>CP139509.1:16583812-17140290 GCA_021014915.2 Artemisia tridentata subsp. tridentata
AACACGTGCTCATGGAATTGACCGAATAATATTGTGGACAAGAACTAGGGGACAAAACCGATGAAATAGCGTTGACGTTTAGTTTCGGGTTCTTGACCGTGTTTCTAGGGAGTGCTCCCATTTCTCGGTCATTGAGGGCTTTCAACAAGGTGTCAATCTTATCGGTCATCTCGCTTTGTTTTTGTTTGAAATCGGCTTCAAACTTGGCTAAACGAGCATCTTGAGATGCCATAAATTGAGACATCAATCCTTCAAAGTTATTGGTACTACCATTGCCGGAAGGATTGTTGTTGAAAGTACGGTTCGAGTTGGAACCGCTTGATTGGAAACGATTAGGTGGGTTGGAAGAATTGGTTTGTTGCGTGTTTTGGTTTTGTTTCCACCTAAGGTTCGGGTGATTTTTCCATGAGGGGTTGTATGTATCACCGTAATGGTTTGGCTCGGGTTTGAAAGTGTACCACTTGTCTCCCGCTCCGTCGGTACGCGATGATGCGTAGTCCACAAAAGCTTGTTCGGGGAGTTCCATGCAATCACGAGTGTCGTGGGGACCACTACATAATTCACATGAAGAAGTGATTTTGTTCACTTGGCTTGAAGGTTTAGGAGCCTCGTAGGATTTCATGAGAAACTTGACTTGGTCTTCAAGTTCTATGATCCTACGGTCAGAAGTGCTTGAATTGTTAGAAGGCAAAGATATTGCCTTGACCGTTTTATTCAAATCACGGGGATCACTCCAACTTTCGTTGTCATAAAGAGCAAGATCCTCTAGGAGAGCCCATGATTGTTCCGCACTTAGATCACGTAGCTTGCCACCGGCCGATTGGTCAATGGTTTGCCTCGTGGAGAGATTGATATGGTCATAGAAGATTTGGACTTGGAGCCAAAGTTCTATGCCATGGTGAGGGACTTTTTGGAGTAAGTCCTTGAATCGAGTCCATGCCTCGTAGAGAGTTTCGCCTTGACGTTGTTGGAACATCAAGATATCATTCCTTAGCTTGGTAGTTCTTCCCGGTGGGAAAAACTGAGCAAGGAAACGAGTGGTGAGATCATCCCAAGAGGTGATGGATCCTGCGGGTTGACGTTCTAGCCACTGACTAGCTTGGTCCCGCAAAGAGAATTGGAAGAGACGCAATCGGGTCGTCTCTCGAGTGGCAACATCAAGGTCTATAGAATCAACGATTTTAAGAAAGTCCTTGAGATGTTGATTAGGATCTTCAGAACGAAGTCCATGGAATGCGCATCCGCTTTGCACCAACCGGATGGTGTCGGATCGCAAGGGTGTGATATTGGCTCCTTGAGTGAGCTCAATGGTGTTTCGATAGCCATGGTGGCTAGGACGGGAATACTCTCCTAAAGTACGGGCTCTAGGAGGTGGTTGTGGTTGTTGTGGTGGTGGGTTGTTGGGGTTAAGGATATTACCATCTTCCATGATGTCGGATGGTATGGTTACGAACAAAGACACGAAGAAGATAGATAGACTAAAGAAAACCTAGAAAAATAAAATAAAAATCTCACTAGAAAGGAATCTAGTGAGTAGACCTAATAGAAATAAAAATTCAACCTAAACAATAACTATTCCCCGGCAGCGGCGCCAAAAACTTGATGCGTGGTTTTGTAACCTTACAACAGGTTTTACCTCTCGAGGGATCTCAAGAGGCTTACAACCCCACCAGGCAGTGTACCTGACCGATGTAGTATAGTGTAGTGGTAAGTACGGGGGATTGATCGTTCTCCACAGGGAATAGTGTTCGTTAGGTATGAAAGGCTACTCTAATTAGGTCTAAGGGTTGAGGAAGATTCTTTTTATGTTTTTATAGTTTTATGAAAGCAAGTAAAATCTCGGGTTTGAAGGAGTGGGCGGAATTAGTTGCTAGTCAACTAACCCAAATTACTACGAATGCAATAAAATTAAATAACTGAAAATAAAATGTGGTGAGAAACTTATGTGTAGAGAAATGTGTTTACTTAGATTTCCTTACTCCCTAACTATCTTTTACCGGTTGATTAGTGTGTATTAGTCGCGTGGATGACGGGTGTATTCCTTAATACCATTCGTGGGGTGGCGTACTTACTTCCCCAACTCTACAAGCTCCTACTTCACTCTTATGTCGAGCCGGCTAGGAAGCTCCTAACATGGGATCACTAGAATTCGCTTGTGCATTAAATACAACCATAAAAACCTTTAGTACGCATTTGGTTCATGTTTCTTAAGACGTTCAAGCAAGTTACCGAATAGGAAGTTAGCCAGTTTTCTTAAGCCTAACATAGATAAACAATCATCCAATACAACTAATAACACACTAACAACCAATAATCAATAGCTAGGTTTCATTAGATCTAAGCAAACACAAGATAAATTTAGCCTAACATGTTAAACAAAAGACAAGAATAAGATAGAATCAAACAACACATAGACATATTGAATGATTAATTGATAACTTATCTTTCAATGAAACATGGAAGATCTCAAGGCAAAAAGCCCTGAAAAAGTAGCTAAAATCGTCTTAGGGTTTTCTCCCAAAATTCCACACACTAAGCTCTCCTTTATGACAAAAAATTAGAAAACTATATATAGATTTTTGGATCTGACGGCGTCACCTTATGGAGTGTGACGCCGTCACCTCGCCGCTTTTAGGGTTCCCGGATGACCTTCTTGACGCCGTCCCTCTTTAGCTCTTCAAAAATCCATTCTGGCTTATCAAGGCTTGACGCCGTCTAACCATGAACGTGACGCCGTCCCCTTATGATTTAAGCCATGACGCCCTTGATCAAGTTAAAGCGTGACGCCGTCAGAATTCACATGCTATTTTCACTGGCCCGTCATGAGTAAATTTCACGTCCAACTTTTCTTGCCAAGGCATGACGCCGTCCAGAGTAAAGTCTGACGCCGTCAAGAGTAACTTTTAGCCGATTTTTGAGACTTTGCCGTTTTCTTCACTTTAATGCTCCAAAAACGTCCAAAATGCCTCCTTTTCCAGATTTCTCCTCAAAAGTACCTAAAATGACAAAAGGAACGATTTAGGGCAATATTTGATCAAATAAATACGATTTAGGGCTTAAATGACCCCTTAAAAGCGATACACTTTTCGCTTCATCATTCGTCTTAACTACATATAAAGGTATTTTGCAAAAAGATAAGTGTAAGGGGAATGCAAATCGGTTTATTAGAACATAAATGAACATGAATCATAATAATAATAAATTAACATACATATTCGTATTTGTTTGAGTCAAATGCTTGTATCGAGTCATAATGATGTTTTGCAGGATTTCCAGGAAGTAAGGTATATGTTTTTCCAGAAATTTTCCGGAAACTTAACATGAGAATTCTGTCAGATCATTTCTGACGGCGTCAGGCTTTACAACCTGACGGCGTCAGGTTTAATTTTCTGAAAATTTTTGAAAGTTTTGTTTTCATAAAAAGTTTTTATTAAATCTCTAACTTATAATCTCCAGGAATCTGCAAAATTATCATTCCACAAGCATTATATCCTTATATATAGAGTTTATCCCGCCGATGTTATGCAGGTTTTCGTGTTTGTTTTCTCAGGTTTAACAGGTTATTTTGGACAAGGAGATGTATGTGGAATCAAGCTTTTGGTGATGCATTAGTCATGGAGCTTCATCATTACCTTGGAAGAAGATCTAACCGTGTTACCACATTATCCACCAAGCGAATCAGGGGAGTATTTGATTTCATTCTTTTACTTTTTTTTTACTTTTACATCTTGTTATTTGAACATTGGGGACAATGTTCATCTTAAGTGTAAGGGGGGGTAAAAGTACGATACTTTAGAAAATGCTATTACGCTTGATTTTTGTTTGTTTAATAGTAGATGTGTAATAAAACTGAGATAAATACCTGTTAGGGCAATTTAAGTGCCAAATTTAAAATTTTTTACAACATTTAGGAGTGAAACTTTGATCTTAATGAGCGTCTCACGGATAGGAGTTATATGACTAGCACAAAAACCGTACCACTAAAAAATTTTTCCACACCCAAATATGTGAGGTTCGCCCCTAGAATTGGTAGGAAAAGCATTTATGCTATGATGTGTGTACCGGTAGCACTTAGATTCTAGAACTTGCGTTAGGACCATTCCGAGGCCACAAGTGAGACTAGATTCGTGTAGTTAGATTTACTACATGATAAGAGGCATTAGGATTAACCCATTGTTTTACACCTGTGTTTTTGTTATAATTACTTTGGCTACATTGGTCAAGTAATTCTCCCACACCCTTTGCGTTGTACCCATTTTTGGTACACGATACCCCTAGTACACCCCTCAGAGCCTATCTTTTCGTTTCAACCTTTAAGCATTTTACTTAAAGGAAGAATTTGTTACACCCCACTAAAATGTACACCCAAATCGCCTTAGCCTACCTTGTATGCACTCATTTTTAGTGCATTATTGTTACAACATTTGTTTAAACCCAAGTTAATTATCTAGTTGATTACATGGTTGCTAAGTCGAGTCATATCCTTGTACATATTGTTTTGGGACGATTGGGACTCATGGGTAAAGTACTAGTGTAATGGAGTAATGGGGAAGAACATCATTTATTACCCCCATATGTGCTAAATATTTTAAAAGTACTCCAAGTTTTTCAATTATCTTAATTCGAGTCATTAGAATAATTATTTGTAAAGTTATGTAAAAGTTCAAGTGTAAGGGGAATGCAACGCCCCTATGATGTATTATTTTGGATGGTAGGGCAAGAGTGTATGAAAAAAAAAAAAAAAAAAAAATCGAAAAAAATCAAGAAAAAATACCAAAAAAAAAATGAGAAAAAGAAAAGTAGAAAAAAACATACGGACTACCATCCTGTTTCATTTTATGTTTGTTTTATGTTTTTGTTATTTTGTTTTTAGCTTAAGATTGAGTCGAGTCTTGGCTTAGCAACATTGTATAGTACATGTAATTGATCAAGATCTTTAACTCGCCACCAGTAAAATATCCTTTATCCAACAAAACCGTGTTTTCCTTTTCCCTACACCTCACGTTATAACCCATGTAAAAGCCCTCTTTGATAGTTTATCTTAGGTGCTTACGCCTAGTGGAGGAGGTTTTCGATCCTTTCCCAAGCCTATGGTAATCTATTTGCTATGACAAGTAGTGAGAGATATTATCCGTTTTCATTTATGAGATTTATTTTGATGACACCTGAGAGATGTGAGTATCTAAACACTACTTGTGAGGTGCTAGTGTGTAATCTCCGTGCTTATTATGATTAAAGTGGAACGACTATTTGTTGTAATTACTTTTATATTAGTGTTAAATGACCCCTAACTTGTATTTTGATTAGAATAAAAGCGCATTTGCTTGAGGACAAGCAAATCTCAAGTGTAAGGGTATTTGATGAAGCGAAAAGTGTACCGCTTTTAGGGGTCATTTAAGCCCTAAATCGTATTTATTTGATCAAATATTGCCCTAAATCGTTCCTTTTGTCATTTTAGGTACTTTGGAGAAGAAATCTGGAAAAGGAAGCATTTTGGACGTTTTTGGAGCATAAAAGTGAAGAAAACGACAAAGTCTCAAAATCGGCTGAAAAGTACCTTTGACGGCGTCAGGGATTGCCCTGGACGGCGTCCTGGCTTGGCAAGAAAAAGGTGGATATGAAAATTACTCATGATAAGCCAGAGAATTTTGCATGAAAAATCTGACGGCGTCACCCTTTGAAGTGATCAAGGTCGTCACGGCTTAATTTAAAGAGGGACGGCGTCAAGCTTATTTCTGACGGCGTCGAGCCTTGATAAGCCAGAACGGATTTTGGAGGTCTAAAGAGGGACGGCGTCAGGAAGGCCATCCGGGAACCCTAAAAGCGGCGAGGTGACGGCGTCAGAATCTACAACGTGACGCCGTCAGCCCTTAATCTCTATATATAGTTTTGCAATTTTTTGTCATTAGGGTGGAACTTTTGTGTGTAATTTTGGGAGGAAACCCTAAGACGATTTTAGCAGCTTTTTCAAGGCTTTTTGCCTTGAGATCTTCCATGTTACATTGAAGATAAGTTATCAATTAATAATTCAATATGTCTATGTGTTGTTTGATTCTATCTTGTTCTTGTCTTTTGTTTAACATGCTAGGCTAGGTTTTCTTTGTGTTTGCTTAGATCTAATGAAACCTAGCTATTGATTATTGGTTATTAGTGTGTTATTAGTTGTATTGGATGATTGTTTATCTATGTTAGGATTAAGAAAAATGGCTAACTTCCTATTCGGTAACTTGCTTGAACGTCTTAAGAAACATGAACCAATGCGTACTAAGGTTTTTATGGTTGTATTTAATGCACAAGCGAATTCTAGTGATCCCATGTTAGGAGCTTCCTAGCCGGCTCGACATAGGAGTGAAGTAGGAGCTTGTAGAGTTGGGGAAGTACGTACGCCACCCCACGATTGGTATTAAGGAATACACCCGTCATCCACGCAACTAATACACACTAATCAATCGGTAAAAGATAGTTAGGGAGTAAGGAAATCTAAGTAAACACATTTCTCTCCACATAAGTTTTACCACATTTTCATTTTCTGTTATTTTATTTTATTTGCATTCGTAGTTATTTGGGTTAGTTGACTAGCAACTAATTCCGCCCACTCTTTCAAACCCGAGATTTTACTTGCTTTCATAAAATTATAAAAACATAAAAGAATCTTCTCTCACCCTTAGACCTATTAGAGTATTTTTTCATACCTAACGAACACTATTCCCTGTGGAGAACGATCAATCCCCCGTACTTACCACTACACTATACTACATCGGTCAGGTACACTGCCTGGTGGGGTTGTAAGCCTCTTGAGATCCCTTGAGAGGTAAAACCTGTTGTAAGGTTGCAAAACCATGCATCAATTAGCTTCAAATATAGCAATTCATGTTAATACTATGTTAGTTGCCCTTTTATGTTCTTTTAGAATGAGAGCTACAATTTATATCAAATATATTTTTGAATGTTTTTATATAGATTAGTTTTTAAAAAGTTATCAGTCATAAAGCGAAAATGTCAATTACTATGAGAAAAGTTTGGTGTTACGATTGAATCGAAGTCATTTTCATTGCATTCAAGTCTAAACAGCTTTTGTATAAAAAATATACATCAAAATGCAAACAAAGAGGTGTTGGAGTTTAAGCATATTAACACATTAATTTAAACACATATAATCACAAGTACGCAGCAAAGATCAAATACTGCAAGTAATTAACCTAATTAAATTACCTCGTTTACCTTTGATTATGTGTCGGATCGGATCAAGAACCGGGTACTAATTTCCCCAAATCGACGAAGAACCCTAATTAGGGGTTGTGTTTTGATCGATTGAATTAAACCACCAAGAAACAAAGATTGATTCCTCTACGTTCTCACACACATGTCTTACTAACGATTCAATTAGGATGCTAGTTCTCAAAACCAATAAGCAAGTAGATCACTGATGTGTCGTTTAATATAGGTATATTTGTTATCAAGTTTTACTATTTATATTTTTCCGACTTTACCTATTAACTAACACTAACGGGCAGTGTACCCGATCAATTGTAGGTTCGTTGGTAAGTAGGGTGTCGATCACTAAGAGTGGATGCTAACACTTAATCTATCAGTATTTTAATTATCTAAGTTAACTAAATTAAATCCTAAACTAACGCAATAGGGGGTTTTCAGCCTGAGAGACTAGCACAAGTTTTGGTTTAATAAAGCGATAAATAAAACTAGTAACACACGCAAGCAGAAAAAACTAATGATAAAGAAGAGGTCAAGCTCGATAGTAAGGAAAACATATTAACCAAGTTAATCAAATAAATGCCAGATTTGTCTACGTGTGCAATGATTGTACTACATTCGTTGGTGGTTTTCTAATGAAAGCTATGTGGTACTTCTCCCTAAACTCGATGTTTATAACTGATTAATCCTTTCACAATTAACCAAACCAGCATAAAGTCTCACCGTTGATTATAATCTATCTAGGCTACGATATCGCTACTAAGGCGAACAACGAGTGCTTTTGATAAGGATTTATTTGGTACCTTTTTAAGGGGTCATTTAAGCCCAAAATCGTATTAATATGATCAAATATTGCCTCAAATTGTTTCTTTTTGCATTTTAGGAACTTGGGACGGAAAATCTAGAAATCGGCACTTTTAGGACGTATTTGGACGAAAAAAGTGAAGAAAACGACGAAGTTGCGAAATTCTGTTAGACATGGAGCTTTGACGGCGTGACACGCTACAACGTGACGCCGTCACTTGTTGCTAAAGCTGGATTTTTTGTTCAAGTTTAACAAGAGATGCCTCAGATAAATTCTGAAGACCTACAACCTGACGGCGTCAGGTGTTAATTGAAGATGAGAGTCACGTGTTAAGCTAACAAGAGACGGCCCAGACACTTAATAAAGGACGAAATCAGACATAACGTGACAGCGTCAGACGATATAAGGTGACGTCGTCATAACGGCGACTTGCACAAGACGAAACCCTAATCACGGCGAGCTGACGGCGTCAGAACCTATAAGCTGACGCCGTCAGAGATGTAATCCTATATATATTTTTGTATGTTTTTCATTATTCGTGTAACATCTTGGAGTAGGGTTTTGTGGACGAATTTGGCAGTTTTTGTAAGGGTTTTACAGCCCCCAAAACATATGTTTCATTGAAAATAAGTTATTCGTTTAATCATTCTGTTAATACAAATAATGTCAAAAATGTTATTTGCATTATTCGAACTCTATACGTTTTGGTAATCACAAAATATAAAAACACGATACGTAAAACTACATTTGATAAGTTTTTAACCGAGGAAAATCGTTTCGAAAACGTATCGACTACAACATCACTTCAGGTATGAACAAACACAATACTGATATTAGTAAAGTGATCAAATATTTTATTTTCTCAAAACTTCACATTTTTATGTGACAAAACATTTTTACAAACGTATTTTTGTAATTAAAAAGAAATGTTTATTGAGAAAATAAATTTGAATTTCAAATCTCCCAACAGCTAGTTTTCCCTCCTAAAATCAGATAAGTTTTTCACCAGATAAACTTTCACCACATCAGGAAAAAAATAAGAGCGTATGTCGGACGGTCCCTTAAACATGGCGACGATCCCTTATATATATGGGACCGTCCAGTATTTAAAGGACCATCCCCCGCTCCTCCTGGTGCCTATAAATACTGCACTGTTTTCTCAGAAAAATGAACCCTCTTTGCACAAAATTTTTTGTTCTTTCTTCCTTCTTTCTTTGATCACTATAACGTGTCAATATGTGTTTATAAGTGATCATGTTACCCTCTATATCAAAGTGCAAGAGAAGAACGCTCGTATTCGTCAAGAAACGAAGTGTTAGAGTCATCACACACAAACGTAACTTGTGTTACGATTCTCTTCTTCCCCCAAACTCTCTAAGTAGTATATATTGTTGATTTGATTATCCGACTTGTGTGTGAGTCGTGATTAGGTGTGGTAGGAGAAATATGGACAAAGTGTATGTCCGTGAAGTGTTGTATCTAGATTAGGACTTTGTGTAAGTCGGTGTGTCGGTGAGTGTGAAGACTTGGACTTGGTGTGAGACCGAGAAGTGAAGACTATGACCTAGTGAAGGTTCGTGAAGACTTGGATCGGGTGAAGATTCAAATGGACGGGGTGATCGTCCATGTGAAGATTTGGACGGGGTGATCGTCCGTGTGAAGACTTGGATAGTGTGTAAATCCGAGTGGACAAGAGTGCTTGTTCGTGTAGTCACGTGGGCTTTGTGTAGATTGGTTCTAGCTAGGATTAGGACCCGAAATTCCGCTTAGTGTCGTTAAACTTGGTGTAAGCTTTGTGTATGGTTTGCTCCGCCAGAAGGGAGTGTGTTGACATAGTGATTGTGAACTCTCGAGTGTGGTACTCGGTGAGTGGAGTAGGGCGAAGAGTGAGCTTCGTGCCGAACTACTATAAATCTCGGCGTCTCCGTGTGGTTGTGTTCTTTCTCTATCTCTTGTCTTTTGATGAACTCAAATAAGTACATTTTATTACTATCATTTATCCTATTAATTTGACTTGTTTTACTATATTATGTATGAGGATTGATACTTAATCGTTTACTTTTATAATTCTCAGGTAAAAACAAGCATTTGGTGAAACTTAGCGATTTTGGACTAATTATGGAGCAAAACGTGCATAAAGTTGAAGGTCTACTGACATGGACAAGATCAAGTCAATTCTGCTCCAGATGCGCCGCATCTCACTCTCGACATGCGCCGCATCTCTATCAAGATATCACCAGATACGATCCAAGATACAAGAGGACATGCGCCGCATCTAATCATGGAGTTACGCCGCATCTTCTGGCGGTGTACGAATATTCCTGAATATTATAATCTTGGACCCCACGCGAAGTTAAGTACATGCGCCGCATCTACTTAGTAGATGCGCCGCATCTTCCCTCAGACAGAAACTATAAATACCCCGTAGACCAGACGAATTACAAGTTCCGAAAAACCTAAAAACCGAAGTCCGAACAGGAGAAAACAAAGGACGAATTCAGTCAAGGAGGCAGCACAAGACACACCCAAATCAAAGATACAAGAGCTGTAAGAAGGTGCTGCATGTGTTTAATTCATTAAGTAGTTTTGTTTTATTGTGTTAGCAAACTTTAATTCATCAGGATTGGTGGCTTGTGTAATGTGACAACGAAAGATTGCACTCCCTTTAATACTTGCTTTCCCATCAATTAAAGTTTATATGTTGATGTCTTTGGTTACTACTTATTAGTGCATTGATAACCTCTGTGTTTATTAGTGGCTTGCGGGCATTTGACTGCGGGACATAATGTGGCTCCCACGGTTATTACTAAATTGATCACTTAGGAATAACTTTTAGACATAAGTAATCATTAAGGGTTTACTCGCCGATAAGATTAGGACCAACGAGAAAGGGTTAACTACATACACTTCATATAAAGTTATCAATAAAACAAGTGACAATCTACTTAATCATAAGGACAGCCCTCTTATTGTCTCAAGTATTTATCTGTGTACGTGTGTGCTACTTGCTGATTCGTGCCTATTGGTTTATTTTATTATTTAATTGCAACAAACCGTGCCAGTCTCTCAGGCTGAAACCCCCTTGCGTTAGGATATTAAAATACTGATTAGAATAACGAGATAATACGTTCCACTCTTAGTGATCGACACTCTACTTACCATTATCTTCATACTGACCGGGTACACTGCTCGTTAAGTGTGTGTGTTATTGATAAGTCGGCTAAATATAAATTTAAAACTTGAGTAGGCATTAAAACTGCTAAACCGCAACGACACATCACGCGCATCAAGTTTTTGGCGCCGCTGCCGGGGAGTGAATTGTTATTATCTGTTAATTTAATTAGTATTTTAATTAGGTTTTTCTTTTTATTAGATTAATTGCATCATTGTACTATTTTGCATATTTGTTGTATTGTGTGTTAATTGTTTTCTTTTTATTTTTGTGTGTTTTATTTTCGTTGTGTGTTTTTTGTTTTTATTTTTCGTATTTTTCTGTTCTGCTATCGTTGTACTGTGCTAAATCAAACGATACGGCGCATCTGATCTCTCAGATACGGCGTATTGCGTTTAATTTTTTTTTAATACAACGCGTTTAATTAATTCGATACGACGCATCTTTTCCCCAAGATACGGCGTATCTGTTTTTAATACGAATTTTTTTTTTAAAAAAAAAGCAATAAAGTAATACGACGCATCTGCTTTTGCAGATACGGCGTATCTGTTTTTAATAAGAAAAAAAAATTCTAAACGTTAACGCCATACGACGCATCTGCTTTAGCAGATACGGCGTATCTATTATTTTAATTAAAAACAGTTTGCGAATTATTAAACAGATACGGCGTATCGATCTCTATCGATACGGCGCATCTTTCTGAATCAAAAATCGATATTTATTTTTAAACGTAACGAAAATACGGCGCATTAACTTTCGTTAATACGACGCATTTAATTTTAATTAGAAAAGCTGATTTTTGATTATTAAGATTGATACGGCGCATTCGAATTTCTAAGCGGCGTATCTATTTTCTGAATAAAGTCTGATTTAATTTTAACGATTATAAGATACGGCGTATCCAACTTTTTGGATACGGCGCATCGTCAGCAGATATCAGAAGCCTTAATTTTACTTTGATCGTTTCACCCTTCTTTTGCACGAGTAAGTTTTATTTCAGGAAGATGGACGATCCGGATATTACAATGGAAGAATATATCAGACTTGGAAAGGAAAGAGCCTTGAGCAATAATGGGATCTACGATTGGGAAAGAGCAAGATATGGTGCACAAGTCATTGATACGAAAGAAATCACTATGGAAGAATACTTGATTCTTGGACGAGAAAAGTCAAGGAAAGAAAGAAACAAATTGCCATTTCAACACACCTGGTGTATGCCAAGTGATAATGAAGAAGATTCGTATACCGTGAAACCAATTCCGGCAATTGTTATTGATAGTACTTTTTCTCCGGAGATTGCACAAGATGATGTGTATACGGAACCTTACGTTGAAGAATATCCTGCAATCGTATTACCACCATTAGACAATCCAACGGATGAAGATGAAAAGTATTCTAATTTTGATTTCGAACCATTTGACGCCATAGTTTATGATGACATACCTCAGCCAGATTTTGACTCAACGAGGGATTTTGAAGAAATCTGGGATTACTTATTTAAGGATGAAATTCGGGACGATGCTGAAATTGCAAGACCACTAGTTGAAGATGGAGATTCACAAGACGAATTGGAGTCACTTACAACACAAAGTGGTACAAATTTATTTAATATGATTAATCCCGTTACTAATAATCTTGCTAATCTTCCTAAACAGGTTGCAAAACAAAAGGATGATGAGGCGAAATTTATTACACTACCTATTGAAGCACCTGTGATCAACCCGTATTTGGTAGAGCTGGAAGAAGAATTTGGTGATGAGCTCTTAAACATTGCTATGATTGATGAAGATGATGGTCTCGACCCTATGAAGTATATAGAGGAACTCGAACTTTTACTTGCCAAAGACCCTTTCTCATCTTCTGCGGAAGTCAAGGGACGCCTTACTACCAAAGATACTAACCAAGAAGAAAGGAGACTCATTTTTCCTCAACACACTACTCTTTCAGATGGAATGGTCAAGTCATCCAATTTATCAACCAAACCGGGTAAGAATAGGAAAGATGTATACATATTGCCAAGGTATGATCTTTATGTATTTCTTCCATCTTTAATAGCAAATTTACACTCTTTTCGTGTTTATTGCTACTATCACCCGCACTTGATTCCAAGTGGGGGGAACAACACCCTATTACACAGTAAATAAGGGTGGAGTCAGGCTCGTGACTCGAACAAAAACAAGCGCTTCGTGGGAGGCAACCCATGCTTATCTTTTATTTTAATTTTCTGTTTATGTGTCGAGTCAGTCAGGCCGCAGAGGATACGGCGCATCTCAATCCTGAGATGCGGCGCATCTCCTGCAATGGTCATATCTTATTTTATTTTTCTGCATTTTTAATTTCCGAATTTAAAACTTTTTATCAGTTTATTTTTAATGCGGCGCATCCCTGGTTAAGGATGCGGCGCATCTTTATTCTGATCCGTATTTATTCCAGGCTCGATACGGCGTATCTTCTTCCATAAGATACGGCGCATCGACTGACCTGATGATTTTCAGTTTTAATTTTTAAGTTTTATTTTTATCTAACTACTAATGTATTATGCAAGTTTGAACCTTTCTTATCTTAGGTGTGTTTTAAAGTGTTGGTGGTATTATAGTTTCCTGGATTTCCTGTGGATACATCAAGTATGAAGCTTTAACGTTCTAATCCACAAGAAGTTGATTTTTGCTCTTATACTAATGGAGGATCATACCGAGCAAATCTCAGGGGAGTTTTTCTGTTCTAATTCTTTTATTTTCCAGTTTTTAACCTTTTATACAAACAACGAGGACGTTGTTTAACTTAAGTGGGGGGATTGGAGAATTAGAACACTTAACAATTACTTGTCCTAAACTTTTTCAAAAATTATGCTTAAAATGTGCTTAATATATCAAACTTAAAATTTTTTTTTTAGCATGTTTTTGTTTAAGATCTAAGTTGCATAGCTGCACACATGACGTTATTTTCAAAAATTGTGATTTTTCAAAATTCACAAATCTATGAGTGTGCCGGTGACTTGTAAACTTTAGAACTTGGCTTGTATACTATTCGAGACCACCATAATAAGTATTATTTATATAATTGGAATGACTTGTCTAAATTGGTAAAATTCTAGGATTACACCCAAATAGCCTATTATATGTTATGTGTTATTAACTAACTACACTGGTTAGTTAACCCCCGTATAAACCCTTTTGTTACTCTCATTTTTAGAGTAAGATACCCCTAGAAAAACACTCAGAGCCATTCCTTTCGTTTCTTACACCTATGTTTAAAATGTTTCGTTACACCCTTACACCTTACATTACCTGTGTTCGCGTGCGTAATTCATTATCTATGGTTAGGTCGGGAAATTGCACAATGCAATTGGAGTGAAAGTAAATATTGTATATCTTTGAGTTTATTTTTCGTGTGTTTACTACTTTCACTATTACCGTTATTTCTGAAGTCATGAAAAGTATGGAAAAATTATCCGGAAAGAAAGTTATAGTGATGTGGTGAAATTTTACACATCTATGTTTATGTTTAATAAAAAAAAAAAAAAAAAAAAAAAATCGAAAAAATGAGAAAAGAAAAAGAAAGAAAGAAAAGTTGGAAGTTAGTTTTAACCAACTTATGTAAAGTTATGTAAGTGGTCGATATCACCACTATTTGTTGTACTATATCTATGGATTGAATGGGAATTGGCAGTTATGGGAACGCCAATTAAGGTTTATTCTTTGATTAAGATTTTGTTGAGTATAATTCGTGTCTACCTAAAGCGTGTGTTTCAAGTGTTAAAGCGTGAGTTATTCGATGATATGAGTCTTATTCATGGGATGGTTGGGATAGTGATTAACCACACTTAAGATTTTAATTTATTTGTTTTGTTTATTTTTATTTTTGCACCAATTTATATCCCAAATGTTATCCATGCCCTTTATTATTCTTTATCCAACCAAACCTTTGATTTATTGAGATTAGGGATTTGAGCAATCTTAAGTATCGTAGTCGTGGATTCGGCTATGTATTTATGATTTTGTCGCCCTTTTTGATATATTATTATTGGTGAAGTTTGGACCTATCTTTAGCCTATTCGAGTTAAGGATTTGAGCAATTGCAAGTATCGTGTTCGTGGATTCGATCATGTATTTGTGATTTTGTCGCCTTTTCTGGAATTTGAGATCGATAGTGATTAAGAATAATTAACCCTTAAGCCTAAAAAACCCTTTTTACCGCTTTAGACTTGTTACTCCTTAGCTTTAGTGGAGGAGATGTGTATACTTGCCAAGCTTATGATAGAATATTCGTCGCGACTGGACAGTTAAACGATTAGATTTGCTTTTATCAAAATTATTTCATTTTACTTCTAATTCGTTAAGTGTTTAGTTGTGTGATTATGAAATAAACGAATACATGCTTAAATATAAAAATAAATCCTAACATCTTTTAGGATACATTTTCATAAAAGAAATTCTAAGGTTTACTTGGGGACAAGTAAAGTTCAAGTGGGGGGATATTTGATGAACTCAAATAAGTACATTTTATTACTATCATTTATCCTATTAATTTGACTTATTTTACTATATTATGTATGAGGATTGATACTTAATCGTTTACTTTTATAATTCTCAGGTAAAAATAAGCATTTGGTGAAACTTAGCTATTTTGGACTAATTATGGAGCAAAACGTGCATAAAGTTGAAGGTCTACTGACATGGACAAGATCAAGTCAATTCTGCTCCAGATGCGCCGCATCTCACTCTCGACATGCGCCGCATCTCTATCAAGATATCACCAGATACGATCCAAGATACAAGAGGACATGCGCCGCATCTAATCATGGAGTTACGCCGCATCTTCTGGCGGTGTACGAATATTCCTGAATATTATAATCTTGGACCCCACGCGAAGTTAAGTACATGCGCCGCATCTACTTAGTAGATGCGCCGCATCTTCCCTCAGACAGAAACTATAAATACCCCGTAGACCAGACGAATTACAAGTTCCGAAAAACCTAAAAACCGAAGTCCGAACAGGAGAAACAAAGGACGAATTCAGTCAAGGAGGCAGCACAAGACACACCCAAATCAAAGATACAAGAGCTGTAAGAAGGTGCTGCATGTGTTTAATTCATTAAGTAGTTTTGTTTTATGTGTTAGCAAACTTTAATTCATCAGGATTGGTGGCTTGTGTAATGTGACAACGAAAGATTGCACTCCCTTTAATACTTGCTTTCCCATCAATTAAAGTTTATATGTTGATGTCTTTGGTTACTACTTATTAGTGCATTGATAACCTCTGTGTTTATTAGTGGCTTGCGGGCATTTGACTGCGGGACATAATGTGGCTCCCACGGTTATTACTAAATTGATCACTTAGGAATAACTTTTAGACATAAGTAATCATTAAGGGTTTACTCGCCGATAAGATTAGGACCAACGAGAAAGGGTTAACTACATACACTTCATATAAAGCTATCAATAAAACAAGTGACAATCTACTTAATCATAAGGACAGCCCTCTTATTGTCTCAAGTATTTATCTGTGTACGTGTGTGCTACTTGCTGATTCGTGCCTATTGGTTTATTTTATTATTTAATTGCAACAAACCGTGCCAGTCTCTCAGGCTGAAACCCCCTTGCGTTAGGATATTAAAATACTGATTAGAATAACGAGATAATACGTTCCACTCTTAGTGATCGACACTCTACTTACCATTATCTTCATACTGACCGGGTACACTGCTCGTTAAGTGTGTGTGTTATTGATAAGTCGGCTAAATATAAATTTAAAAATTGAGTAGGCATTAAAACTGCTAAACCGCAACGACACATCACGCGCATCATCTTTACTTTAGTTACTTTACATATTATTATTGTGTTTATAGATCTCACATGACTATTAAATCTAACGGTTTTGCAAAAAGAACATAAAAGGACTAAAAGCGTTTAAAACGTAATTCTAAACGGTGAAACTATTCAACCCCCCTTCTAGTTTCTACACATTCAATATGTCTATGTGTTGTTTGATTAATTCTTTATCATTTCTTCTCTTTAACATGCTAGCTTAGATTTATTTGTGTTTGCTTAGATCTAATGAAACCTAGTTGTTGATTAGTGATTGTCTATTATTTAGTTGATTGCTTCGCGTTAGGCTAAGAAAACTGGCTGACCTCTTGTATGTAACTAGCTTGAACGTCTTAGAAACGCAACCGTAGAGTGCACTATCGGTTTTTCTCGTTGTATTTATTGCATGAATTGCGGCTTGTAGATCCTAGAAAACTTAATAGACTTTAAGGTTTTTAGGGGAGACTAAGATTTATAGAGTTGGAGAATTCGGCACCTCCCCATGACCGATATTAAGGAATACAACGCTTCAACTAAAACAAGGACGTGACAATTCGACAAATCAGTAGGAGATAAGTAATTGAACCTAAGTAAACACGCTTTTCCCTATCATAAGAAGTCACCAACTGTATTCTTTTTTTCTTTTTAACTAGTTTAATTTAGTTTAAGAGTTAATGTCAAAAATGGTCCTTCAACGCGACCGGGTTTAACACTTTTAGTCCCTAGGTTAAATTTTTACCGGATCCAGTCCCTTATGAAGCCAACTTTCTCGGGTTTAGTCCCTTGACCATAAACTCCCCTAGTTTGACCGTAACCTGGGTTAGGTTAGTGAATATTCAGGGCTAATTTGGTCATTTAATTCAAAACACTTTTAAGAATCAAGAAATTAAAGGCAAGGATGAAAAGAGGGCTATGTTTATAAACACAAACACTTTTAAAAATGTTAGTAAAAATCCAAACACAAGAAATTAACAGTTCAGATCTTGTCTTTTCATTCATGAACACAAAGATCCATCAATTTTTACATGTCTTCAGAAAATTTATTTTTGTCATAAAATTCATACAACCAAATCATATCAATCAAGACCCAAAAAGCAAATTCATCTCCAAGTTCTATTTTTTCATTTCATTTACATAAATTCACAAGATCATAAACAGAAAGGGACCATTCATGTTATTTTTTGGCAGCGATAGAGACGATACATGCAACTTTTAAGTTTGAGGGACGATATGTAAAATTTTCAACAAACCACAGAGACCATCCGTGTAATTTACTCTATGGTTTATTACACAAAACCTAATAAGTGAGTATTATTGGATGGTGTTCCTATAAAAACGGATAAATTAATGGGTTTTGCTAATGACAGCCTTAAGGGTTGTAGTTAAGAATACAAATTTTATTACAATTGGTTTTAGATGTAGAAACTAAGAAACTAATAACATTGCATTACTGAATTGATAATGATAAAACATAATACCGCACATGAAAATACAACATATTAAATAAACTACAAATAAGATAGCCCTAGAAGATAAACGGGCTTAAACCAACGGGCCTAAGCCTTTATTAAACTAAGAGTAGGAAACTCAATAATCTAATCAGAAGCAAGTGTTGGTTGTAAATCCGTATTTTTAGGGATTATCTCCACCTTTTTCGGAAATGCATTTGTAACAAGCTTTTTATTGTGATTGGATGAAATGAGTTATTACACCAAATTGTAATAAAATTAAACCTCTTAGAGTAGTTGTTAGTAAGAACACCGAATTTATGCATAATTTTAGCACGTAAATAACAAGAAAATATCACTAGTTCATATATATATGATCTCTTTGCGCTGTACGTTTAATGAAAATGCATGCTTAAACGGTATATATAATATCATACCAATTGTGGTTGAAGTGTATTTTTTTCATCATTCGTAATGTGGATATATAAGGATCATCTTGTTTGTGTTATTATACTTTTGATTCTTTTAAGAACTGATTGGACTTGTATTTGGAAGCAAAAATTAAAATAATAACAATAATAATAATAATAATAATAATAATAATAATAATAATAAAGTATTTGGAAGCAAAGAACTGATTGGACTTGTATTTGGAGCCCAATTAGTATCTCGGCTCCCTACTAACTTCTTGTAAATCCTATTTGTTTCTAATAAAGTGATGATGATAATAATAATAATAATAATAATAATAATAATAATAATAATAAATAAATAAATGATCGAATGTCGTTGATATATTCAAAAAAATAACGATAATTACTGTGATATATATATTTCGAATAGAAGTCTTTTGTGACTGAAGAAATGTAGATGCATGCATGGATAGGATGTAAATGAAATACCAGAACTTGATCTTCATCGATCACAACTAAAAAAACTTCAAAGGGACATATATAGACTGTATATAACAAAGCAAATGTATCCGAAAATGTAACATGAGCGAAAATGTAACATGAGCAAGTTATGCACATTCATTATTATCAAGGCTCTCGATCAATCAATATAGGTGACACCAACTAACTAAATGATGGAGCAATTAGTTAATACTAGGATTTGATAAGTTATTAGGGGTACACTCTAAGATAGCTATATATAGTTAACTAGCCTTATTTATATGTCGGATTATGTAATCGTAGCTAGCCGAAGGAAGAGCTTCTTCCTTGTGGAGACATATTGGAAGTAGAAAGCGTGTCCCTCATGTTATCCATAGAGCTATTTGACGACATCGGTGGTCTTCTGCTTGGAGATGATGTTCTCTCCAACTTGGTCTGATGATCATTCACCTGCCCTAGTCCAAGATGATGATTTGTAATATTCATTTGACTGCTTGCTGCTAATGTTAATGGCTTTGTTTCATACATATCATGACCAGATGGGACATTGGAATCAAGATCACATCCATCTCCTCCTTCAGAGCTGTTGCTAGATAATACACTAATATGATGACGATGCTCAGATGGCCGATCATCTTGGAGTTGGAGTTCATCATCTGACCACATTAAGGGGCTCTTTCGGGCTGCATTACCAGTACCTGTGCTACACCCAAATTAACACAACTCATTTCATGAATCAAAACTCAGTTCATGTAATAATGTTCATTGGCGGATCTAGCTATGGAAAAAGAATTTCATGGATACCATATATAAATTGAAGAAGTACTTAAATTAATGAAACTAACTACCAACAACTATCACTTGAATCCCTTAATTGGGTAGTTATATATAGTGTTTTTTCTATTAGCTAGACCAATGTAATTTTTTTGAACAAATTAAACGCTAACTTCACTTGGACGTCTGATCACTCAGTTTACATGTAGCTATATCCGCCTAGCTTGTATGTATGTTTATGTAAAACTAATGATGAAAATGATCACCACCTGCTGCCGGTATGGCCGGTGGTGATGGTGACGGTGAAGTGCCATAAAGGTTAAGGTCTTGGAAGGAAGGAAAGTTGAGAGACCCAAAGTCCTTGATTGCTGATGGCACGTGATCACCAGGAAGTAGCATTCTATGACTATGGCCAGCTGTTGGTGGTTGATCAAGATGACCACTGCTGCTTGTGCTTGCATTGATGTTAATACTCATATTCATATTCATTCCAATGCCACTAGTTGTTCCAACCATTTTGTTATTATTATTATTGTACCCCGCAGCGGCAGCAACGGCCATGCTTTGATCCCCAGCTAGGGTTTGGCAAGCTTTCTCGAGTATTGTTTGCATGTATTTCCCTTGTGCCTCTATCCTTACCTGCAGATGCCGTTGTACCTGATACCACACACGTATTATATCCCGCATAACAAATTAACATATGTAACAGATCTAAATTAAAGAAGGTATCAAGTATATTCTAATTAGCTAGCTAGTATATGTACGTACCTCAAGCTGTTCATGAAGTCTTCTTTGTACCTCAATCTGCATTCTAATTATCAAATTTCAACATTTAGATTATTGAAATCCGATCCATATAAACAAATACATAGATAGGATGTGAATATAAACTTACTCGTTCATACTTCGGCCCATCATTCCAGAAGAGGACGCACTACTGTTTCTTTGAAGTTCTAATGCTGAAGCTGCAAAATACAACATACAAGTAATTCAATTTTAACACTATGGCTTAGGTTTATTTTTTATACGACGAGGATCGATTATAAAAACACAATTACATCATGAGCATATGATCTGACCTCTTTCGCTGTCTTTTATGGAGTGATCGTTGAATTCCTTGTGAGGTTGCTTTCCTAACCTGAATTTCTATTTCAAAACCCGAATGGAATTAATTAGTATATACAAATATATAAAAATGTGAAAATTGATGCATATAGAATGAAGTGTTTGGTTAGAAATACCTGAAGATGGCTCTTAAGATGATAAAGTGTGAGACCCTTAATTCCCATGACTCTCATGATTGTCTTTGGTGTTGCCTCTATAAAACATATATGCATATAATTACTAATAATTAAAGAGAATAATTATATTAGGTAATCTAATTAAGTTGGTGTGAGTGCGTACTATCTGGTCCTCCAAGCTGAGCAACAGCATCAACAAAGCGCTCATGAAGCTCGACAGTCCACCTGAGACGTGGTTTGGGGTCAGTGGTGAGGACAAGACCTGAGTCACCTTGTATGGTACCAGGAGTGGAGCCACACATGTTAGGTGATCTTTGATGATGATCGTGTGGATGATGATGGTGATGAAGTGAATTCATAGCGGCCGTCGACCCGCCTGCAGCTTTCTTCGAATGGAACATTCTTTCTTTCTAAATCTATGTGTGAGAGATATTATATTCAGAAAGAACAAATGCAAATAGGGAAAGAAGAATACGGTTCTTCTTTTAAAGATGCGTGAGAAACCCTTTTTCATTTCCCTTCTATTAATCTTAAATTATAAATACATAGTCATCACTTTTTGGTTTAATTTGTCTACATATATACAGTCCATGCCACTTAATAAAATGTACGTGTATATTTACATAGGATCCGAATTGATGATCTAACTTCATTTGAAAATAGAATCACTGACGTTAAACTATATATTGTTGTTTTTTTTTTTTTTTTTTCGGAAAAACATTTTTTCCACATAAGTATAATTAACAAGCATCGAAAGCGTTCAGAAAGGCCACCCTTAGGCTATATATATACTTGCTTCTTATAGGACCGGTGATTGTTTCAACTTCTTATAGGAGCGAGGATATATATTGCTTTTGATTGATATATTCAATATACGCTAGCTAGTTTAAGAGTGCAAGTTTAAGAGCACGTACATAACCATCCTAGATCGAATCAACTCGATTAATTGACAATCACAACTTAAAAAGTTTAAACAATGAATTGTTTCAACTTCATATACTCTGCTATGAAATGTATCATGTCTCGGCATCAATAGATTATACAGGCCTAAAGGGAAACCATTTATTTCTTTTACACTACATTCTTAAATGAGTGGGTGTACGTATGGACACCTTTTAATTTGATATAAGGGATACGTACATTGTTTTTAAAATTTTAAAAGTGTGCACCAATTCCAATGTGTTTCAACACCAAAAAAACGAAAAGAGAAAAATTAAAGGATGAAAGTAAAGCAGATAAGGATCGAGCTATGAAGAAGAAGAATAAGAAGAAGAATTTGTAGATGGTAAATAGTGGGAACTAAATTTGTTGTATATGGAAAAGAAAGTAGTAAAGAAGAAGATATAAGTAACTTTAGGTTATGTGGCTCTTAACTTTGACAAGGAAGACATGATCATTCATGAGGATGCATATATTTAAAGTAAGGGGGACCTTCTCTTGTGCTTAAATCGAGGGATTCTTCACTTCCATTTTCTTTCTTCTTTTAATTTCTTTCTAATTTTATCTATACTTTTGTGGAATACAAGATTGTCCACCTGCCATGCATGCATGTGCATGCTTTCCCATAACATATACATACATATCGATCTTACATTTTTTTTATTAACTCAAATATTTGTGAAATAACACCTAGCTAGCTACTAGTACCTACAATATATGCATGTAATTAATGCATGGCCTATATATCTGGCCACAACAACTCGTTTGACAAAATTATTAAGAAAATAGACTAAAAATACGAACAGTTATATATACATGTATCGAATACTTGCTAATTAATCTACTAGCTAGCTAAGTATATACGGTTAAAATATTTAAAAGCAAATTTTTAAAAAGAAGACCCCTCGGAATAAATGCTTTCTTATTTCACAATCAAAAAAATATTCGCATTCAATTCTTCTTCTTCATTTAAAAAAAAAAAAAAAAAAAAAAAAAAAAAAAAAAAAAAGAGAAGCCGTCATATGTATGGTTGTTTTATTATGTTACACCTTCTTATTAGCTAGTGGGAGTATTATGTTTATTTTCTTAGCAACTGTTGGAATTTTAATAACATGACAAGTTCATAAATTAAACACATAAACATCATACACATGCGGAAGCGAATGATCAATTTAACACATAAAGAATTACCCGAATTAAAACGTAAACGTACCTTTAATGTAGAATGCAGATATGTTTATGTTCCAGGATCGAATAACATCAAACAAATATCATGTTTGTATAAACATCATTCAAGAATTGATATTAGGAAACAAGAGGATTGGGTTGAACCCCTTATAGAATCTGATATTATAAACTGAAAAAGGTTGAATTTGATTACAGACATATGACCCCTATATATACATATTGAAAGGGTGTGATACCCCTTCATGAACCATTGTGATGGTTCACTAATAACTACCTTGTAACTAACTACTTTCCTGTAACTAACTGTCACAACTATAGGTTATACAATAATAATACATACTAAATAATCTAACTTGGGATTAATCAAATCTTATGTCTAACATTCTCCCCCCTAATTTTGATTTATCCTTTCTTGCTTCATAGTAGGGTTGGATCTTCTTCTTCATGAACGAGAAGGTATTCTTGCTCATTCTTTTCTTGCTTCTTGTTGAAATTGAATCTTTCCCTGCCATGTTTTCTTGCTTTACTTTCTTGGACTTCTTCCGCCCTTTTCCATGCCGTGTTGCTTTCATACTTGCGTTCTTTCTTACTTGGTTTCTTTCTTACTCACTTGTAATCGCCAAACGTGATCAACCTTCTTACTTCTGATCGTATGATCAGTTTCTTACTTACTTTGAAACACAAAGGTTTCTCTTACTTTGATCAAGATTGGTCTTTCTTACTTACTATGAAACACTAAAGTGTCTCTGACCAAAAATTGATCTTCCTTACTCATATTCTGGTTGTAGTTTATCACAAACAAACAGTCCTCTCGCTTGTTGGTTCCTTTGATGTCGTCATATCTTCCCTAAGATCAGTCATGTCTCTTTCTTTTTTCTCTTTCTGTGACTGTGGCCAGGGATGGTTTTTTTTCTTTCTTTTACAGGTTTCTTTCTTCTTCTTCCAGGATCTTTTAACCGTGGTCTCTGATGCCACTGTAGAATGCAGATATGTTTCTGTTCCAGGATCGAATAACATCAAACAAATATCATGTTTGTATAAACATCATTCAAGAATTGATATTAGGAAACAAGAGGATTGGGTTGAACCCCTTATAGAATCTGATATTATAAACTGAAAAGGGTTGAATTTGATTACAGACATATGACCCCTATATATACATATTGAAAGGGTGTGATACCCCTTCATGAACCATTGTGATGGTTCACTAATAACTACCTATAACTACCTTGTAACTAACTACTTTCCTGTAACTAACTGTCACAACTATGGGTTATACAATAATAATACATACTAAATAATCTAACTTAGGATTAATCAAATATTATGTCTAACATTTAATTCTAGCTAAACAAGAATCAACTTCAAGTATTCTTTAATGACCATTGGTTTTGTATTTAAACGTAAACGTACCTTTAATTCTAGCTAAACAAGAATCAATTTCAAATATTCTTCAATGGAGATCAAGAACCCTAATTAGGGTTTATAAGTGGATTAACGAATTACCCCTTACCGTTTTGTAATTCAATCCAAGATATAAACTATAGTGAGTTAATACCACGTTCTTGTACACACGTACTATAACGAATTAATATGATTGCTAGATCAAGAAAACACAATAGATTTTTTTCTTAACAAAAATCGATCACTCCCTTTGAAAGGGTTTGGTAGATCGGTTTTAACAAAAGAAAGAGGAGAGAAAACTTTAGGGTTAAGTGTGTGCATAAGAGAGATGCAAAACAATGACCCTTGGTTTTGTATTTATACTAATTGTAACTTGAAGGACAAGTTGGAGTAGGTTTGGGTTTACCCTTGCCTTTGATCGACCGGTCATAGCCCAAGGAGAGGGATTCCGGATCCTTCTTGACTCCTATTTACAATCCAATCATTCTCTTTAATATTTAACGGTCGTTAGTCAATTGTCGTTAACTACTAACGTCCGTTAGTCGTTATTTGTGTTTTAAAAATTAAATATATAACGTTTTATATATATAATTATTATCCATTAATTCTCATACGTAAAGTGTTCAATCTCGTGGTCTCGAGTTCGATTCTAGACATACACATATTAATATTTGTCCACAAAACTAACAGCTCACACTTGGACATCTATTAATAGTGTAATGACATTGGTTAGCTTCTAGCAATACGCCAATGCCCCCAGTACAATTCAAGTAAGGTCTCCTGAAAAAACCTTTTGATGATTCATCATCATACTTATCCTTTTGTTTCTAATACCACGTTAAATAAGGATATGGATCTTATTCATTCCTTTATTTAACTATTCCGTTTCTCGTTGTTTGTGATTGAGCAAGATTACCAAATCTTCTGAACATATTCCAGATAGATCTTGGGCATGGCCATGCAAACATCTTGTCAACCCTACGAGGGGCCCAACAGTATTAAACTTCAAAACGAATTTAAAGGAACAAATTCTTTCTTGACTACAAGCATAACCCATGAACTTTGCAACACTTCTGAAAACAATCCTTATAGCTACCAGTTACGTATAGCGATAAATTGCTTCACAGAAATGCACTACATCCATGGCAGTTCTCTGGTATCTCAAGTCTAAGGATAAATATTCATGATTTACTTGATGACAAGATCCATAAAGTACAATAATGCGGTTGGGATAAGTCATATATTCAATTCATTAAATATTATGTGAAATTGGTATGTCAACGCATCAATATATTTTCAAGTATATTCTACCAAAACTCAGATTTGTCTTAATTCAATGATATTCTCATATCATTGATCGACAACGGACTATTTAGAATAACATGAGATATTCACGGATTTAAACATGCAAATATAGGATAGAATCTATTATTAATGAAAACAAACGTACCAAGTACTTTAATTCATTGTGAATAATAATTGCTTAACATCCCTTATCCAAATACTAAATAGATCAATGCATGATAATTCTAGTTAATGAATTATGCCTCAAGTCATGTCAATCATACATGTTGACAAGACATAAATCAACTAATTTTGATCTATCGAAATTTTGAGAATGTTTATTTCAAGAATTCAATTAGTGAAGTTCTTGTATGTGTGCATTCAACTATCTTGATATTGCCACATAATATTTCATAAAATGCGTGACATCCTCAACCACCAATTTATGACAATTAAACTTTCAAACTTTTTATAGTTTAAAGTATTCTAATTCTTTAATGTATAATGCAACTATACTCTTAGTTGAGCACAACTAGTTCATATGGCCATTAATCAAGGATGAAATCCTACCATGACTAGTATTAAGTGTCATCTCAATTTAAACCAGTATTATTATATATAAACAACAATATGCTCTTTAAAAATTCATAAACTTAATATCTATTTCGTAATGTTTGATGCCTTCTAATCTTTCAAGATTTGTCGGCTATAACAATTATGCAACAATTTGCAATATTGTTCATACTTAAAATCTAGGAGCAATTCCAGAATGAGGATGTAATTCTATATCCAACCATATTCATTACACTTAGTTATCTAATAACTTTTAATTAGATATCAATGTTGTCAAATCATCTTTCATCCAAGCATGATACAACAAATAACATGATGTACATGAAAATGCTTATGTCAAACTTAGATTTCATTCATGTTATACCTTTTCAAAGATATGTATCCATTTAGACTTTTTAATAATATATCATGTTCTATTATAATTAATTATTTTACCGCTTATGTTTATAACAATAAACATATATTCCAAGGTTGTATGTTTATTTCCTAAATCTTCAAGTGAAGTTTCATTCCAAACTAAGACTTAACATTTAATGTATATGGAATGTTACTTCCTATATGTTATACAACATATATGAAGTAAGAAAATAAACATAATACTCCCACTAGCTTTCAGGAATACTAAGGAATTATTTTATTTTAATTATAAAAAAAAATTAAAGGTAAGTTTTAACTTTTAGTTGATGAGTATCATTAGTTAATTAAGTAATTGTAGGTCTATGTTATATATATATTTTAATTGAACTAAACGAGTTGCTTAGCTTTACAGTATTATTTTAAGCTAGCCAAGATTGATTGCTTGAGTTTGAAGCATCTTTATCCGCTTTACGGAATTTATTCTCATCTTCTCGATGAATATATTCTCATTCGATATGCTCAACTTTTTGTTGCTCGTGTACCACTTATAGATGTACACTTGAGATGTGCATGACTACCTTTTCAACTTTATACACAACAATAATATTTTAATTTTTTACAACACAGATTTTATTGATTAAGAAAACAAAAACTCCCTCGTACCAGTTTATAACTTCATGCGTACATGAAACTTAATAATTATAATAATAAGAATAAAAAACTTGTTGGGTACTTCGTACTTGAGTTTTAAGTCGTATTTGCTGGTGCAATTAGTTTCGTTCATGTTTTTTTTTTTTTTTTTTTTTTTTGAAAGAAAGTTTGAAAATACCTGTATAACAACCACGAACAATAGTTATTTTTTACGAAAAAAAGCAAATAAGAAGCCATTGATAGCAAAGACGTAGAACTAAGGACCGCGGTACACAAAGATTTATATAGTGGTTCGGGAAATTATGTGTTATTTCATGAATTCAAATTAAAGAAGTTATGGGGTCATGCTATCTAAAGGGTTTATGTATGATTTCATAGTTTTTAGAAGAATCCAAGTTATATGATTTATGGGGTGTTCGAACGGTGTTAGGGTTTTGATGGGTTTATGTTAAAAGTTATGTTATGATACTATGTAGTAAAGATAGAACAAGAAAAATGATATATCATGCTAGTTCATAATTTATGAAGATTATGGAATATGTTATAGTTAAGGATCATGATTTCAAGTTATGTGATTTATGACGATATTGAGTTCATGTATATTATGAGATTATGTTCAAGTAGAAACCATCATGTTAAAGATGTTATCATGTTTATGAAATTTTAGTGATATTGAGATGATGGGTATAGTGTCAGAATCGTGGTTATGATATGATAAATTCGTTTTATGGAAGTTTAGAACCAAGTACGTAGACTTGGTTGATTTTTTGGTTCAACTTCGCGAAATAGTAGCCCATGTTATTTGTTCATGAGTTCATGTTATGTTTCGCATAATCTCATGTTATAGTTAGTTCATCATGTCATGTTCATATTCATCTTTATGTGGCTAGTCATTTTATAGGTGCTCAAGTTATGTTCAAGGAGTATTCAGCTTTCATTTTACGGTTCATGAGGTGAGTAACGGATTTTGAGTTTAACTTGTTTAGTAGATTAGACATGTTTCTTTTTTAGTATGTTATGTCATGTTACAAGTTATAGTTGAAGTATGCTATGTTTCAAGTTAGAGCTGGAAATAGTCATGATACGAAGATTAGCTCAGAAACTAGTATCATGTTGTAGTACAGCCTCAATATTATGTTATAGCTAAAACGCCCCTTTTCCAATTTAACTAAAACTTAAAACTTTTCGTGAAAATGACATGACCCAAAACTGATATTCTTTTACTATTTAATAAACTAACAACAATCTATTACATACAAGCCCTTGAAGTATTTTTAAAGGAAACTAGACTCAATTACTTATAAAACGACGGATGACACGACCTCTAACAACTTACAATTTATTAAATATGATTTTTCGAAGATTGACCAGAAACCGGAAAAATCCCATTTATACTCTGACAGAAGCATATGATAGTATGCTGAAAATTCCATATGACCATATGATGTGTTCTATCTAGGTGTAAGATTTCTATCAGGTTTTACTATTTATAATTTTCGACTAACTAATAGATTAACACTTACGGGCAGTTTACCCGACCAATGTTGCTAGTGAATGGTAAGCATGGGTCGTTCGCAAGGAGTGAGTGAACTAAAGCTAGACAGAAGGTATTCTAGCTAACTATTCTAATAACGCAGGGGGTTCATTCTGAGATATTAGCACGAGTTTGGTATTTCTAAAAGACTAATAATTAAACTAAGAAGTGAAATGGAATAGCGAAGTAGAAGATAAGGTCGAGGTCTTATGATAGGAGAATATGCTAGCCATGTTCATCGTATCAAGTTATAGCGATTCATCTACAAGTGCAATGACCAAAATGTTACTTCTATTGGTGAGTCAGGGAATGTAAACTGAGACTCGAGGAACATGGATTTGGCTTTGTGAGTACACTTCCTATCAATGGTAGACTAAGCTAGATGGTCACAGTTACCTATCCCTATGCATATCCGCCCTTAACCCGATGGTCACAGCGTTAAAAAGCTTCAAGCACGCATAAAGTGGTTCAACTATTAATTATAATCAATTTTAGTAATCAATACAAGATCAAGTAGCCAAACCCTCGCGAATGGTTATCTATAAGGGTTGTTACGCTAACTTACTTGCCTTATCACGCATACATACCACTATGATACGATTACAAATCAAAGAAATGCATCTATAACCTATGATCTAGATGATGAGTGTCTAAATACTCATCATTTCTGTCACATTTAGACTGCAAAAACATTTAAAAACATGCAGATATGCTTCAAAATACAGAAAATATCATTTGATTGTGTTTTTATCTGTTACAAGTGCAAAAGGATTGAAAACAATTGAAAAATGAGCAAAGTTTGCACAATTGGCAAAATTAGTCCCTGAAGTTTCAAAAATGGCAAAACAAGTCTCCCGGTTTTCAAAAATGGAAAATTATCTTTTATGGTTCTTGTACTATTGAAACTTGGCATGAATAACCCTTGGAAATAGTTTTGAGTTTTGGCAGCATTGGTCCTTGGATATTTCAGGAAATTACACAAATGGTCCCTAAGGTTAAATCCGGATCAATCAAAATCCCAAACCCATTTACTAAACTAATCCCAGCTACAAATAAACCTAACCCAGCCCAACTTTTATAACCCATCAGCCCAACCCACACACTAAATAAATAACCCAAACCCGACTCCCTTTTAGTTAAACCAGAAGTTTGACTTCGGTCAAACTCATCCCCTTCCAAACCTTGACCCGCCAAAACCAATACCAGAAACCACCATTCCACCGCCTTATCCCTGACACACCCACCACCTTCCACCTATCCCACTTCACCTAACAAACCAAAATACATTAAATGCTTCTTCTCAAGTGAGTACACTCAACCAGAGATAGTGGATTTTTCCACTATCTCATTTTTGGCCCCAAAAAGCAATTTCAATGGCTAGGATGAATTACAGAGAACCAATGGCCAAGATCAAGTGGGAAATGCTCAGAAACAAGTGGGGAAGCTTTTGAAGTCAATATATATCAAAGAAGAGCAATGTAATAGATTATCATAGATTTCATAGTTTATGTTCATTTTACTTATTGTCATTTTACTGCTCTTCTTTATTACCTTGTAATTTAAAAGCTTTCAGGATCTTATTACTCTTTGACAAATTGTAATAAACCTATTTACAGTACCCTTTTCAGTCTATCTTTAAATTTCCAAGTTATGCTTAATTCGTACTTAAATTTCAAGTCATTTCAATATTGTTGATTGTAGTTGTTTATTGGACTTCTTAGCTCACATAAGCTCCTGACAAAGCTTATTTAGCTTTTAGAAACCTTAAAACAAGTTATAATCCTTAAAAAACAAAAATACAAAAAGAAATCAAGAAAATCAGTGAAATGATGAAGAAGCTTGGAGCAGAGTAAATTTTGGATTGCTCTTGGTTTAGAAGCTTATTGGTAAGCTATTAAGAGTGTTCTTGGTTCTTGGTTCTGTGTTTCAGCTGGATTTCACTTGTAAGCATATTTATAAGTTTTTGGCATTTTACTGTGGTTCTGTGTTTCATGCTAGTATTGTTGTTGTTTTATGCTCATAAGGTCTTCTTTAATGATAATATAAAGTTTGAAATCAATGTTAAGGTTTAATTCAAGTATTTGCTTTAATAATCAAAAGATAGTGATTATAAAGGGTTGTTTGGATTTGCTGATCTCCTGTTGTTATACTGAGTATGTGGTGTTGTTCTTGTTTGATGTATGTCACATTAGGTCATAATAGCTCAGTGAAACCATAAAATATAGTCCTTATTTGATAAATAGTCAAAATTGCTTTTAATCTCAAATTGCTAGTTCACTGTTAGGATTTTGAAGTGCAAATATCATCATACCAGTTCATAAGTTGTTTATCTAGCTTAATTTCATCTTATAATAGCATAATATTACATAATCAGTAAGTAGATTAAGTTTAAATTTCATATAAGTCAACTTATTTAGGTGTCAATTTGGCCTGCTCTCTGTCTGCATATACCCTGCACAGGCTAGTTTGCTACTTTCATAAGCTCTTAGATTGTTCTCTGTTGCATGTTGTGAGTCTTGTTGCTTTGTGAAGCCTATCTGGCTACCTTGCTCTGCATGCTATTGCTTTTCATTTTATGCTTATTATGAATGCTTATTATGCTCTTATGTCTTCTCAAAAATCACTCACTGCACTGAGTAATCAGTGCAGTTGAGCCTTTTTCATAAGCATCTCAAAAGCTCATCAGTAAGCTTGAGCTTGTGATCTTTAGCTTTTTAGGAAGCTTAAGTTCCCATCTCAAAGGTTCAGGGCTTATTGTGCATTTTCTAGCTTATTTGATAAGCCTGCTCATAGCTTTTAAGTTGTCCCATTTTTCTGTGTATACTGAGTAATCAGTATATTCTAGCTTTTTCATAAGCTCCTCAAAAGCTCACCAGTGGACCCCACAGGGTGAGCTTGGACTTTTTGGAAAGCCCACCAACCCAGCTTGCTACTCCAATATTCACTTTGTGCTTTATAGCTTATTTCATATGCTTATTTAGCCTCTAAAGTTAGCAGCAGGTTGATACTCTAGCAGTACCTTTGGTACTCTAGCAGTACCTTGCTGATTTGCTTATTCCAAGCTTATCAGTGCTTATCTTTTGTACTTTTCGCTCATTTCCAGTACCTTTTACTTATTTTCATCTTATTTAACTTTTGTTTAGCTTATTTGATAGCTTGTTGGAGCTTATTATCCATTTTGAGCCAAAAAGCTCAACTGATAAGCTCATAAGCTCTAAATCTGCTTATTTTTAAGTTCTAAAATTTTTGTCTTCATTAAAGTTTGTTACTTTTTAGTGTTTAATAGTTTTGTAAATTAAAAATCAGTAAATCAAAACATAAAAAAAGTGATAGCTTCTATTTAAGCCATTTGGCTTATTTTTCTGCTTTTTTATTAAGCACTTTTCATTTTTATATTTTTCTTAGGTTCCTGTACTTACATAATATTTATAGAAAAAGTTTCAGATTTTTCTTTGTTTATTTAGTATTTATTAAAAATCAAAATAGTTTAAATAATAATTAATTAGTAATTAATTAATAATAATTAGATAAAAAGTGTAATAAATATATTTTCAGTTTTAAAATTTGTTTTATAATATTTTAGATTTTTCTAAGCTTATTCTACATTTTCTTATTTTTTAGGTTATTATTTAATAGTTTTTAATTTATAATAATTAATTAAATAGTATTAAATATAATTTTCTTTTTCCAATAATTTTCTTTTATCATTTGGATTCTAAAAATATAATTTTCACATCCGTGGGATTTATATTGGTCAGAATTCACGTTTTATTTTGTACGTTTACGTAATTTTTATTTAAACGTACGTTTTTAAGTTTTAAACGTTTCTAAATCGTTTTCTTTCTCGTAATCGTTCTTATAGCTTATTTAAGTTATTTTCTTTTATAATTCTTTAGTTTAATCACTCACACCCCTTTTCCTATTCAATTTCACCCGATCACAAATTCCTTCTATTACAGTGTTCACACCTCGTTGGGACTTAACGACCCGGGGATACACTAAACTCCTTTGGTAAATTGCATTGTGCCCTAGATTGTTTGACTCTTGTTGACCATTTACTTGGTCAATATTAGTTGACCGTTTGGGGCCGATCACTAGACAATAGCCACAACACTTCAAGCAAGTAAACAAACGCAACTGAGCATTATAAACATAAGAGATATCCAACGAAAATGCAATTAATCGAGCAAATGAATCAAAATACCTAAATAGTCATAAACATGGCTAACACCTAAGGGTGTTAGCCCATAATCTCAGTAACAATACACAATGATTGAATCAAAGCTACACGAATAGAAATCATAATGAAATCGAAACGATAAATAGTAATTAATAAAGGTAAGAAATACTCAAGATACCCTCCTGGCGATCTGTGGTGTTTCCTGACCTTCCTTGCCTCCTAAAACCGTCCCTTGACTCTGTGGTATGTGGTGGTAGTGTGTTGAAACCGGAGATGTGAGCCCTCCATTTATACTTTTATGTCAGCAGGCCGATACAACGTATCCATCTACACCAATACGGCATATTGGATAACTTGGCATGGCTCCACTCATATAATATTCCAGAATAATCTCTTTTAGCCATCATTGTATACGGCGTATGGCTTTATTCACATACGCAATATTCCTCTTAGTTCCAATGTAGATCCATCATGGACTAATCTTCATACATACGGCGTATCACTTATGTTGGATACGTCGTATTCCTTTCTTTGACTTTATCATCTCTTTTGTAGACCAAGTTCAATATACAACGTATGTTCAAATGGGAATACACCTTATTCTTCAAAGTCAGGCAAGGTCATTATTTCGTCTAAGTATGATGATATGACGTACACAGTTTATACTGATACGCCATATATAATGTTAGCTCAACATGCATTTCTTTAACTTCTTCATTTATGATCCAAATGATGCCGAAATATGCTCCTTTTCCATAATTGCTCCATAAACACTAAGAATCACAAAAGTAAACGTTTAAGTAACGATTCTTATATAAAATGATAGAATATGAGCAATATAAACGGGATAAATGATGTATCAAGATAGTACGTATTTGATCACATCACCTTATGCTAGCCATATGCCCTTTTACAAAATCTTTGATGCAACCATATGCCCATTGATTGGAAATTCCATATGGCCATATGCTCACTGCAGAAAGTATTCCATAAGACTATATTTGTTGTATTTTTGGAAAACAGACTTCCAAGACTTGAAATTTGGCAAAACTTTCCAGAAATCTTTAACATAACATAATACATCATTTTCATAAATATGTGTGATCTAAACGGCACGTGAGCACGTACTTTACAAAGCGACGGGTGTTTTGCCAAACATCCCTTTTTTACACATTTTCATACACTATAACACCAGTAATTATAACAAAAGACATTGACACCGGATAATAATCTTACAAACCATTTAAAGACACTTAAAAATCAAATTGGGGGTTAAACGTGATGGAGTTCAGTATCTAATACTAAGCTCATACACATATCCAAACACTTCCAACCCGTGCCTTAATCTTATGGCTTTACCAAAGCTTCACCTCCTTTACAAGAACCTACAAAACGGTTAAACAACTAAACCGTAAGCACAAGGCTAGTAAGTAAACAGAAATAACATGTTATCATATATCATTCACATTATGCATCATAAATCATTAACTTTAATTCATAATATTAATCCACTATTACTTGCATAAACCAATGGTCCAACACATCATAATCACTAACACATACCTATAACCACTTAAAGCATCACCATTCTCTAACATCAAAGTTGTTAGTACAAATATCCTCCCAAAAATGTTATTTATATTTTACGATCTTTGCTTAATTTTGTTAATGACAAATACAAAGTATATCTTTTAGCAAAGCATAAATACAAGCTAAAGTCTTTTAAAAACACATTTACATTTTACAAAATCACTAGGAATAATAACACTTACATTTTACATTTACAAGTTTCTTTCTTAAATTAGAAACTTTATTTCTTAAATATTAGGATGACATCATGGCATGCATCATGAACACAATCTTAGAAAGATTTTGAGATATCTTGTGTAGATCTTCAAGCCAAAGAGTTGACATTGGAAGATGTGGAAAGATATGGCAAGATATGGAAAGATTTGAGAATCTCTTAGCTGGCCTGCACTGGCGGATCCAAACCCATACAAGGGCGGATCTAATTTTTGGGATCCGCCAGATCCGCCAACTGTTGAATCAGTTTGCCTATAAATAGCAAGCTGATCATTTGGGCATTTTCATTACTTACATAGCTTAAATACATACTCATTCATTTACATATCACTAACCCATATCATTCTTTCATTTCATTGATCTTTCCTTTTGTAGCAAAGAGATCAAAAGCATATAAGGATCAACCTACTGTTGTTATCCTTTTAGTATAGACTCTGTGTGATTTTGTATTAGTTCACACATCATTATTTGTATCTTTTATTCAGTAGAATTTGGTTAGTGTTTTAGTCTTTAAAACACAAAGAGTGTCGGGAGTGGTTGTACCCTTGTAAAGAACCAACGGGAGTGGTTGTACCCTTGTGAAAGAACTAACGGGAGTGGTTGTACCCTTTGTAAAGAACCCGGTGTTTAGCTTAGTACCGGATAAAGAGTAAGCGACGTGTAAAGGTTTTCTCCGCCTAGAAGGGAGCTTGTTTCTTAGTGAAGAAAAACTTTCGAGTTAGAGGCTCGAGGAGTGGAGTAGGGCAAGGAAGAAAGTCCTTGTAGCCGAACCACTATAAACATCTGTGTTGTGTGGTTTGATCTTTCCTCTCTTTACTTCTTTACTTATATTACTTGTTTGTGTGCTTGATTGTTTACTTTACTTTGGAATCACGTTAAGTATACAAAGGGAATTAATTTTAAAACGGTAAAAACTATTCAACCCCCTTTCTAGTTTTCCACAAAAATCAACACATACCTTAGCTTATCCACTACTAATCTAATTCATCTTTAGCTAGTTGTGCCAAACTAGCTTCTTAGCATCCTTAAACTAAACACATAAAACTCAAACCTTCCAAACATCAACAAAATGAACCATATATACACAAAGTGATAAAATCAATAGAATTCCATATTATAACCGGTTTACTTACCTTGAATCCATAACTAATTACCTCAAAGCCAAAGCACCCACATCCTTGATTACTAACCAAGAATCATCAATAACACTTAACACTTCTTATTTATAAAAAATAAAAAAGGTTTTACACAACCCATTAACATAATAAAAAGGGTTTTACACAACCCATTAACATACTTACATCATATCTAATATTCATATGATCATATGACAACACCTTAGAATCACTAATTTAGTCAAACCCATTAAGGGACTTAACCCACAATCACTATAACATAATTACTTTAATTTAAATCATTTTTTACCCAAAACCTCAATTTATCATTCAAGAATCCTACCATCAAATCAATAATTTGAAGTTACTTTCTTGTATATGAGCATGGATAGGGTTAACCCTAAGGAATTAGACCTTAAACACAAATTCTTGATCATCAAAATCTTCATGATAATTTCCTTCCTTTTTCTCTCTTGTGTCGTCACCTCCATAACACACACACCAACTAGAACATTTTAGAAAATGTAAAACCCCAAAATTACCACAATCTGAAATGACCAAAATACCCTCTAATTTTGAAATTTTAAGAACTTATAAAATCATAAGAGAGATATATTATTTGTACTTAAAAAAAAATTAATATCCTAAGTTACCAAATGAATTAAGCTACTAATAAAACTTTGCATTTAATTTGAAGTTCACCAAAACAAATAATCCTATACAACAAGCCTAAAGTAGGCGACATATTATTTTGGTGCACACAAAATTCGGTTAAGTAAGTTAAGTAGGAGGATTAGCATACATTTAAGTGGAAGATATCATAATCCCACAATTATAGGTCCTTCCTTGAATATCTCAATCATAATACACGGTTATTTACAAACCCTTATAACCGAACATTTCAAAACCCTAAAACAAATACACCAAGAAAAGTTCGGCTGCCATATTGTTTCTCTTCTTCTGTTCGATCCAAAGGCCAGCAAACAAAAGAGGTTCTTGTGTAGCTTTGAGTGGTGGATGAGACGTGTGTTGTCCCTGATTCAAGGTGTGTGTTGCTCGTGAGTTTTAAGGGCTGTACGAATAGGTTTGGTTAGGAGTTTCGGCTGGAACTGTGGTGGTTCGATTGTGTTGTTCTCCCTCTTCTTTAATCACGCTACAAGGGTAACAAGTATCTATCCTTGTTCAATATTACTCTTCTTGTTTAATCCTTGCCATATTCGATTCATTCTTGCTGTTCTTGTCGAATTTAATACCACATATGATAATAGAAGTGACATAAAAGTCAAAATTTGCTCACATAAAATAACGAATTAAAGAACCCTGTGTAATCGAATTGTTGAGGTTGTTTTGATTTGAGTTATTATGAATATGTTTATGCTATGTAAGAGTCGACCTAATACTTGTTTTATATCAAACTTAATCAATTCATGACAATATGTAAGTCATGGGAATGGAAAAACCTAAAAGATCACATAAAATAATAGACCCAGTTACTGACCAGAAAATTAAGCCGAATTGATTCGATTGTATCTTGATGATGGTAAAGTGTTTTTGAGTGTATCTGGGGTCTAAAAGTAAGTTTAAGAAAAGAGCTTTCTGGAAATATAAGCCATGTAATTTTTAGAGGTCAGAAAGATACACTTTTTGATTTTACAAGATCAAGTGTCAAAACTGGATTCGTATGTCTGAAAAATCAGTCCATTTATTTGATTTTTAGTTTTCAAAACATGTCGAATTAGAGGATGCAAGTTTTTAGGATTCATATTTCATATGATTAGTAATTACTGGAATTTTTGTAAATTTTTCTAAATTATTTTGATGGGGTAAAGAAATACAAACTTTTCGTATGTAAAAATATGAACAGAAATCTGGACGTATTGGTTTAATGGATTTTTAAACTATAGTTATACTAGCAAATAAATTCTGGGAAAATTAGTGTGATTTCTCAAGACATTTAAGTACATGTGTAAATGTTTGTGGATTTTATTTCCGAGTTCTAACGAGGTTCATAAATTCGTCAATACATGAGAAATTCGTATATAAAAACTGTTAAGGGTTTAAAAAGGTTAAAAAGGAGTTATGTGTATGTTTTCTAAACTAAAGGGTTTAAATTGGAATTTTTCTAAACTAAAGGACTTAACTTGTGAAAATATGTAACTTTAGAATAATTACATTTCATACCCTAGTCTTACCATAATGACACTATAATCCCTAAACTTGTTGTATTTGCATAATGAGCCCTACCACTTATGAAAGCTACGTTATAAACCTTAAACTATTAATATAGTCACATTGCTATCTCAAATTGATTAAGGAATAAACGTAAATATTTATGACTAATGTTTCTAGATATGAAAACCTTCTAATTATGGAAACTTACTAATTCGGGAAACCTGCCTAAAATAGAAGATTACTTAAAATGGAAGAGCCGACTAAAATAAGTAATCTGATTTAAAATAAGTTATTAATAAGGCAATCATGAATTCGTGTAGATTCGCTGAAGATGGAGTTTGCTTCCGATCTTTATGTTTCTAGTTGTGTTTTCTTTTGCGGTCTAAGGTACAGATATTCTACCCTTTTTCAGTAAGGGTGCTTTCATTCTCATGACTTTCTTGATCTTGATTCATTAGGATTCCCTAAGCCATTGCTATGTTCCCTTATACTTTGATTCGTTCTTCATGATCCATTTGACATTCGTTCATTATGATCCTTGTGATATAATACTTGATATAATTCGTTCGTTACCCTGTGATATTAGTATTCGAAATCACTTGATACTTCGAAGGTTCATTTGATATTGTAACTGGATGTGAAAACCTTTCTTAATTGTATCATGGAAATGTTTTGAGAAAAACTATTTTTTTTAAAACGATGTTATGAGCATGATGCGCTATCATTTTTATATAGAATCTTGCTAACTTTTATGAAAACTATTTTAAAGACTACCTTTATGAAAACCGTTTCTTTTTAAAGACCATTTTTATGAAAACCATTATTAAAAGATTTCTTTAAATGAACATTTGATAGAAACCTTTGAATTGAACCTTGCTATGAACCATTTGATTTCGAACATTTGATTATGAACCTTTGAGATCCTATGCCTGATATGATTCCCTTATTTGACTCATGACTCTCATTGCATGATTGTCATTCTCATTGATTCATTCTGACATTTGTTTAAATGTCTCTGCTATGCTATGCTTATGTTTTGCCATGCTATTTGAGTTACTATCTCATTTCTCTTGCCATGCTAGTTTGTTATTGTTGTATGCTATGATAGATCTGTGCCTGAGCTTACCTAGTTGTGGAGGTACCATGACCATGTCTTTGATGGCACCTTAGGCATGACACTCCCGTAGAGGTGTGATAGATCTACGGCGTTCCCCCTTATGTTATGATTTTGTGTACACTATTGGCCAACTTTATATATGTGTGACCAGTCTAGTACTGGCATTCATATTTTGTTAGGGAGCGTATGGATGCATCCTAGGTTTATGTATGTGTATGTATGGTGACCAGGTGGTGTGTGCCTTACACTCCTTCTCACACTTTTAGTACTTAGAGGTCTCCCCTCTTCGTATACTTGTTATACTTTAGTATGATTTGACGGATTATGTATGGAGTTCTTATGGCACATCCTTATATGAACTTTTCCCTTATTTCATTATTCTCTTGGTTCATTCTCTATTCAGTTCTCATGCATTCTTGATTCTTAGTTCTCTTTAAAATTCGTATGACTTTCATGATTATGCTTTTCGTTTTGTATTCTTATTCCTTCGTTGCTTATGCTTATTTACCATTATGTTATGCTTTATTATATATATATATATATATATATATATATATATATATATATATATATATATATATATAAGAAATGCGGCTGAGCTTAAACAGCCCAGTGAACAGATATATATATATATATATATATATATATATCTGTTCACTGGGCTTTTTAAGCTCAGCCGCATTTCTTTTCTTGCGGCAGGTTTTAGTTTGGAAGCTGGGTTATGAGTGGAGAGTACTTTGGACTTAGAAGACCTTACTAGCTATTCTGGATTAGAGATGACTAGAACTTTTACAAATTGTAGAACTTAGAATTTATTATTGTTCCCTTTGTAACCTTGTATTTTCAATTCTTCCTTTGTAACATTTGAAATTCATTTTGTATTATTTAGTCATATGCTTGTGTTTGCTTTGATATGTCACCATAACGTAATACTTCTACCCTTATCGGGTTGGGGTGTTACAGAAAACCTGGTAAAAGTCTAGATATTTGTTGGTGTCAAGTTTAGCCACTTGAAACATTTAGTCCCTCAAGTCCCTTTTCTTTTGTTTTGACCACACTAACTTTCTTTAGCACTTATTACTTATACATTTAAATTTGAGGTTTGACTACTAACTTAACTTTCGTTGACTAACCAATCAAGTAAAGCCTTTAAACTTATAAAAATCGTAGTCAAATGACATCTTTTTAATTAAATATCTAAAAATGGGTTTTTGGGTGTAACAATAGCTTAGCTTCAACATTCAGTTTAGCCTTAGTATTATGTTACAGTACAACTTCAGTATCCAACTTAGCCTCAATAACATGTTATAGCTCAACCACAATATCATATTATAGCTTAGTCGCAATGTTATGTTATAGCTCAACTTCAGTATCATGTTATAATCAAGCCTCGATATTTAGCTTAGTCTTAGTTTAGACATGAATATCATGTAGAAACAGTCTCAGACTCAGAATAGTTCAGCAATTAGATTAGTTTTGTAACACCCCCAAAAATGAACAACGTTGCGGAAAATAATGTCACTGGGTACTACTAAATTGGATCACAACACAAGTAAAGAGAACGGATTTACCTTATCCGTTTCAAGAGAATTTACATTAAAATATTTAATTAGTTCAAAACATAATTCAAGTGCGGAAATACAAGGCCCATTTATTTAAGTAGTCCTGATGCGCGTGTGCGTTGTGCTCTAATTTATACCCACGGTATGTCGTTGTGGTTTTAGCAGTATTCAAGTTTTAAATTTATATTTAGCCGACTTATCAATAACACACACACTTTAACGAGCAGTGTACCCGGTCAGTATGAATATAATGGTAAGTAGAGTGTCGATCACTAAGAGTGGAACGTATTATCTAGTTATTCTAATCAGTATTTTAATATCTTAAGTTAGCTATACAACCTAATCTAACGCAAGGGGGTTCAGCCTGAGAGACTGACACGGTTTGGTTATGATTAAATATAAACTAAACTAATAGGCACGAATCAGCGATTAGCACACACGTACACAGATAAATACTTGAGACAATAAGAAGACCTGTCCCGATAGTTAAGTAGCTTGTCACTTGTTTTATTGCTAGTTTTATATGAAGTGTATAGTTCGATGCAACGCACCGAGATTAATCCCTTTCTCGTTGGCTCTAATCTTATCGGCGAGTAAACCCTTAATGATTACTTATGTCTATCCTACTTATCTTTCTTCCTACTTTTCTACAGACGATAGAATGCATAGGCGATAAAATAAATAGGCGAGGACAGAGGCATGGCGACCCGATCAATGCTCAGCTAGACACAGAGGTTATCAATGCACTAATAAAAGTCACCAAAGACATCAACATATAAACTTTAATTAATGGGAAAGCAATTTTAAGGGGAGTTGAAGTGCATGATTAAATCAATGACACAAGCCCATCAATCCTGATTAATTAAAATGTACTAATACAATAAAACAAAACTACTTAATGAATTGAATACATGCAGGACCTTCTTACAACTCTTGTATCTTCGTTCAAGGTGTGTCTTGTGCTGCTACTTCGTCTGAATTCGGCTTAAGGCTTCTTCGGTCTTTGTGTTTAGCTAAACGTCGAACTCTGAAATTCGTCTGACTTTGGGGTATTTATAGTTTCTGTCTGAGGGCTAGATGCGGCGCATAGGATAAGTAGATGCGGCGCATTGACTTAACTTCGCGTGGGGTCCAAGATTAATATATTCAGGAATATTCGTACACCGCCTTAAGATGCGGCGTAACTCCATTCTTGTATGCGGCGCATGTCCTTGCTGTCTTGGATCGTAGCTTGTGAAATCTTGATAGTAATGCGTCGTATATAATAAGTAGGATGCGGCGTATCTGGAGCAGAATGGTCTTGATCTTGTACATTTCAGTAGACTCTTAACTTCTTGCTTGTTTTGCTCCATAATTAGTCCAAAATCGCCAAGTTTCACATAATACTTGTTTTTACCTAAGAATTACAAAAGTAAACATTAACGTATCAATTCTCACAGATAATATAATAAAACAAGTCAAATAAATAGGATAAATGATAATAATAAAATGTACTTATTTGAGTTCATCAATTCCCAAATGTGAAAGTAGTCTATGACCATGCCATGACATGCCAAAAGCCTCCAAAAGTTAGCTATCGCCTTAAACCTGAAAGTTCATGCTAAAATTGTCAACACAAATGTTGGTGAGTTCATAGGTTTATAATAAAGCAATAAAAGTAATGTGAGTTCAATAGAAAGCTTTGTGACCATTATGTCGCTCACAATGTCATGAAAATAAAGTTTACCTTCAAGTAAATTTAGTAATGTGGACCATAAGGTTTTCGATTGTGTGAATAATTGTTCACATACAAGTCAAGTTTAGTATAAGTGACCACTGCTTCACTCACAGTGTCAAGAGAAAATCAGTAAAGTAGCTTATACAGTATTAGGCATAAAGTCGGACCATAAATCAAGCATATGCACATTACAACGAATATAATGCCATACAAAAATAAAAGTTTATTACGTCAGCACTAAGTTCATGCAACCTGAAGCTACGACATGTCAAGCATGCTCATGTACGCATGTAGTAAAAAAAGGGCCCGACGAGTGTTTATCTCAATACACTCGGCACTTCGACGTGGTATACGTCCGACTAGTTGGCGCGACCAACCCGGACGGGGGAGTCACCTCCGATAGATCTATCTATATCACTCGCACTTCCCAACTGGAATTAACGGTTCATGAAAGTGGGCATAGGTGGGATACAAGGGCTTAGGCTCATTCTACGTAATAATGTTAAATAAAGCAAGTTCAATTCAATTCTGGTCCATGAAAAGTTTTGCATGTTTTCTCACCCCCAAAGTTTGATAAAACAAGTAGTCAAAGATTAAAGGTGGGGCTACAGACTTACATATATGTTTCAAGCACTTGTGTCCATAATAAAGTAATCCAGATTGTAACGATAAATCAATTCATGCGTTTGAATAACCGAACAAGTAATTTAGCAAGGCACATAACATTTTCGAGTAAACAAATCATATGTTTAAGTAACACAAATAGGGCTGGGCAAAGTGCTCGCCGCTCGCCGATCGCTCGCTGCTCGTTCGGAAATTGCTCGCTCGATCCGTCACTCGATTGTAAACGAGCCGCTCAGCTCGGTTCGGTCTGTAAACGAGCCAAGTATGAGCAAAGGTCTGCTCGGCTCGGATCGGCTCGAATATTTTTATTATATATATAAATATATTATATATATTATATATGTATGTATTTATATAAATATAAATTTATCTTGTAACTATCATTCTATTAGATTTATGGATTAACATTTTTGTATTTAGCCCAAATAACACTTAATTGGGTTTATGTACCCAAATAACTATCATTCTATAAATTTGTATGTGTTTAATTGATTAATTCAAGAGTTAGGGTTTATGTACCCAATTTGGGGAAATTGGGTAAATGGTGTTTTGAAGCTAAATTAAGAGGTTATGATAAATATGGGTTAAGTATTATTGAAGTTAAGTTAAGAAGTTAATGGGATTGATTATCATATAATCATCACATGATTATGTGATAATTAGTAATGGTTAGAAAGGGTTATGGTTATGGTAGCCATGACATAATTGATTAATTATATGTTTATGATAATAGTGATTTGGCCTAGATGTCAAGAATGGAGATGATGATATGCTTGGTTTCTTTAGCTTGGGATCAAGGTAAGTAAACCGGTTTTGATTTGATATTATAATGATTTCTTACATTTTGAGTTATATGATTGTTATGATGAGATGATTGATAGTGTTTGAATGATGATGTGATGAAGAAGTAGATATAAGGCTAGTTTGGCATAACTAGCAAAAGAGATTGAGAGTTTAGTTGGACTAGTGTAAGTGTGTAGGAAAGATTGAGATGTAATGATAAGGCTTGAAGTGGTCAAGGTATGTGTTATGTTAGTCTTGCGATGAAATAAGTGGATTATGATGCTTAATGTGTGAACGAGTTATGATGTTTTATTATGATCGTTTTACTTGCTAAGCCTTTGTGCTTACGGTTTAGTTGTCTAACCGTTTTGTAGGTTGGCATGTTTTTATGGATGGCTTGGATATATGGATTAAGGATTTGGATATGCAAGAATAAAGGTAGTATGCGTTTAGGAGCTTAGGTAGAATACCGAGCTCAAGTGTAAAGTTTGTACCCCCGTTGGTCTTTTATTGGTTGGTAAAGTGTAACCGTGTGGCAAATTGTATGTTAAGGTTGTCCTAACGATTTGGTGGTCAACCGTTGTGTCAAAGTATGTTCAAAGTGTTTACGGTCTAAGTTAAAAGGGTGTTTGGCATAAGCGTGTTTCTACCCATTTTGGGATGTAAACGGGTCATGTGTCTATGGAACAAGTTTAGTATGTTAAATTAAGGATGTTGGTTAAGTTTGGTGGGCAAATGAAGTGGTTTGTGGTGTAAATGGGTCAAAACGGGTTTTGGTACAAAACCCGTTATTTTACTTTTCCGAGGGTCAATGGTAAATGTTTTTATAAGGAATTGTTATTTATGTAATTATAATGATTTCTGGAAAGTTTGATGTAATACGGATGTGGTATGGGTTGTATACCGTGAAAACGGGCCAAAACGCAAGTTTTTAGGGTCTGCAGACTCCCAGCCGGGGCGGCTGGGACTTTCTGTGAAGAATTTAGATCCCAACCGGCGGTTGGGAGGCGATTTTCAGATTTTGTCAATTTTTGAAAAATCATAACTTTTAAACCGTAAGTCGTCACGGGTCGTGCCACCGGGCGTTTCGAAGGTAATTGAGTCTAGTTTCATTTAAAAATAGTCTCATGGTCTGAATGTTTATGGATTTTTATAAATGGTCAAAAGAGTAACAGGATATCCGTAAAATTGGGTCGTTTTCGTGTAAAGTTTTAAGTTTTCGGTCAAAGCGGGCACGAGGTGTAACAACTGGGGTGCTATTAAATTGGATCACAACACAAGTAAAGAGAACGGATTTACCTTATCCATTTCAAGAGAATTTACATTAAAAGATTTAATTAGTTCAAAACATAATTCAAGTGCGGAAATACAAGGCCCATTTATTTAAGTAGTCCCAAATGTGAAAGTAGTCTATGACCATGCCATGACATGCCAAAAGCCTCCAAAAGTTAGCTATCGCCTTAAACCTGAAAATTCATGCTAAAAGTGTCAACACAAAGGTTGGTGAGTTCATAGGTTTATAATAAAGCAGTAAAAGTAATGTGAGTTCAATAGAAAGCTTTGTGACCATTATGTCACTCACAATGTCATGAAAATAAAGTTTACCTTCAAGTAAATTTAGTAATGTGGACCACAAGGTTTTCGAGTGTGTGAATAATTGTTCACATACAAGTCAAGTTTAGTATAGGTGACCACTGCTTCACTCACAGTGTCAAGAGAAAATCAGTAAAGTAGCTTATATAGTATTAGGCATAAAGTCGGACCATAAATCAAGCATATGCACATTACAACGAATATAATGCCATACAAAAATAAAAGTTTATTACGTCAGCACTAAGTTCATGCAACCTGAAGCTACGACATGTCAAGCATGCTCATGTACGCATGTAGTAAAAAAAAAAAGGGCCCGACGAGTGTTTATCTCAATACACTCGGCACTCCGACGTGGTATACGTCCGACTAGTTGGCGCGATCAACCCGGACGGGGGAGTCACCTCCGATAGATCTATCTATATCACTCGCACTTCCCAACTGGAATTAATGGTTCATGAAAGTGGGCATAGGTGGAATACAAGGTCTTAGGCTCATTCTACGTAATAATGTTAAATAAAGCAAGTTCAATTCAATTCTGGTCCATGAAAAGTTTTGCATGTTTTCTCACCCCCAAAGTTTGATAAAACAAGTAGTCAAAGATTAAAGGTGGGGCTACAGACTTACATATATGTTTCAAGCACTTGTGTCCATAATAAAGTAATCTAGATTGTAACGATAAATCAATTCATGCGTTTGAATAACCGAACAAGTAATTTAGCAAGGCACATAACATTTTCGAGTAAACAAATCATATGTTTAAGTAACACAAATAGGGCTGGGCAAAGTGCTCGCCGCTCGCCGATCGCTCGCTGCTCGTTCGGAAATTGCTCGCTCGATCCGTCACTCGATTGTAAACGAGCCGCTCAGCTCGGTTCGGTCTGTAAACGAGCCAAGTATGAGCAAAGGTCTGCTCGGCTCGGATCGGCTCGAATATTTTTATTATATATATAAATATATTATATATATTATATATGTATGTATTTATATAAATATAAATTTATCTTGTAACTATCATTCTATTAGATTTATGGATTAACATTTTTGTATTTAGCCAAAATAACACTTAGCCCAATTAAAAGTCCATCCAAAATCCAAAGACGTACACATACACACTAATATAAACCCTAACCTCCTCTTTTCCCTTCACATCTCACTTTATCAATGGTTTTTTGCTCGTTTCATTAAATTCGAACCGAGCCGAGCTGCTTGGTTTTAAACCAAGCGAGTTCGAGCAATGGTTTTCTGCTCGTTTCATTAAATTCGAACTGAGCCGAGTTCAAGCAGACCCTCGCTCGGTTCGGCTCGGCTCGTGAACAACACAAATACTGGATTTTAGTAAAACAAGGGTCCGGTAGTGTTTGGGTTAGACGAAAGTGAGAAAGCATATGGTGGGTTGGGTTTAGCCAGCCCACTAGAAGAAGGCAATTGTTGGTTGAAGACAGACAAGAAAATATTGACGGACGGACGGCCTAAACAAAGGTAAAGGTTCTTTTCTTGATTGTTAATAAAACACTCCTCTTGTTGTTGTCTGAACAAGTGTGCATCATCTTCTTCCTGTGGATGATGATGAATACTAATGCTAATGCTGCTGCTGTTGATTCTTCTTCAAGGACTAATTCCAAGCGACCCAAATGTATTCCCTTTCTTAACTTTCCTTACCTTAGTTGTTGTTTCTTTTTAATAGTAGTAATCATTAATTATTGTTTGTTTGTTTGTTGTTTAATAATAGATTCTAGATTTACCCAGCAGGAACTATCAGCCTGTAAACCCATTCTTACCCCATCATGGGTAATCTTTTCTTTCCTTTATTTACATTATTAATAAATTATCAAGTAGTAGTTGTTAATTATTATGTGTTGTTTTTGCAGGTGATATCAGCATTTATGCTTGTCACCATCGTTTTCGTACCAATTGGGCTTGCTTCCCTCTTTGCTTCTAACCATGTACTATCTCCCTTTCCTTAATTTGCTACCGTGGCATGTATGTATAGTTGCTCTTCTTCTTATTTGTTTTCAAATAAATAAGCAGGTTGTTGAAATTGTTAATCGTTATGATGATCGCTGTGCCCCCTACGGATCAAAAGCTGACAAGGTCCGATTTATTCAATCTTCCGCCGCTGACAAAACCTGCAATGCAACCATCCTTGTAAGAAGATTTTTAATACTCATTCCTTCCTTCCTTCCTTATGCTAAATCATGCAAGGGCGGAACTTTTAAGGGGCAGGGAAGGGTCCCGGCCCCCTCAAAAGTTGCGGCAACTAGTGTAAATATTATAGGTTTTAGGGGTAATTTAGTTGAGAATACAAACAAATCTCCGAGGTTTTAGGCCCCCTCAAAATTAATTCGGCCCCCCCAAAATAAATGTTCAAGTTCCGCCACTGCCCCCTAACAAACATCATCATTTGATTAGGTCCATAAAGACATGAAGCATCCTATCTATGTCTATTATCAGCTTGACAACTTTTATCAGAATCACCGCAGGTACCCGTTACTGTTACTTACTATAGTATATTTCCTATACATGTTTATGTCATTATCCGTACAGGTTCAAAAGTGGCATTAAGTGTACACGTTATGTCATTATCCGTACATGTTTGTGTCATTAAACATGTGTTGAAACATAAGAATGGTTTAGAGAATACTAGTCTTGAAAACATTCTAGGAAGGAACCTATGGGGATTATAAATTAGTTTACAATAAACATAGGTTTATAATCGTCGTCTTTTTTTTTTGTTAGGATTTAGGGGGTATCCATTTTGGGATTGATTATCTTATAATTTTGTTTTCTAGTTGTATATAATCCGTTTGTAGTATTTGGGTATACCCCATTAAGCACGCCAAACGACCGACGCAGCTCCATACACTCATAGTGGGAAGGAATCTTCAAAAAAAACAAAAGCAGCAGCTTACAGGTTCCTTCCGTTACAGAGGGGAGGGGTGAGCAGAGTGAGTGCAGGCACTGCAACGATGTGTCTGTATAAATTTAGTCTTCTGGCGTTATAAGAACTATCAACTATGCTAAAAGCAATATAATAACTTTTTATGTAATGATTATAACTCCCTGTCTGGCCGGCCGGGCAACAAAAAAGAGAGTCATCCTCACCCTGATGACTATAGTCTAGCAGAAATGACTTACCTATCTAGTAGCTGAACCAAACTGAAAGTAAGCTCCGTCGTTACACTACAGCCTCTCACTTTAGCTCGGCATTGGCACTCTTTCCTAATTCATCCACGGAAAACTCATTCTGGTATCATGAGTATTTGGAGGAAGAGTATCTAATTATTTATGGCCATTCCACATGTAAATCCTTAATGAATCTGAAATATCTAAACACACCTGTAGTTGATACATAATAGTAGTTGAAAGCCATCTTGTTACAACCAACTATTTATTTCTGATTATTTTATACCACAAAACAGTTTGGAAACACACCTGTAGTCAGGGGCTGATTCATGTATACACTATGGTGGGGGGGGGGGGGGGGGTGTGCCCCCATGGCTAGCCGAAAAAGTTGAGATTTTAGTGTAATTTTTTTTAGTTTTGACTTATTTTTCGAAAATGCCCCCCACCCAAAACTCAAATTGCCCCCACCCACATACTAGTAAAACTCAAGATTCTAACACTTTAAAACCTTATAAATCTTTCATCTTTTAAGTTACAATATTCGATTTATCATTTTGATCCTAATTTTTTTTTTTTTTTTTTGCCCCCTACAACCTATTTTCATGGTTTCGCCACTGCCTGTAGTTGATAGCAATTGAAAGCCTATTACTCTATTAGCATATGGTCTTTGAACGGCATGGTTAATATTTTCATACTTGTTTTTCTATGCTAGTAACCCCTGGGGAATCTGTCCATTCTCTTCTCATAGTGTTAGAAGAGAATTAATAATCTCCACTTAGTTCACGGCTAGACATTGTCTTGCAGGTATGTTAAGAGCCGGAGTGATCAGCAATTGAGGAACCGTAATAATGAGAATGACACTAGCACATGTAAGCCTGAAGATGCTGCAAAGGGTAGAACGATTGTGCCTTGCGGTCTTGTAGCCTGGAGTATGTTCAATGATACTTTCAGCTTCTCCACTAATAACAATCAGACATTGCCCGTGAAAAAGAGAGGTATTTCATGGAAAAGTGACAGGGATCATAAGTTTGGCAAAGATGTCTTCCCTAAAAATTTCCAAAATGGAGATCTCATTGGTGGTGCACATCTCAATGAATCTATACCAGTAAGCCTCTTAACCATTACTGATTTAAAAGGATTCTAATAATGTTTGGTACTTTGCTGCACAATTTCGTCTCAGATTCGATGATGTTCAATTGGTTAATTCATTGAATCTAGTAATGTTGTCTGCTCAACATATTATTTTGCCACAATTTGCTAGCTACTTAAGTTACAGTGAATAATGTTGCCTTTGGTTGGCCATCAATGAACCGTGGTCTATCATAAATATAGGTTGTTATTTCTCTAAAAGGCCTATAACTTGGCAATGATACTCGTTTCTCAATAAATTAGATTATCTTAGTATTTTTTTTCTTATTTTGTTAACAAATATATTAGGATTAGGGGTGATTGAGGAGAGCAAGACTTTTGAGTATTTAGCCGTTGATGCTCGTTAACATCGCCATTGCTATTATTTTATGATTACTGTGCAATTTACGCGTATCATGACCCTAAATGGTAGATTTTCTTGTGACCGGAAAATGAATAAGAGTATCTGACAAGAAATTTGGTTGTTGGTTGGCATGTATATAGTTAAGCGAGCAGGAAGACCTTATTGTGTGGATGCGAACTGCAGCTCTTCCAACGTTTAGGAAGTTGTATGGGAAGATAGAGGTGGATCTTAAAGCAGGTGATACAATAAATGTGATTTTGCAGAACAATTACAACACCTACAGTTTTAATGGCAAGAAGAAACTTGTGCTCTCAACCAGCAGCTGGCTTGGTGGAAAGAACAACTTCATTGGCATTGCATATCTCGCTGTTGGTGGCTTATGCTTCATCCTGGCGATCGCTTTCACTATCATATATCTTGTTAAGCCAAGGTAATTCTTTTTTGTCCTGTCTTATCAACTGGTAATACCAGGCTGGTTTTCGTAGTACGCTATGATTTTGACCATTATATATGTTTTTATTTAACACGGAGTATAGTCTGGTGTTACCCAAAAAATAAGTGTGGTTTGTGTTGGGAGGATACTAACATCCTCTCTTGTGCTGCAGACGTCTTGGAGATCCATCTTATCTATCTTGGAACCGTAATCCTGGCGGTCACTGATTCATGCAAAGGGTGGTTGAGAAGGACAAACGTTTGGTGTTGTATGTATTTAACATTTGTTTCTTTCTTCCGAGGCTTTACCAAGAATATATTGATTGATTTAAGTTTAATTTGTGGTTAAGACTGATCTATTGTAACTTGCTATATTGTGTTAGAAACTAGTCAGCTGTCCTTATCAGTGATTGTAACATAAAATCTCTTATATATTTGGTGTATTTAACTCATAATCTTAACAAACTGTTGCGGTATTGCAAGCGTGCTGCTGAAGGTTCCTTGTTAGAACTCTTTTAAACCTAATATCATAATTCTTGATAAAAGAAATGAGAGACAAAATTTTGCATAACTAATTGTAATTTCCAAACATACAGAGCACGCGCTTGTATGCATGCGCAATACAAATGATATACTGAGCCTAAGCTTTCTAATAGAACACCTCCACTTCCCTTCCATCTATTCTATTTTGGGTTTCTCTCTGTGTCAGTGGAGATGATGGGGTTCCTTTCTGTCATTGGAAGGTGATTTTTGTTCAAACTACTCTCAACAAAAAGTTGGAAAGATAGGCTCCTTCAGTATATGATGGGTCAATAGGATGGTCGCAGGCTGCACCACTCTGACGTACTAATGTTATCTTCCTACCAGCCATTGAAGCAGCACCCTACATTACAACCAAAGACACATACATAAGGAATCATGTCATATTAAACTGTTTCACTCCCTAGTCTCACACTCATTGTATGCAATACCCTCTACAAATAAGGACACTTAGTACACTGAAGCCAAAGATGGCTTAACTTTCACCAAATTGATGCATTTGCTTAGAAAAGAAACAATATGTGAAATAGAAAGGAGTAGGAGACTAGCCTGAAGAACATGTAAGAACTGCCCACTTTGCGTCATAGCTCCAGAACATGAGCAAGTCATCAGAAACCCACCTGGTTTTGTTAACAGCATGGCCAGTGAGTTTAAGTTCCTGTACATTCCACTTGCACTTTGTAGAACCTAGATCAAGTGAGTTATTTAGCAAAACACAGAATACCAACAGATCATTTGCACTTTCAGGGAAGTTGTTCTCAACGGGATCTATATGAGACATTTATAAGTTGTGAGATTGAGCATTAGAACACCTTCCTTCGAGGTGCTAACTTTGGAGGATCGAGAATGACTGTCCCATGCTTCATTTCTTGAAGCAGCATTCTTCATAAAAGCAGTTGCATCATGTTTCAGGAAATATATCCTCCCAGGATCGAGATTGTTAAGAGCAATATTTTGGTTAGCTAGTTCCAGAGCTGGAGATGATGAATCAACACCTGTGCATCAAAAAGCATGCATTCATTATACGTCTTTAAGAAAATAAGTTATTTTTATAATACAGCTGGGTTAGATACCATACCAGTAACATCCAAAGCATGACCACGTGCAGCGTTTAGTGCAAAGCCACCAGTGTAGCAGCACATGTCAAGTACTGTTTGACCATCCGAGATGGTAGACAAAAATTGACGGTTTTCACGCTGATCAGCATAGAACCCTGTCTTTTGTCCATCCAATGAGATCATATAGGATATACCATTCTCCACAATCTGACATAATACAAGAAAACTGCAATTTACTTTATTGCAAAAACAGCATCAGGTTACTGATTTTAAAGAAGTGTTACCTTGACCGTTTGATTAGTAGATGTGGATAAGTCGTCTTGTTGTTGGTGTTGATCAACAAGAGCCAAATCCAAACCTTCTTCTTTCAAAATCTCGATTGACGGCCTCCAGACAACATTTTTGATGACAATGAATTGACTAATACAGTTTATAATATATTCCTTGTACTTCTCAACCCACGCAGCTGATGAAGCGACAACAGCTAAATCGCCAAAGACATCAACTATAAGGCCTGACAATCTGCACAAGTTAGTTAGTTAGTTAGAATTAGAAAAAAGAGATATGATATAAGAAAAGATAATTAAGATAGTAATACGTACATACCTATCGCCTTCGCTATTAACAAGACGAAAAGCATTAGTAGTTGAAGAAGGAAGACCTAAGCTGTTGCGTAGTTTGATAGCGGCATTGATTCGTGTATCAAGGAGCTTCTCAACATTCAAAGGGTCTCTGCATTTCATTTGATTTGATAAAGTAATAAATAAACATTCAAATGTTTCAAGGTGATTGATTAACTAGTTAAGGAAAGAAGTTATACGATGAGGAAAGTTCGTGTTGAAGTTGCATGAGCCTGACACAAAACATGGAAGAAGAGTTGTAAAAGCCCCAAGCGAAAGGGGTTTGGGTGCCGTCAGCAACGAGGACGACGTCACTAGTTTTAGGGGGAGGACGACCAATGATTCGATCAACAGCACCACTGTAAACCATTGGACTCCCGCCATCACGAAACAGCTGGGTCTTCCCTTTCTTTAGGATAACCTTTGCAACCTCTTCTTTTAATATTCACATTTCAATTTCAATTTCAATTAATCAATTACACAACAACAACAACAACAACAACAACAAACCCAATCCCGCCGGGGCAGGGTATGGGGGAAGTAGAATGTAGACAGATCCTACCCCTACCCCGAGATAAACCCGGGAGTAGAGAGACTGCTTCCAACGAGACCTCCGGCAAGTACAGGTGTGCGGGTGAGAGAGAAAAAAAAAGGGAGAGCAACAAAGACAGTAAACAACAAGCAAACGAAAGTAGGCAAAAACAAGCAGGAAAAACCACAAACAGAGCGAAAAACCAGCAAGCAGGAAGGGGACACAGGCAAAAGCACAAGCAAAGGAGCACAACAACAAAGCCTACACAAAAACAAAGAGCCAAGGCACTAAAAAAGCAGACAAACCTAAGGGAGCAACACAGAGCAAAGTAAAGCAATGCAGGTGGCCTAAAGCTAAAGCAAAGCAAAAAACGAGGCACCAAAAACCAAAACGCAGGGGGCAAGAAAAGCAGGCAAACCTAAGGGAGCAACACAGAGCAAGGAAAAGCAACGCACGGGGCCTAAAACTAAGGCAAAGCAGAAACAAGGCACCAAAAACCAAAGCGCAGGGGGCAAGGCAACAAAGGGGCACCTAAAAAGCCTAACAACCAAAAAAACAACCTAAACCCACAAAGCACCTGGCCGAGACTACCCGCAGATCCTAATTCTATCTCTCCACGCCTTCCTATCTGAGGTCATGTCGTCGGACAAGAGAAGCTTTTCCTTATAATATACTGTTGATCAATTAATTTCAATTAATCAATTAATTTCACATATATAATATAATATAATATAGTAATGGGGTACCTTTGGAAGTGAATGGAAGCTGAGCGAGACAACACCTGCTGGTGAATAGCCTACTACTACTGGTAGTTGTTGATGAGAATAACATAGCCTCCTCTTCACTTCACTTCCGATTAACCTTCTTTATCTTTTACTTATAAACCAATTTTAACTACTATTTTTTTTTTTTTTTTTTTTTTATATATATATATTTACTTCATAGGCTAATTATTTAAAAAAGTCATTTAAGTCCACACTTTTTGTCTTTATGTGTACTGAATACATATATTTTTTTTCTTATTATCTATAATTAAATTTTAAATTTTCATGTGTATTTTGTAACTATTCAACCATTTAAAATGACCATTTTACCCTTCAAAATTTGAAAAAAATAAAGGTAAAATGGTCACAAAATACACACAATGATCGAAATTTAAAAGTTAACTACACACAATGAGGAAAAAAAATGTTCAACGACACAATAACAAAAAGTGACGAGTATGATACATTTTCAACCCATTAGTCCATAAACACACCTTTCCAACTTAACAACTTACATATTCAAGCTAGAATTGGTGTACTCATGATTGCTATCATCAATTATATAAAATGGTAACAAAATACACACAATACACAAAATTCAAAAGCATGATGTCAATGTAAAAAAAATTTAAAATATCTACACAATAAAGCAAAAAGTGGCGAGTTAGTTACATTGTCGTGTCATTTGCTCTAAATTTTATTTTCTCTCCTTGAACTTAGATTAAAAATAGATGACATATGTGTTGGTGTTGATATGTCAGTGTATATTTCTTTGGGATGAGTTATATAAACGGGCCCTATTTGGCTATATAAACGGTGGCTATAAAGGCTATTTGTACTTTTGTCAGTTTTTGTCCTTTTTTTTTTTTTTTTTTTTTTTTTTTTAATAGAAATATATAATAATGTTTTGTATATTGTATATGTATAATGTTTTGTATATTTGTGTTTAATAATGTTTTGTATATGTATAATGTTTTGTATAATAGCACGTTAAATATTGCTACATTAAATAACTACAACAACAACTGTTATTATTAAATTGAACGACAACGTCAACACATTATTTAAAAACAACAACATCTACGACATATGAAGATTATTCATTTCGGGTTGGGGTGTTACAGGTAGGGCTGTAAACGAACCGGACGAACACGAACGGAGCCTTGTTCATGTTCGTTCATTTAATTTTAACCGGACAACTAAACGAACATGAACGCTTAAACGGACGAATTTTCTTGTTCATGTTCGTAAATGAGTTGTTTATGTTCGTTTATTAAGACATTAAATGAATGTTAAACGATCAAACATATATGAACATAGGCAAATAGACATAAATTTTATTAAACTATGCACAATATATTGTCTTATAAGTGTTGTTTTGTTTAAACAAACCAATTTTAAAATTATACAATTAAAATATATGATATACGAACATAAATAAATAAATGAACCTAAACGAACATTAATGAACGTATAATCGGACATTCACGAACATAAATGAACGGACGCGACTTTTGTTCATGTTCGTTCATTTAACTAAACGAACGTAAAATATTGTTCATGTTTGTTCATTTAATAAATAAACGAACATGAACGAACTTTTTACCGAACGGTTCATGAAATGTTCACTGAACGTTCAGTTCGTTTACAGCCCTATTCATTTCATTTAAAACAACAACATCTACGACATAGGAAGATTATTCATTTCATTTAAAAGATCATGAAGCCTTGCACTCGACTGACAAGCGTGATCCTCAGGATTCCTTGCCAATTCTAACTCCATCTCCAGCGTCTTTATTCTTGTCATCAACAGCTTGTTTCTTGCTTCAAGCTGGTCAATCTTATTAGCTTTAGCAACGCAGTCTGAGCACTGCGTTGAAGAAGAGGCTCGACTAAAGTGCCTCCTTTGAAACTCATCCTTCCACATAAAGTACCGACAACCATAGTCATCTGTTCCTGGCTGTTACATGTTAAGAAAATAATAAGAAATGTATTATTAACAAACAAATAATTTACATAACTAAGCAAACATATGATTACTTACCACTGAAAGAGGACATGCGTAATACGGTTGACCATAACTATGTTCTTTACGGGATATCCTCTCTTTAATGAATCCGTTCTTACAGCGACACATGTAAGGAGTATTTTGTTCCACCTGGCCAAATAATTAATTCAAATGATACAAACAGTTATTTACAACATAAACATAAATAAGTAATGTATTGTTAATTTAAACAATACAAGATAGGGTGTTCACAAATAATCGGATAGGAAGACTAAGCTTGTTATATATATACATCAAAAGATAGGGTGTTCACAAAATTACAAGCTCGTCAATAGTTAGTTCTAAGATACTACAATGATTTATTTAGTCGATCGTAATATAATGTTTCCCATTGGGATGCATCTTGGGTTCTGTGCCTCCTCCATTATGGGTGGAGATGCGGAAGTGGAGAATCTCCGTCTAGCGTCAGACAAATGTAGTGACCACATTCGTCTGACCCCACACGGGCTATCACAAGGGGGTCAGTTCTTTGTGAGAAGTTTGGACCCAAAAAAAGCGGAAAACACGTATTCCAACCCTGCCAAGATATAAATACAACAGGTCGGTTAATCAGTGATGCAATAACCAACCCCGTGTCTGACATAATCATATAGCGATCTTCAGGCGCAGCTCCATTTCCGAACCAGTTTACTGAATACCAAATTCTGTTAAAGCCAGCTTGCAACCACATGTTTGTGTAAACCTCCCTATGTAGGGCTAACTCTTGCAATAACATCTCTCTAACTTGGCGCCACCTATTTTGGTCTTCACAAATACCGTGGGCAACGCACCGAAACCCACAATTTCCATCACCTACCACATTATATATACTTATTATGTATGGATGCCATCTCTCTGGAATCTGCTCCATAAAATATTCGCTATCTACATCTCCAACGTACAACTGGTGTCTTATTCTTTGTTGAACACTAGGACCCGTGTAAGAACTATGTCTTGCATGTTCTTTGTTGAAGTTCGGGACTTTCGTAGATCTTGAAGTTGTGCTTCTTCAGTGATCTACGGTTGGTACTTCATTCAAGTCCGGGACTTTTGTAGCCTTGCCCTTTTTGTCCTTTGCGCTCGGACGTCCACGGGTATTTTTCTGAATAACAGGTTCACGTGTGTCAACAGATTCAGGTTGGTATATCGCTCTCATCCTCGTTAACATATTTTTCTTGACAAACGATGTTGCTTTGCTAAAAACATTCTTGAATTGTCGCATGTCATTTTGAAACGAAGTATCATCATCATCATCATCATCATCATCATCATCATCATCATCATCATCATCATCATCAGGTTCGCTGGAAGAGCCATCTTCAGGCGGTGGCCTATTGATAATAGGCCACGGAACAGACAGGGTTCTCCAAAAAATATGAATTTCATCCAGTGGAATGGGGCGTCCTGAATTCATTAAAAGTGACTTATATAAATTAACGGGGAAAATAACTTGATAGTTATAAATTTAATATACTTACCATGATATACATAGTATTGCATTTCGTGAAAGCATGGCAGTCCGTAAATTGACCGCAACTTATGGCTACAGTCTTCTACGGTGATCGACAGGTGGAGTTCCTTGAACATGAGTTTGAAAGCATGTTTGGAAACTTTATACCACAATTCTTCAAATAGTAGTATATTACAATTATTTTGTTTCTCGTTGATGCTTCTATTAAAACTCTCTTTTATCGCATTTTCTTGCGCAATGAGAATCTTATCGACCGAACTCAACAACCTGTCTAAGTTGGACTGTGTGCCGCCCAAATATAATTTCAACAACGCGTGGTGACTCTCAACTCTGCACGTTGTTGTCTGTCCGTAGGAGCGATATCGATCGGTAATATACGAGACAAACATGTGTGCGTAATCTCGCAGCCAGTTATTCAGATACTCAGCGATATCTGAAAAAAAAAAACAATGAATTAACAAAAGGTCATTCGGGTGCTTATTTATTAAATAATATAAAACAATGAATTAATAATTAATTACCCTCATGGTTGACCAATCGCTGTTGTAGGCGTTCATAATGTTGCTCGAACATGAGGCGTGTCGGAGCTTTAACCATCCAATCCCATCTCCGTTTAATGGCCTCATACTCTTCTAACGAACCGCATCTGTTTCTGCAATACTGAATCAGATTTTGCTCTATATGCCATCGACAGAGTAATTTGTGAGCGTTAGGAAATTCTGCTCTGCATGCCCCAACCAAGGCTAAATCTCTGTCAGTGACTATAACACGTGGGTAATATCTTTCGTCTATCACATCCTTCACACGTTGCAATACCCATTGAAAATTATGCCCTTTTTCACTGTTTAAAAAGCTATACGCCATTGAAAATGTTTTATTTGTTGAAGTTACTCCAACAATTTCCAACAGTGGCAATTTAAACATCGTGGTATTGTATGTGGAGTCCATCAGCATGATTTCAGGGAATGTACACCATAAAGCATACGACGTGGGGTGCAAAAAAAATAGCTCCTCAAGCTCGTTATGCTCATTTACCCTGGGGTAATACGTATACCCTGAATGCATCAAATGCGAGTAAAGGACCTGAATTGGAGTTCTATCACCTACTATGGCTCTCCGGATCTTATCTTGTGCGTTATATATAGTTCTAACGCTAGACACGTTATCCGGATTACGACCCTGTATTGTCGAAAGTATATTACGTGGTCGTACGTTATAATCTGACAATTCTTTGACCAACCCGACCTCATCTTCCTTTAATCGCATTGCATATGCCACACCATGCAACGACTCTAGCATATCATGATTATGCCTATCATCCTTCACCCTCAAAATCCAATAATTTTGTGTTCGATGATATTTCGCATCTAATCTGAATGGACAATTGGTTTTACATGTTTTGGTTTTCCGTTTTCCACTACCGTGAGGTTCATAGTTCCCACCCTTTGTACACCTATAATTGACTTCGCACATCTGACCATTTTCTGATTTGGTTCTATGTTTAACAATGACAAAACCGAGCTCCCGAGCTATATTTTGCACCCACTCAGTTACTTCCTCTAAAGAACCGAAAACCTGACAATACATAACAAATTTTATAACATATATTTTTTTAACTAATACTTTTATAACTTTTTAACATTTACATTTTTACATTTTTTTATAACTTTTTTAACATTTACATCTTTAACATTTACACTTTTATAACTTTTTAACATTTACTTTTTTAACATTTACATCTTTTATAACAATTAAAAAAAAAAAAAAAAAAAAAAAAAAAAGATAAATACGAAAAAACGCGTTTTCCCACCGGGGTATAAAACATTTTCTCTCTCTTTTTCTCACACATGTGTGTGTGAAACGCGTTTGTTGCGTTTATCTTTCTCTCTTTTCTCTCTCTTTATTAGATCTAAAAAAGATTTAGATCTGTTTTTGTTGTGATGGATTTGTGATATGTGATATTCTGTTTCTGATCTAAACAAGCGTTTTATCTCTCTCTTTTCTCTATGTTTTCTGTAGTTTTTTGGATTTGTGATATGTGATATTCTCCGGTGGGTGATTATGTGATACGTTGGTGGGTGATTATGTGATATGTGATTCTTCGTGATGGTTTCTTGTTAGATCTGTGATTTTTAGGGTTTCTAAAAAATTAGGGTTTCTAAAAAAATTTGGGGTTTTCTTAAAATCGTTTGATTTATTACGATTAAACATACTTAATTGTAAGATACGTGCTCTAATTGAGCAGATCTATAAGTTTTTTTGGAAACGCCTAATTTTTAAAAATTAGGGTTTGGGTTGGGTGGTTCTGTGGTGGGTGATTATGTGATTCTGTGGTGGGTTATTATGTGATATGTGATACTTTGTGATGGTTTCTTGATAGATCTGTGATTTTTAGGGTTTCTATAAAATTTGGGGTTTTCCTAAAATTGTTTGATTTATTACAATTAAACACTCTTAATTGGAAGATACGTGTTCTAATTGAGCAGATCTATAAGTTTTTTTTGAAACGCCTAATTTGTTAAAAATTAGGGTTTGGGTTGGTGGATCTGTGGTGGGTGATTATGTGATATGTGATACTTTGTGATGGTTTCTTGATAGTTCTGTGATATGTGATATGTTGTGATGTTGGTGTTTCTGTGGTGGGTGATTATGTGATATGTGATATGTTGTGATGTTGTGGGTGGTTCTGTGGTGATTATGTGGGTAGGTTAACACCTTGATCTGCCACTTTGAGTGGTATGAATACCTGCTCTGGCCTACCCCATTCCCCACAGGCTTGTGATGAAACTGTTTTTATTTTAAAAAACTTGATTTTGGCAATGGCAATGATGATTTTATAAAATAAAAAAAACTTGATTTTGGCGTGGCATTTCCGAATGGACGGCAAAACAAAAAAATGATTTTGCAACCTTTGATGTTGCAGCCAAATATGAAAGCAGTTTTGTTATAAATCTGAGCCTTTACCTGATTTGTGTAAAATTGTGAATTCGACATTTGTTGATGGTTCTGTGGTTGTTGATATGGTTGTATCAACGGGCCCTATTTGGCTATATAAACGGTGTGGCTATTTGTGGCTATTTGTACTTTTTGTACTTCTTGATGGTGGATTATGGTTGGTGGTTCTGTTGTGGGTGAATATTTGATGGTGGATTATGGTTGGTGGTTCTGTGTTGGGTGATTATTTGATGGTGGATTATGGTTGGTGGTTCTGTGGTGGGTGATTATGTGATGGTGGATTATGGTTGGTGGTTCTGTGGTGGTTGATTATGTGTTGGTGGATTCTAGTTGGTGGTTCTGTGGTTGTTGTTGATATGGTTGTAGTGTTTGTGGTTCTGTGGTTGTTTTTGATATGGTTGATATGGTTGTAGTGTTTGTTGTGAGCTTTGCTTGTGATTGAGCTTTGTTTATAATCGAGCAAAGCTGCAGTTTGGGAATCTTACTGTTGGGCTTGTTTGTTTTTTACGGGCATGCAGTTTGGGAATCTTACTGTTTTGCGACATGCTTGTATCAATTTGTGATTGTGGATTGTGTTAACAATCTGTGATATCTGCTTTTGTGGATTGTGGAATCTGCTTTTGTGGATTGTGTTAACAATCTGTGATATCCAGGCCCCCCCCTATTTGGATATAACCCTTGTGTGCAATTGTGTGGAATCTGCACTTGGACAATGGTTTTAACTTTGTGTTTCACTTTTGGTTATAAGGCGATGACGAAAACCGAATGGCATGGCAAAGTGATATTTTTATCACTTTGCAACCTTCAAAACCGAATGGCATGGCAAAGTGATATTTTATCACTTTGCAACCTTCGAATCCGAGCCTTACTAAAAATCTACATTTTTTTCTATTACGTTTTCAAATCTGAGCCTATAAGGCGATGACGAAATCTGGACTTTGTGTTGTGTGGAATCTGCACTTTTAACTTTGTGTTTCACTTTTGGTTTAGACTTTGTGTTTCACTTTTGTGTTTGTGTGGAATCTGCACCTGGACAATGGTACTTAATTTGTGTTTCACTTTTGTGTGTGTGGATTGTGGAATCTGCAGTTGGACCTGGACAAAAAAATACAAAGACAAAAAAAAAAAAAAAAAAAAAAACTTATTACTTTAACTTTGGGAAGAAAAAAAAGCATAGGACAGAAAACAGAAGAAAAAAAAAAAAAAAAAAAAAAAAAAAAAAAAATCTGCAAAAAACTGACAAAAAGAAGAAGCTATTGGACGGGGTCAAACTAGACCCCGTTTATATAGTGTATCCCATTTCTTTTCCCTTAAAGCTTCTTATGCAGTTATGTTGTGTCTCAAATGGAAACTACTCTTTCCATGGCTTCAGTATTACTTATCTTCCCAAAATATGAGTGTCTTGGATCAAATGCATATGCTACACTACTATATATGTTGTTGCTTTGCTAACATTTGAGTCAGTGATATGTCTAATCTCCCTTGTGGCTAGTGATGAAGTTTTTTGCATGCCATCCACCAGCTTGTTATCTTGGCAAATCTATAGAATCCCTTTATGGAGTCTTGTAAACCATTGAGAATGGTGACATAGTCTCTAGTTGAGCTTTTATTCTACTCTTGTTGTCAGTTCTGTCTTGGGTTCGAAATGCATCCTCCTAAATTTATGTTTTTTTTCCTCTCACTACCTAGCTAGCTCCATTAGGACATGCGCTGTCCGTGCTCCTAGAGTTAAGTAACTTTGCCATAGAGATAACCAAATACATACACCATAGCAACTACTTGTCTCTATCGGAGGGCCTTTGCTGCTTTGCAGGGAGCGCGACTTCTTAGAACGAGAGGATCATCATTTGATTTTAGGTAGTCCACAACTACAAATATCAAATCCACTATCATATAAAATCCAAATAAATGCAACTATTCATTAACCAAACTTTAGCTTTGAAATCCAAGTTCTATTAAAAGTAGGTCATTCATTCACCCTGCTAGCGAAAATCCTAATCTTAATATGTAATATGCAAGCCAGAGTTAGATTATGGGGGCATGGTTTCCAAACTCACATGGCTTGAGGTTGTACCTTTTGCTATGTTGAGCAAGTATTAGCCATCAACTACTTGTTGTTTGTCAACGATATAGTTTGCACTGTTTGAATGCTGATTGTGCCAATTCCATTCAAGGTTCTTTATGGACTTTGACGCTTTGCCTTTTTGCTAATTTGATCAACTATTTGTTGGGTAGCCAGTTGGTAACTTCTTTCAACCCTTGTTCATGATTTGCTGCTTTTTGCTTGCAGTTGGGAGTACAAATCAAGCCTAGGATACAAAGTGCTACATTGAGGGCTTATTTTTGTGGTCCAGGTTTGGGTTTCATTAGTAGTAAGGATCTTTTTTAACAGACTTGTGTCTTCAAGATAAATGAGAAGTTGATATCAACTCTGCTGCAAGTAATAGACGACATCAAAATGTAAAATTGGATCAACTGTAACCAGTTGAATGTAGAACCAGAATTTGGAAAGCCAGATCTTTTATGCCTTGAGTCAAACTTTAAAGAACTTCCTTATCGTTGCAAGCTTTTAAATTATTTACCAACTGTAAAAATCTCCTAAATGAGTTCAGAAATTGTGATCCTGGTCGGTTTATAGAAACTGAAAGTATCTTTAAGTTTGACATAATCAATTTGTCCCAATCTGTCCATACTTTTTAAGCATGAAAATTTGGCTAACTCTTCCATGTTAAAGAATGTGGAGATTAAAATCATTTGACCAAAATTAAGATCCAAGCGTGGACTCCTTTATTCTGCGCTTTTACATGTGTGAATATACCCACAAAAAGTAATGAAAAGGTAACATATTAGTAGTGCGACATGCTCACTGTAGCCATGAGTCCCACTGTAAACGGAACACAGCGTTAGAAGAACCAATAAGTGAAGAATAAATATTTAGTAGACTAAGTTGCAGTTGCTTGTTGGTTCCTGTCTTAAAGTTCTGTTTATAACCTTTAATTTGACATTCTCTTTTAATTTGCTTTTGCAAAGTTTAGGGTAACCTAGTCTTTACACTGTCACTAGAAAGTAGAATCAAATTTTTATGGAACTAACGTCAGTATTAGATATGCGACAACGCATTGAAGATTAAACATCATTCTCTTGTTAAATTGTTATAAGGACCCTTGATACAAATGTACTCAGCCGAGTCTTAAATTAAATTTTCTCATATAATTGTTCTTTCCTCCCCATTAGCTCGAAAGGGTAAATGCCTTGTTGTTGTTATGATTTAATAAGTTGATTCCATATCCTCCACTTCTAATGTTATATATATGCTATATGAAAGTGGAAACTAGATAGTTGGTTGACATTTCTACCTATATATTGCTTTGAACAATTGAATATATAATAAGAAATAATGTAAAGATGAATGGGAATAAAGTCAGTTTACTACTACTAAGCCCAAATGGCTAAGAAGGACATACATCCAGCCCCTAGAAGAAGTGAAACATTTGCCCCTAACTGAAGCCTTAAATTGTTTTGCATCCTTGGGTTCATGAAATCGGCAGCCAGTAGGTCAACCAGTGCCATGTAAACCAGTATTCCAGCCGCACCAGAGTTCAAGATTCCTTCCACTATCAAGGATGTATTGCTGTCTTCTCTGTAAATGCTTGATATTCCAATACCTACTGCAATTCCTATTGGTGTCGTGAGCGAGAAAAATATTGCCATGATGGCTGTTGACATATTTTTATATTTTGCCTGCATACGAACACTTGTCAATTTCAGAATTTGGAATATCAGATAAACACATTCTAAACGGATATATGTAAGTGAAAGTAATGAAGTATATACCTGAGCGATGCAGCCACCAAGTCCCATGCCTTCAAAGAACTGATGAAATGACAAGGCTACAAGAAGTGACTTGATTGTGGAGATACTTTGTGAAGCCCCCAATGATAGTCCAATAATTACCGAGTGAACGATGATTCCCACCTCCAATACCTAATTAGGCAAATACCCGTACGTGTTAGCTAGTCTATTACAAGAAAATGAATTAAAAGCGTGTATATGTATATAATGATACTAAATAGCTAGTACATACTTGTGATATGATGCGGTGCCTCATAAGCTGGATATCATGAGATGATATGACAGAGCCATGAGCATGACCATCAGTGGCATGTGCATGAACATGAACATGACCACCATGATCATCAAGAACTGCAGCGATAGTACTACTCTCCACGTCTACCACCACCTGTCTTGTGGTCTTTTGCTTGTTAAAGTGGATCTTTGTATAAAAGCTGGTTGCAAAGGTGTCCACCATAAGGGCACCGATGGCACAAACCATGGCTACGAAACCGGCAAAAGGGAACTTACCCCACGGGTTCTGAGGAAGGCAGGGTGAAGACAGATGTTCAAAGGCGTCTGGTAAGATGTGGATAAAGCCGGTAGCCAGGATCACGCCTGCAGCAAATGCCTTGATCATGAAAAAGATATCGTTTTCAGGATTAAGAGCTTCTATTTTCTTGCCAAGTTGAGGGATGCTTACACCAAGTCCTCCAGCGAAAAGGATGGTAAGAATAGCAACTATTTTGTACTTAAGGGACGACGACTCTTGCTCTTGTGGTTTATACACGTCGCAGTCTAACGGTGTGACCATGGAAGGCAGGAGAGCAAGGAACAGCAAGACTAGGTTGATGGTATTGATCATCTTCATGTGTGTGCAACTAGCTAGTGGGTCCCTTTGTATATATTTGAATCACAAGTTTGAGACGAATTGAAGAAGCTTGTGTATGTCGATTACGTATATATATATATTAATGTAGAAAGTGAGAGGTGGATGGAGAATAAAAAGGGATGGATGGACTCACTTGCAGTGGAAGAGAATCAAAGAAGAAATATTGGAGGGACAAGAATGAAAGAGACTTATTAAGCTAACTAAGCTATGCTCCTACATTTTTAGCAATATTATTACTCCCACTCGTATGTAAAAGCTATACAGTGAAAATAAGGGAAACTCCGTCTCACAATTAACATGAGAGAGGTAAATCGTGTAAAAGTCTATGAAGTCAGGATTTGAGACCATTGTTTTACATTATATGTCCTTCTATTGTTAGGCTACCGAAAACCGATAAACATATATTACTGTGTGATCATGCTTCACTAATGTCTGCATTAACTATATGAAATCTATTTATGCTTATAAGAGCATCAAACTATAAACCTTTTGATTTTTAAACCTATTTACACTATGGATGATGAAGCTTTTAAAGGTTTATAATGCCTCTTATATAATTTTTGAAACCACTTAGAACTTTAAAAACTTAAATTTTATCTTAGTTTAAAGTAGCTAAAAGAATATAAATGAGAAAGAGTAAATTACACGGATGGTCCTTGTGGTTGGCGTTGACTTTCACGTAGGGTTCTTTGACATTTTTTTTTGCACTCACAGTCTCTAACTCGGAAACTACTAACACATATGGTCCCTTGACCAAACGTCCGTTTGGTCAAGGCGTTAAGTTGGCTAATAGTGAGGGTATTTTCGTCATTCACTGTAGCAACCACTATCTCCTCTGCTATCCTCAGTCACACACTCACCAGTCTTCTCTCCACCATCTTTATCTTCACCATTTTTGTCTTCACCATTTTCAGCCACCACCATGGACCACATGCCACCATCTCCACCACTCTCTCCAAGTGGCCGGAATACGCCAAAACCCGAAACCAACACCCAAAACTAAAATCAAATTAAAAAATCAAAACATTTTAACCACATATAAACATAAATCACAACTACAGATATAATTGGCCGGAATTAAACCAATCTCTCTTCATCTAAAAATGCATATAGATAAAAAGGCAAACAGCCAAAAATAAAAGCAATCAATAATCATTCAAATATGCATAATTGGTTTCATGAATTGTTTGTTTGTTGCCAGAAAGAAAGCCCACATTCCATTTTTTTACTGGAATTTGCGTACACCATGATGGCATAATTGGTTTCATAATTGGTTCCATCCATACACCATCTGAGCTAGGCACACACCATGATGGACAATCAGTTGTACAAGAGGCCTCAGAAGACAACACCATTAGCTCAAAATACATGCATTTCCCATAGTCATCTAAGCTAGGCTTACACCACTTAGGGAAAACATGTAAAAGACAAAAGCTAATGGTTAAAGAGAGAACCTGGATATCACCACAGCTGAGAAGAAGAACATTTATCACCCTGAGGCTGCAACAAAAGATGTAGCTAATACCAACTATAAAATAGAAACCAGGAACCATCATAATAGCAGTCACAAACCAAGCTTTAAAAAAGAAAGACTTATTGAGATTGAGAGAAAAGTGAAATTGATATTATTGAAGTTGAAAAACTTATGGTCAAATTACCAATTACAGAGTATTTATACAAGACTATTACAGACTACTGCTAACTACAATACTTCAATTCTGCTGCTACACTATAACAATTCTGCTGCTAAACTATAACCATTTCTGCTGCTAAGCTACATCAATTCTGCTGGTAGGCTACATCAATTCTGCTGCTACTTCATATCATGCTGCATTTCTTCAGACACTTGGAGTGATGAATGTAGTTTGTAGATACTGCATTGACCTTGTGTCCATTAAGACTTTCCCCTTATGCCTGACTTTGACCCAAAACCATCTCAGATTCCAACAACACTAATGACTGATAAAATAAGGAGCCACATTTCCCCACAAACACAAGATTACTTCCATGAAGAAAATTGAACCATCTCTCTGTTGTGGAACCAGATTCACACCCATTGTGAGGATAGAACAACACTTCACACTCACATAATTCTTACCAAACATAAACAACCCGTAATCACAATTTACCTTAACTCACACCAGACATCTTCACCACAGGGAAAACCTCACAAGGACCATCTTTGTAATTTACTCTTAAAAATACTTAACGAAAAACCTCCAACCATCCTTATCTCTTTCTAGATTAAAATGTAGCCATACACATTTACCAAATCCCCTTTCTAGCTTTCTTCTTCTTTCACTTCAACAAGAAACAACCAAAATCCTTCTATTGCTTTCTTTCAGCTATCAAACGAGTACCCAACGTCAATCTCTTTCTTTCTTGACTACGAAATACCAACACAACAGTTACGAACTACAAACGTCTTAAAGTGTCAAACCAACTCTTTCTTTACCACAGAAAAAAAAAGAATATATGAAGACATTAAGGAAGGAAACAAAATTAATTGCTTATGAAATGGAAATCCAAAGTTTTGATGATGAGATGAGATTTTATGATTTGAGATGAAGGTTTGGTGGAGAGAGACATAGTGGGTGAAAGTGTGTGACTGAGGATAGAAGAAGAAGAAATTAGGTGTGAGGGAGTATTGTGTTTGGACGAAAATACCCTCCCCATTATAAACTTAACGCCTTGACCAAACGGACGTTTGGTCAAGGGACCATATGTGTTAGTAGTTTCCAAGTTAGGGACTGTGATATGAGTGCAAAAAAAAAAAGTCAAGGGACCATCCGTGAAAGTCAACGCCAACCACAAGGACCATCCGTGTAATTTACTCAATGAGAAATGAGATGTTATTGGTAGGCATGCATCTTTTGGAAGAAAAGATGAAGATCAAAACCGTAAACTTGTTTCAAAATGGTTCGTAAGTAGGATGTTTTCAAAGATTCTTGGCTAAACGAACAATGATAGGTTTTTAATATCTATATGTCGAGCTTTGACCATTCTTCCACTATTCATTCAAACTTCTTATATTTTCTTTTTCCGAAAAAGAGAAAACGGGTTCTGTCTGTCCAACTTTTATAAAACCAACAAATATTTATATATGTTGCTCGAATATAATCATCTTTTCATCATTCATAGTATTCATTTTAATCAATAAAATGATGATATTTTGTGGATGATATATTTGTGTGCAAAAGTAATAACACATATCGTAATTATTAATAATTAATAATACAATAAAACACACTTTCAATTGATTTTGCTTTTGCCATTGACAACTCAATACAAATAACTTTTTTGAGAGTGTTTCATGAAATGTTGTTTCCTCTTTATTTTTATTTTTTTAATCAAAAGGCTTTATGACATGTAAAGAAGAGGTTTAGCAATGGATTAGATGAATGAATGATGAGTAGTTTTTTATTAGAAATGTAAAAATGTGACAACATTATGTGTACATCAGCCGCACAAAAATCACTTTTCTTACCAGTCCCCTTGTGCTTATGTCCTCATTCACCACGTACCTTTTTTTGTTATATATCATCAATAATGGGGTAAAAGCAAAAAATTTCTTTCTTCTTTTAACTATCAACAATCTCAACATCAATAATATTCCTTGGTAACTTTTGTAGCTAGAAATTCTTCTAAGTTCTAACTATACGGTTGTATCACATGTCAATTCGGGCCCACTATTCGAAATCTTAGTGAAACACTCACTTTGTTATCTCCGATGTTTTAAAAACCGGACCGGACCAGCCGGTTCGACCGGTGTCCGGCTGGTCGGCCGGTTTAAAAAACCCCGGTTTTTTATAGTCCCGTTCACTGTTCATAACCGACCGGTTTTGGCCGGTTTTTCCGGTTCGACCGGTCCGGTTCAACCGGTTTTGATTTTTTTTTTTTTTTTTTTTTTTGAATTTTTTTGGTCCGGTTTGACCGGTCCGGTTCAACCGGTCGAACCGGCCTCCGGCTGACTGACCGGTTCGATGAAAAATCCGGTTTTTAAAACATTGGTTATCTCATGTCTGCTTTTCATGAAAAAAATACCAATAGATTGGGTTCAAACCCGATAAATTAGTCGGCCAAAAAGTCGAAAACCATGATTACCCAAAATAAAGAGATGAGGTGGAAAAATACGGTGGTCTTACTTTTTTGAGTATTTTCTTTGATAAACGCTCATGCATATCGTCATCTCGCCATTTGGTATGATTTGGAGGCCTAAGTAGTTGGTTTGTGGCACCGACCGGTGTTACATTAAAGCATTGAGTATCATGAAGAGCTTTGGCTCTTCATTTGGGCCTTATAGGGTGCCACATCATTTCAATACTCACGCTTCAAAATACCCCTTCACTCATAACACAAAACAACTACTTATCATTTATCATGTTTAAAGAAAATGTGTCCTCATTTCACACTTTTTATAGTGTATAAAATGTGCCATGTTTGTCACATATTTGGTTCCTTATGTAATGGTAGGTGTAGAGGTGTCCACTTTGCAACTCTTTTACATCGTCGCCTGCTGATAACCAATTTATATGTCTTGTACATGTACGAAATTTGAACATTAATTAAATTTAATTAAATTTACGAGGTATATAATAATTTTGATGTTGTTCTTTGCACATAATCTTTTCAATCAAAATATGAAGGATTTTGAGTAATGCCTCAAAAAAAATTTCAAATTTTAATGCACCATTCTTCAAATATGGAGAAAATAATGATTTGCTTACCATGGTTGGAGATGGTCTAAGAGGTTTATGTTTTACAAGTGGTAGAAAATTTTGTACTTTGACAACTTTGTTTCTTCACGAAATGTATAAATATTCATGGCAAGCCTTTAAAAATTAATTCATACACGCTTTAGGAGGATATGTATGATTATAATTTTTACATTTACCTATTATTATCCTATAAATTTAAACAATGTTAGCATTGTACCAACATAAAGTTAGAACAAAATTAAATGAAACTGTAGTTAAGTCAATGTTTAAAAAAAAAAATAAATAAATAAAAAAAAAAAAAAAAAAAAAAAAAAAAATTAATTTCGAAATAAAAAAAGTTGTAAAAGTTGTAAAAGTTATAAAAAATAAAAAAATTAGTTTCGAAATAAAAAAAATTTTAATTTCGAAATAAAGTAAGTTGTTGTTAAAAAAAATTTAATTTCGAAATAAAAAAATTAATTTCGAAATAAAGTAAGTTGTTGTTAAAAAAAAATTTAATTTCGAAATAAAGTAAGTTGTTGTTAAAAAAAATTTAATTTCGAAATAATTTTTTTTAATTCAATATTTTATTTTTTTCAAATAATTTTTATTTTTTTAGAAATTTTTTTCCTGAAAATTTTATTTTATTTCGAAATTAATTTTTTTTATTTCAAAATTAAATTTTTTTTTCAAATAATTTTTATTTTTTTAGAAATTATATTTTTTTTAGTTAACTCTAATATATAAATAATAATAATAATAAAAATAGAGGTACGATTATTAATTCAAGTCTTCACATGTATTTAATGTACAACCCTATTCAATGGGGACTATGATCTGATCAGTGGTGAGATTTGATTGGTCTAAGGGTTGGGACATGGATTTAACCCAAAAAAAATACACCTCCCATATAGGAAGGGTTAGAATATAGGAAATAGGGAGAGTCAATATATCCCCACCCTTATAAAAATTACATGTGGCAGTCAAATAGAAAGAGATTCATGACAAGTGGCACATTTAAACATAGGGGAATTTGCTATGCATATTAGCATATATGAATTATTGTGGCTATGGGTCTATGATGTTTAGGTAAAATAGAATCATATATCATTGCTTATACGTTGTTGTTTAGCTTGTTTAATGAATTACAATAATTATAGGATAAATATATTAAATAATATAATAAAAAAAATTTATGAGTTAATAAATAATTTATAGTGAATTGCTTCCTACTAACTACATGTAGTTAGTGAGTAGCAATTTAAAATGAATATTATTGCAATTCTTTGATTCCAATTGTCATGTACTAAATTTGGTAGCATTTACTGCAGGACACCCAATGGCATGAATATTGATTTGCACGTAAAAGTTTAAAAATATAATAGTTAGGTTTTACTCCTTATCAGTTGGCATCGCTAGAAAAACCTATGTTACTTCCGTCAATCTTAATTGAGAAGTGTTTCTTTGCTTTCATGGCCACAAATGGGTTGTAGGAAGATCTTTATTCGCGAATACCCCAAGCTTTCAGAGTACAAAGCCTTCAATGTTAAAAGAATATCATTTGTAAATGTGGATGACATACCCTTTGACGACATCACAATATTTCTACAATATTTCTTCTCACAAACATTTGTAAATATAACTTGTTTAATGACACACAGAAAAAGCTCACTGAAAAGGGGAAGAGTATCATTTAAAGAAAATGTGTCCTCATTTCACACTTTTTATAGTGTACAAAATGTGTCATGTTTGTCACATATTTGGTTCCTTATGTAATGGTAGGTGTAGAGGTGTCCACTTTGCAACTCTTTTACATTGTCGCCTGTCGATAAACTATTTATATGTCTTGTACATGTACGAAATTTGAACATTAATTAAATTTAGTTTAATTTATGAGGCATATAATAATTTTGATGTTGTTCTTTGCACATAATCTTTTCAATCAAAGTATGAAGGATTTTGAGTAATGCCTCAAAAAAATTTTCAAATTTGAAGCATGGTTAGAGATGAGTTTTAATGCACCATTCTTCAAATATGGAGAAAATAATGATTTGCTTACCATGGTTGGAGATGGTCTAAGAGGTTTATGTTTTACAAGTGGTAGAAAATTTTGTGCTTCGACAACTTTGTTTCTTCACGAAATGTATAAATATTCATGGCAAGCCTTTAAAAATTAATTCATACACGCTTTAGGAGATATGTATGATTATAATTTTTACATTTGCCTATTATTATCCTATAAATTTAAATGACCCTATATATAATTTAGCGTCGAGTTTTGCTACAGTTGTTGTAGCAGTGTTGGGCGCCGTTTTGGGCTGTGGGCTCCTGCTTTTCTCCTTCCGTTTATTCCCTCGCTTCTTTAGCTATCACAATATCCGGGTACCTACCACTTCACTTGCTCTTGCACGTTCTACTGCCTTCTACCGAAACCCTAATTGGCTGCCGGTGGTGTTTACTTGCGGATCGGTTATGGTCTTTTAGATTTCTTTTGCTTATGTGCCTGTTCTTTGTGGTGGTTACTTTTTTTTTTGTGGTAGGTTATTTGTTCACTGTTTGGTTATGTGCGCTTGCCTGCCGTCGTTGTTTACTTGCGGATCGGTTATGATCTTTTAGATTTCTTTTGCTTATGTAGCTGTTCTTTGTGGTGGTTACTGTTTTTTTTTTTGTGGTACCTTATTTGTTCATCGTTTTACTTGCGGATCGGTTATGGTCTTTTAGATTTCTTTTGCTTATGTGCCTGTTCTTTCTGATGGTTGCTGTTTTTTCTATGTGGTACTTTATTTGTTTACCGGTTGGTTATGTGCGCTTGCCGGATCGGTTATGGTCTTTTACATTTCTTTTCCTTACGTGGCTGTTCTTTGTGATGGTTACCGTTTTTTTTTTTTTTTTTTTTTGCCTTATTTGTTCATCGTTTGGTTATATACACTCGCCTGCCGGTATTGTTTGCTTGCGGATCGGTTATCGTCTTTTAGATTTCTTTTGCTTCTGTGGCTGTTCTTTGTGGTAGTTACTGTTTCTTTTTGTAATAGGTTATCTGTTCATCGTTTCGTTATATGTGCTTGGCTGCCAGTTTTGTTTACTTGCGGATCGGTTATGGTCTTTTAGATTTCTTTTGCTTATGTAACTCTCCTTTGTGGTGGTTGGTGTTTTTTTTGTTGTTCGTTATTTGTTCATTGTTTCGGTCAAGGTGTCTTTTTTTTTCTTCTTGCGTGCGCGGCCGTTATGATACCTGCTGTTTTACATGCCTTTTGGTTATGTGCATCTTTTACTTATGTGGCTACTGCTTTTGCCGTAATCTACCGGTATTTTGTTTCTTTAAGGTCTATGTAGCTGCCTTTTCGATGTTTTGTGTGGCTAAAAAATATTATCTTCATGTTTGTGATGCGATTGTTACCTCACTTGATATGTTACCTATACCTGTTATTACCTGAAATGGCAGATATGAGTGGCATATCAAGTGGTGTAACCGCCGTCTCAGATTTTTTCCCCGCGATTCAGTTTACTTACTTGCCTTTTTCTTCTGTGTTGGTGTTACAGTTGCCTTGCAAAGGTATTCGCGGCACAATTCTTGAATGTCATAGTATGAATGCTAATTATGTGACTGGACCTGTTTCGTATACACGTACACCTTGCTTCGGCTATTATATAATTAGCTGGTCGCAAGGCAATCAGCAGCTTACTTCGCCTATTATATAATCAGGTGGTGGCAAGGCAATTACCGGGCGGCATGGTCTAAACAATAGCTAAGCAACCGGTCTTATTTTGCAGCCACCACCTCTTTTCAGCTGCCTCTGTGCAGCAGCTGGGATAATTTTGTCACCTTACATTCTCTGAACACATGTTGCTTGGCAAGGTAACTAAGATAGCGGTTGCAGCCATGCTGTGTGTTTAGTGTTCCTTGCAAAGGTTTCGGCAATAGAGTTCTTAAATATCATGGTATGACTACTGCCTATCTAACCGGATCCGTTTTGCAACTGCCCTCGATTTAGAGTGGCTGGTGTTGCTACCAAATGAGAGAATGCAGTGGAGAATGTGATGACCACCTCCTTTGCTCTTGCACTCTCCTATATATAATGGACCGTGGAGTTTTGTTACAGTTGTTGTACCAGTGTTGGCTTCGATTTTGGGTTATGAGCTCCCACTTTTTCCCTTTCATTTGTTACATCACTTCTTTTAGCCTTTTCCCGATTGCTAACAAATGATAGAATTCGCTGAAGATTTATACATGTCTCTTCCCTGTGATTTTCTTGGTAGTTGTGCACAACTAGGCTGTGATGAGTCTGTGAGTCTGATTTAAGAAGTGAATCTCTGGCACTTTGGCAGGGCAAACTTTCAGATTTGCAGCAGTGCCACGTGCTACAGTTGTTGTAGCAGTGTTGGGCTCCGTTTTGGGCTGTGGGCTCCTGCTTTTCTCCTTCCGTTTATTCCCTCGCTTCTTTAGCTATCACAATATCCGGGTACCTACCACTTCACTTGCTCTTGCACGTTCTACTGCCTTCTACCGAAACCCTAATTGGCTGCCGGTGGTGTTTACTTGCGGATCGGTTATGGTCTTTTAGATTTCTTTTGCTTATGTGCCTGTTCTTTGTGGTGGTTACTTTTTTTTTTTTTGTGGTAGGTTATTTGTTCACTGTTTGGTTATGTGCGCTTGCCTGCCATCGTTGTTTACTTGCGGATCGGTTATGATCTTTTAGATTTCTTTTGCTTATGTAGCTGTTCTTTGTGGTGGTTACTGTTTTTTTTTTGTGGTACCTTATTTGTTCATCGTTTTTACTTGCGGATCGGTTATGGTCTTTTAGATTTCTTTTGCTTATGTGCCTGTTCTTTCTTATGGTTGCTGTTTTTTCTATGTGGTACTTTATTTGTTTACCGGTTGGTTATGTGCGCTTGCCGGATCGGTTATGGTCTTTTACATTTCTTTTCCTTACGTGGCTGTTCTTTGTGATGGTTACCGTTTTTTTTTTTTTTTTTTTTTTTTGTGCCTTATTTGTTCATCGTTTGGTTATATACACTCGCCTGCCGGTATTGTTTGCTTGCGGATCGGTTATCGTCTTTTAGATTTCTTTTGCTTCTGTGGCTGTTCTTTGTGGTAGTTACTGTTTCTTTTTGTAATAGGTTATCTGTTCATCGTTTCGTTATATGTGCTTGGCTGCCAGTTTCGTTTACTTGTGGATCGGTTATGGTCTTTTAGATTTCTTTTGCTTATGTAACTCTCCTTTGTGGTGGTTGGTGTTTTTTTTGTTGTTCGTTATTTGTTCATTGTTTCGGTCAAGGTGTCTTTTTTTTTCTTCTTGCGTGCGCGGCCGTTATGATACCTGCTGTTTTACATGCCTTTTGGTTATGTGCATCTTTTACTTATGTGGCTACTGCTTTTGCCGTAATCTACCGGTATTTTGTTTCTTTAAGGTCTATGTAGCTGCCTTTTCGATGTTTTGTGTGGCTAAAAAATATTATCTTCATGTTTGTGATGCGATTGTTACCTCACTTGATATGTTACCTATACCTGTTATTACCTGAAATGGCAGATATGAGTGGCATATCAAGTGGTGTAACCGCCGTCTCAGATTTTTTTCCCCGCGATTCAGTTTACTTACTTGCCTTTTTCTTCTGTGTTGGTGTTACAGTTGCCTTGCAAAGGTATTCGCGGCACAATTCTTGAATGTCATAGTATGAATGCTAATTATGTGACTGGACCTGTTTCGTATACACGTACACCTTGCTTCGGCTATTATATAATTAGCTGGTCGCAAGGCAATCAGCAGCTTACTTCGCCTATTATATAATCAGGTGGTGGCAAGGCAATTACCGGGCGGCATGGTCTAAACAATAGCTAAGCAACCGGTCTTATTTTGCAGCCACCACCTCTTTTCAGCTGCCTCTGTGCAGCAGCTGGGATAATTTTGTCACCTTACATTCTCTGAACACATGTTGCTTGGCAAGGTAACTAAGATAGCGGTTGCAGCCATGCTGTGTGTTTAGTGTTCCTTGCAAAGGTTTCGGCAATAGAGTTCTTAAATATCATGGTATGACTACTGCCTATCTAACCGGATCCGTTTTGCAACTGCCCTCGATTTAGAGTGGCTGGTGTTGCTACCAAATGAGAGAATGCAGTGGAGAATGTGATGACCACCTCCTTTGCTCTTGCACTCTCCTATATATAATGGACCGTGGAGTTTTGTTACAGTTGTTGTACCAGTGTTGGCCTCGATTTTGGGTTATGAGCTCCCACTTTTTCCCTTTCATTTGTTCCATCACTTCTTTTAGCCTTTTCCCGATTGCTAACAAATGATAGAATTCGCTGAAGATTTATACATGTCTCTTCCCTGTGATTTTCTTGGTAGTTGAATGGCTGCGCAATAGGCTGTGATGAGTCTGTGAGTCTGATTTAAGAAGTGAATCTCTGGCACTTGGCAGGGCAAACTTTCAGATTTGCAGCCGTGCCACGTGTATTTATTTCTGATGATGTAAAACTCATAATTTCTTCACAGATCTGAGCTAAATTCTTTGAGTTTTTCACTTATTGGTTGTAAACTTTTGACACCTGCTGTAAATGTTGTCATTCATAGGATAATTACATGCATGGAATGTTACAATAAAGCTGTGATGATTGTAACTGATTTAAAAAATGAATCATGAATTAGGCAGGGCAAATTCAGATTGCACCGTGCCAGGTTATTATTTCTTCTGATTCAGCCCATTTAATATCAGTCAATGTATAAATCATAACTTCTTCACAGATTGACTAAAATGTTTCGTTGTCGCTTATTTTGTAAACTTTTTATGCTGCTTACAAATGTTTGATTTCTTACAATGATGATCGACTACATGTTTGCACAAATAGCCTCTGATGTTCTGCCCTTGCAGGCCAACTTTTAGATTTAACTGGCAGGTGTGTTTACTCTTCAATCCTTTTATACAATCCATTGCATATTAAACTGATACCTTCTTCGATACTATAAATGTTTAACTTTATATTTTCGTTGTATTCTGTCAGGAACTCTTATCTGCTTAAGAGTAATATGACCTTTGGGACCCAATCTCTTAGATTTGCACGTGCAGTATATTTATTTCTTGCAATAGTTTTTAATACCAGTCCAATGATATCGATTTTGAATTTATTCCATGGTCGAATCAGATAATGTAACCTAAGTTGTAAAAAAAACTGACAGAATATCATGATGATGTATGACAACCAGTCCGGTTATGCATATCAGTTACCTTTCATATGGTGTATACATCATCATTGATACTTTTTGTTGTTTTTTGTACTGACATTTCTTACACTAACGTCTCATATAAAATTGCTCTTTCACCTACGATAATTAATGGTATTATACACTAATTCATACTTTTTAAACCTTTGATAGATTGTTTCGTATACATAATTTATTTATTTTTTTATATTTTCAGTTTCTGTTTTGCATATGGCGATGACCACAAGTTAGGGATTATATTTCACAACTGTTTTTATTTTACTGTATTCATGTCATATTTTGACCAGTTTTTTCTATTCTTCAGGTTACTATATATATAACATGTAAAATACATAAATACATACACACTTTTTTTTGGGTGCATATCTTTGTTATTCATTATTCTATTAAAAGGTTTACACTAACACTAACTATATATATATATATATATATATATATATATATATATATATACTTTTTACTAGAAGAATTAATAACAAAGATATGTGCCAAAAAAAAAGTTTGCATCTATTTAATACATGTTATATATAACAAAAGACGGTCACTGATAATTGACTACAATTATCAAAGATCAATGCGAACCAAAATAGTATAGTCTTAGAAATGATTTGGTGCAGATTACTTCTTTACACTATGCTATTTTGCTTCTCACTGATCTTCTAAAATTCGTCCATATTATTAGCCATCAATTTTGATCAGAGGAATGCATATCTCGCACAGAGTTAAAAAAAACCCAAAACACAAGTAACGGGTAAAAAACAAACCCGCACCACAACACTGACTCCAACACTGTACGTTCCCTCCTATGTCTTGCTTTGACCAGTAATTTTTCTTCGATAGAAGCTATTCATTTTTCTGTCTTTCTAAAATGCCTTTTTCTCAATGGTTTGCAGCCACAGTATTTAGGCGATGATGATAGGTTTGCACATTCCCATTTTTCCACCTATGCATTCGTTGGCAGGGCAACCATGATATCGGTTGCAGCCACAATGCACAATTCATGCTGATCACAAACGTGCATATCTGAGCCTGTCAAAATGTCTATCTCCTCCTCAGTCAACTGCGGCCCCTGATCTGAGGTATGTTGGCTTGATTTATCTGACGGTAACCATTTACTATCCATCAATTGATTGCTAATACCCTTTATTAAGTTAAGAAAAAAACAACAGTTAATATTCATTATGGTTTACCATCAATTTTCGCTTCAGGGATACTACCACCTATTAATATGGCGTCTTTTTCTATTTCCAGATATTAACAATTGAACTTACGCAGCAACCATACATTGTTCTTTTTTGCATACTCATAACTGTAGTGACATAAATGCTTCTGGTCAAAAATATACTTCAATTTGGAAAGAAGGATGAGAAGCGGAAGAGAATGCTGTGATAAGTAGTTTGATCCAAATTGCTTCTTCGCAGCATTCTCTTCCGTTTCCCATCTTTCTTTCAGACTTGAAACATATTCTTGGCCAGAACCAATTCTGTCACTACACGTCTGCCTATGCAAAAAAGAAATGTTACCTTTTACTGGCACATAACATAAACCTTTTGTATCCATCCTTTACCAGGTAAAGAAAATGTTTCCTCCTATTTCTTGCTTCGAACACTAATTTTTCCTCAATACAGCTTATTGCTTTTTTTGCCTTTCTAAAATGACTTTTTCTGAATGGTATGCAGCCGCAGTGTTTAGGCGATGATGATAGCTTTGTCCATTCCCATTTTTCCAGCTGTGCGTTCGTTGGCAGGGCAACTACGGTATCAGTTGCAGCCACAGCGTACATTACAAGCTGATTACAAACGTACATATCTGAGCCTTGCTAACATTGAAACATGTGGCACTTCGCTCGACTACGGCTCCTGATCTGAGGTATATTGAATTTATTTATCTAAAAGTAACCATTTGTTGTCCATCAATCGTAACTTTATATACATTTTACCCAGATTTTTTCATCTATGAATATCTGTAACAGATCATGTTTTCAGCACTACCGCTACGCACACCAGATTAATGCAATCAGGATTATTAATCTGACCTTCACCTCGAATTCCTTTTGCTATTTTAATCGTCTATCAATATGTCTGGTGCAGACTATTGTCTCAAGACTATTTCAATAACAAAAGGGGTTTGAGGTGGAGATCAGATTTTCCACCTATATGTCAATTAAAAAAAAAAAAAAAAAAAAAAAACATAAGAAACAAAGACTATTTGGTACTTTTTTTTTTTTTTTGCTAATAGTAACAATGCATGTCATATGTTTACAATTCTTGAAGAAAGGTGGGAAACCGGAGAGGATAGTGTGCCGTATACTTTGGCACAAATTACTTCTATACACTATCCTCTTTTATTTCCCATCTTTCTTCGATAATTGACCCATACTGCTGATCACCATCTTTTCACATGACATCGACTTTTACTATCACCAAAAAAAAAGAACTAATAGATGCCCTTTGTTTCTTATGGTAAAATTCTGAACTTAAACATAGTTACTCATTCTAAATTCCCATACAGTTCCTTTTGTTCTTTCAACAACCTAGGAGCTCGCTTGGTGCAAGCAGTTGCACAAAGGAAGGAGAAACAACAAATGGAACTGTAAGGGGATTTAGAAAATTTAACTAAATTTTTGAATTAAAAAAAATGAGCTGTGTGCCACATGATTAGCGGTCTGGGAAAGGCTAAAAGAAGAGATAGAACAAACAAAAGGCAAAAAGCAAGAGCCTGCAACCCAAATGCGGGCCCAACACTGCTACAAAAACTGTAGCAAAACTCGACGCTACATTATATATAAGAGAATATTATCACCCGATGAACTTGATGATTCCTGTTCTTCAGGTTCGCATACCCATTCCCATTATTGCATTCATCTATTTTACGTTCTTCTTTTTTCTGACTTTCTAAAATCCCTTTTTCTCAATGGTTTACATCCACATTCTATAGGCAATGATGATAACTTTGTACGCCTCCATTTTCCCAGCTGCATGTTCGTTGGCAGGGCAACCACACTTTTAGTTGCAGCCACAACATGCATTTAATGCTGATTATATATGTACATATCTGAGCCTTACTAAGATCAGAACATCTAGCCCGGCGCTCAACTATGCTTGCTGATCCAAGGTATATTGCATTTGTACCATTTCATGATCCAATGTATATTTACTAATTATATGCTCCTATAGTAAAAACTGTCTATTCATTTCAGCATAGACGCTTATTCTAAGATCCTGTGGTACACCCAATTGTGCAAAGACACTCGAAACGACAAAACAGCCTGTACAGATTCTCAAACCAGCTGCCTGCATTCCTTTTTTACTTCTGTTCAAGCTACATCCTCATAAAAAGAAGCTGAAAATCAAAAATATACAGAATATCAGTGATGGATGTACCGACACCGAACATAGCTGCTGCCGCATTTGCATGGTGTCTGCATCCATCATTGATATTTTGTTACCATTTTTGTCCTGTCAAAGAATCGATACTCACATTCTCAGTATATTTTATTGCCTACGACCAAAAGATAAGTGTTACTTATATCACTATGGTAAATTTAAAATGCAATTGTTGTTCGCATAGATAATCTCCTTAAACATTCTAACCATTACTGCTATCACGCTTAACTTATTTTCCTTTTTTTTATACCAACGAATTATGCACAGTTATCTACTACTGCTGCCATTTGTCAAACAGTTACAAATCCTGTAACGAATGCTAGCCAGCCACTCAGAACACACAGACCTCATGTTAACTGCCAACACACAGGTAGTATTAATTATGTTTTCTTGCTATATGAGACTTTTAACTGTAACTAATGTTTGTTGCTCTTTTCATGATTCAAACTGACCCTGCTCCTGCTGCATCTTCTAACTATAATCCTGTATCTCAACCGTTTGCAGCTACATTCTTTAGGCAATGATGATAAGTTTGTACATCTCCATTTTCCCAGCTGCATGTTCGTTGGCAGGGCAACCGCACTTTAAGTTGCAGCCGCAACTTGCACTTAATGCTGATTACATATGTACATATCTGAGCCTTACTAAGACCAGAACATATAGCCACATGGTCAACTGTGCCTGCTGATCAAAGATATGTTGCATCTGCACCATCTGGTACTACACATTCACTTGCTTTTCATAATATGTTATATATTTTAATGCTCAGGGAATTTATGCATTCCACAAAATTACAAATTGTATGGATTCCTGTGTTCTTCCCAACCTATTTGGATTAAAAACAAAAACGTAAATACCACACTATAACTTGACTTAAATTCTTAATTTTATTTAGTGAAATATCTTACAATCAACATAAATTTGCTTCACATAGAAACTAGCCTTTATTGAAAAACATATCTTACAATCGACTAGCATTAACCATAAAACATCCTCCAATTGCATCCACCCAATTAGAAACGCATTGCACCTTGAAGTTTCATAATAAACACATCATTATTACGTGCATTTAACCCAAATTCAGCTGCTATCAAGCGCATCTGCATCACTTTCTGTTCATCTTTTGCTATCACTTCTCTTAGGTACTCTGCTGTTTTCTGAGCATGACTATTTCCAACACCTTCAAGCTCTTGAATAAAAGAAAGCCTGTCACGGTTAACACCAGCCAACCTATCACAAATCACACTCAGTTGCTGTGCCATATGAACATCCTCGATACTAGCTTGGCGACAATACAAAACTAATATGTCAGACCAACTATTAGAATTGGCCTCAACTCTCAGCTGATCACACTTAGGATGCCTAGACATTTTCTTTTCTTTGTTTTCCTACACACTTATCAAATGAGTTATGAAAACAAATGTCCATTTCAGCTATCTTAAATAGGAAAACCAGATCCAAGACAGACAGTCACAAGATTCTCTTCTAAAAACAAAAAAAAAAACAAAATGCCCATATCTATAATGCACACTGCCGACATCTACTCACCCATAATTGGACATTACTGTTTTGCAGGTTTCGTACTTATGCTCACAGACTTTTTTACAAATGGCAGATTCTTGACAGGTATCTAAACTTTCCAGCCACATACTATAGACTAATTTATTCTACCTTGCCTTTTTCAAAGCATTAAACATTATTGAACTGAAGATCTTAAAAGTGGCCAGAAATAAACAAACAAATGCTAACAATATATCTAATCTATCATTTATTTATTCCTTACTAATGAACCTCTCGCTTGGTTTCATTGGTTTTACTGATTAAGTAAGTTATTGCAATGAATTAGTGCATGGGAACTGCTAATCTTATTAGTTACTGCAAACTTAAGTATTTCACATTGATTATCTAATGATATTTCCATTCGTTTGTCAATTTGCAGAAACACTGCTTTCCTTATATGCTACTCATACCTGTTCTAATTAGATGCTAAAGCACTGTGTTGTAAGTTTCTTTCTAATTATGTATCTTTAAGCGTTTAGTGTTTATAATGTTTTCTGATATGTATTCTGTACATGTTTTTGTAGCTGCTACAGAACCTTCTATTTGTTTTCCTAATGGTGGCCGTTTGCAGTTACAGACATCATGTTACTTTCAGTTAAATCAGGTAATCAAAAAAATTTTTTTTTTGTTGGGTACTCATGCCTGTTCTAATTATACAATTGCCATTTACAGATTACTCCACCACCTCACAATAGCACCGTCCGATGAAAGACTCCATCTCGCAACCAGAAGATAAAGTAAAGATTTCATTGATTGCAGTATTTCAAAAAGACGTAGGATGCAGCCTTCAACAGACAAACCCCGTTAAGATGGCTGTCGCTAATGGACATTTGCTGGAAGTCAATGGTTGGTGCAAAGGGCTGTGTTGGATAGCACTAGGTTTAGAATTGACCACTGATTTCATGCTAATGCCTTTCACAGAATATGGGACAGTCTTGGGCATCCAATTTCCAAGCCTATTGCAGCTTTCTCTCATCTTCATGAGCAGCCACCAAAATCAGACTTTGCTCCAAAGCAGGCCCGAAATTCCGATTACTTCCATTTGTATATGTTGTTTGACTTAGAACAAGATTCGTTGTATAACTGTATAACACAGCAGAACAACCGACAAACATAGCAAACACTTCGTCGCCCCGCCGCAACGCGGCGGTTCGACGCACATCTCGTTTAAACAATGTTAGCATTGTACCAACATAAAGTTAGAACAAAATTAAATGAAACTATAGTTAAGTCAAATGCAACTAAAGATGCACAAAAAAACTGGTTCATGAACCGAACTGGAAAAAAAACTGAAACCGGTTTTTCCAAAAAACCGGTTTTTGCAAAAACCGAACCGCCGGTTTTGAAACCGGTTTGCATTATTTGTTCTCAACTGGTTTGAGAACCGGTTTTGGGTAAAACCGGTTTAAACCGAACCGGTTCTGAGTAAAACCGGTTTAAACCGAACCGGTTCTTGATTTAAACCGGATATTTTCTCTCCCAAAACCGGTTTTACGTAAAACCGGTTTGGTTTTTTAAAAAAACCGAAATGTGCACCTTTAAACGCAACCACAAAATATGAAGCCTACAACTATTAGCCCATTAGCCCATATGAATTGCAACACATAAAAAATCTCAACCCTTACGTCACCAGACACTTCACAAACAAACATAAATTCACTATTTTTTAACCTTTTTTCATCTTCTCCAAAAGTTTACACCACTTTAAAAGTGTTAGTTATTTTGGTGTAGTGTGTTTGGTAGTAGCTTGGCTAGTTTGTATCCTGTTGAATACTTACCAAGTGGTTAGTAGCTTTTTATAGTAGCATATTCTTTATTAGTTGTACCTTTGAAGTGGGGGGTATTTTATTCGTAACGTTAATTGTAGGTGTTGAGTATATGTGGTTACGCATTAATAATTATACATAAAGCTTTAATATAAGTGATTGCTTAAAATTTTATTTATGGAAATCTTAAAATTTGTTAGGAGAGAAGGTCAAGCATGTTTTATGTGTAGTTTATATATATGGCAAATTGCATAAAAATGTATCACACTTAAAGTCAATTTAAATTTTAGATATTCAACTTTATTTTTTTCAATTTAAGGTATTTAAATTATTTTTTGTGTAATGTAAGGTTTTTTTTACTTTTTGAAAAAAGTCATCGATCATTTTTTGAGCTGTATTGGTTAATTAATATGATGTATCATTATAATTGAGCATTTAAAAGTTATTTCGGCTAAAATTATGACCGTTAAAAGTTATTTCGGCTAAAATTATGACCAGTAATCGCTTTTGAAAGGTAAAAAAAACTTTCACTGCTCAAATAATAACTTCGATACTTAAATTGAGGAAAAAAAAGTTTAGTACCTAAAGTTTTAATTGACCTTATGTATATTTGCCCTGCAAGGAAAGAAAGGAAGTGGTGTTCGTCCACTTCGGCTTTAGCTGAGAAATTCCCTTGTAGATATATTTTTCTAAAACAATAATCTATTAATAAGAGGCTTGTACGTTGAACAATAAATACTAGACAACAAGCTTAAATATAAATGTCAAATAGAAAAATAAAGGACCATTCCCATTATTTTGGAAAACCAAAGTTTAGGGGTGAAATTTTTTTGAAAAATTAAAGTGTAGGATGCAAAATTTCATATTGAAGAAGTTGAAAATTAAAACTACAAAAAACTCTAACCAGGATACTCCATACCCATACCTCTTACAACCTTTGTACTACTACTCCCAAACATCCCTGTTTTATTAGATAATTAAAGTTTGTTAAAAAAAAAATATATTAAAAAAAAAAAAAAAAAAAAAAAAAAATATTCTCACAAACATTTGTAGTTGACAAATGTTATTATTGATCAAGATTAGAGATATCAGTTGTATCCTCAAGACTTGAAATCTGAAGTCTGGACTTTGGACTAATCATCTTTTTTCTTAAAGAATTAACCAAAACTTGTCTTAAGTTACTGCCTTTAAAAAAATTACATGTGGCAGTCAAATAGAAATAGATTCATGACAAGTGTGAGGCACATTTAAAAATGGGTGCATTTGCTATGCATATTGGCATACATGAATTATTGTGGCTATGGGTCTTGATGTTAAGGTGGAGCAGAAACATATATCATCGCTTATATGTTGTTGTTTAGTTTGTTTTAATGAATTACTACAATTATAGAATAAAATATATTAATATTATGATAAAAAAAATTAATGAATTAATGAGTAATTTATAGTGAATTGCCACCAACATACCCAAAATAGTAATTTTGGTCACGTAGGCAATGAGTAGCAATTTCAAATGAATATCATTGTAATTCTTTGATTCCAATAATCATGTACTAAATTTGGTATCATTTACAGTAGGGCAGCGCCCAATGGCACGAATATTAATTTACATGTAGAAGTTTAAGAATATAATAGTTAGGTTTTACTCCTTATCAATGGGCATCTCTGGAAAAACCTATGTTACTTCCGTCAGTCTTAATTGAGAAGTGTTTCTTTGCTTTCATGGCCACAAATGGGTTGTAGCTTTATTGGCGAATACCCCAAGCTTTTAGAGAAACGATGCCATTTGGAATTTTGGATACATTCAAAGCCTTTAACGTTGAAAGAATAACATTTGTAAAGGTGGATAACATACACCTTGATGACATCACGTGAAACAACCCTTGATGACATCAGCTGACCTTTATATTTAAGTTTCGAAACTTTTATTAATTATTAATTAAATAACGAAAAAGAGCAAAAATTTTTAGGTTTATTAGTCTCAAGCAATTACACAAAAAGTAGAGCTTTCATCGGTTCAAATGTCACTAATTCATTCGCTAATTCACAATCACCACAAACAATAATATTGTTGTTCAAACTTGATTAATTCGAATTTTGTAAACTTGCCACTTCACTTGAAGAAGACTGGGCCAATTGAACTCAAATAACGATTTTCACTGGTTCAAAATAACTAATTTTACATACGTTACCAAATATCCAATTAAAAAAAAAAAAAAAAAAAAAAAAAAAAAAAAAAAAAAAAAAAAAAACATTACGCTCACAAAACTAGAAACATTTTTGGGAATTTTAGGATTTTTAGAAAACTCACAATGACCACTTTGTCTTTGTCAAACCTTGCTACTTTTCAATGACCACTTTGTCTTTGTCAAAAGTTATGGACCTCGTAAACCCATTTAACCTGACGATATTACTTTTGAAGATAGGGGCTGCTTGGTTGGGGGGATAGGGGGTGGGGAATGGGAAATGATTGATTGATGATGCTTGGTAGGTGGCAAGGAATATAATGATTACCCAGTACTGGGTAATCAACCATTATAGAGTAAATTGGGGGGGGGGGGGGGGGTAAGGTAATGATTACCCACCATCACCCATTCTTTTGCATTCCCTTTCCCTTTCTCTTTCCCTTTGCATTCCCCTCTACTGAACCAAGCGGGCCCTTACTTTTTAAGATATGTGCTACATGCCTACATCCATGGAGAAAGGTGATGTTTAAGAAATGAATACTACTCCAGATTGTTCTTCCTAAAATGAATCATGCATCCAACTTAGTTTTTTTTTTTTTTTTTTTTTTTTTTTTAACTTAATCCTTATTATCACCAGTCTATATTTCCTTCTAAACTCATCGTTTTGGACAAATAAACCTTGCTTGAGATGCTCTCCTTTCTTTCAACTAAATATTTTTAGTCTTGAATGCGTCATCTACTTCCCAATCTTCTAGAAGGAAATCAAGTTAGAATCTTTGGTTGATACACCCACAAGGATATGAGTAAACCTGGATAAGGCGTCAACACCTTTATTCTATGCTCCTTCGTCGTAGCTGACCTCAGCGTCAACACCTTTATTTTATGCTCCTTCGTCATAGCTGACCTCATAATAAAGCTTAGTAATTATCAAATGACTTGTGTCATAATATTACTTCATGTGTGAGAATGTTTCCAAATCAAATAGTTGTGAGTTCACGTCTTGTTGAGGACATTGAAAGATCGATTTATTATGTGAGTATATTGTGAAATAGTTAGTTTTCTTTAATAAAAATTATAATAAAAAATCAAAGCTTAGTAACTACCAAATGATTGTTTTTCAATAGTACTCTGTGTGTATGGATTCCTATTGACATTTAATTGGTTGAAATGTGTGGTAATTTTGTTTTTATTTGAGAATCAGAAAGATAAAGACAAGAAAGACCAATGAAATGTATTTTTTGTCTAACAACCAACAATTCGTTGCATTACTTGTTATTATAAAGAAAGAACAAAAGGCGTGGGCTTTAGTTCCAAAACTTTGTGTCCCAGTTATGATATGGTAAGCCCATACCCGAAATTATCTTTTTGGTACCCGTCCGACTCCTAACTCTTATCTCTCACATCTCGATTGTAATCCGACAACCCAAATGCTCCGGCCGCCTGACTTTTACCCGATCCGACACCGATTGATCTATAGTAAAATCTACAAGAAATTATTATTTTATTATGTGCGGTTGTATGATTTGTGAGAGGACCTCATAAACACTTCCTGAAGCTTCTTCCCATTTCATTATCAAAAAACAAAATCAGATATAGGTGGAAAATGATTTAGGCTTATATAACTGTTGTTGATGGTAAATTTTGTATCATGTTACTGTTAATGTTTGTAGGTCCACGATTATGGATCTAAGTAGCCTGTGTTAGACAATAGATAACTTGAATAGATCCAAATTAATCTATATGAGAAACTCTTAACAGTATATTGATTGTTAATGCGGAATCTTAACAAACAACAAGTATGAAGAACACAACTATGATTACTAACTTCGTATTACTATTAAACTTTCAATTGTCACACTAAAACATAATGTCGTAGGGTTCCTTTTATCCTCTAAGGAAACCCTAATGTTACAAAACGTGTGAAAGGATAAACATATCTTCTAATAAGATAACTAATATGTATATATCCTTTCCTAACATATAGCTAACAAACTATTCTGTTAAACATAAACAGACTTAACTAATAATACCTACCAGTACTAACTATGTTTGCCAGACTTAACTTTGTACTGGCAGACTTAACTAAGCTAACAGACTTAATGATTTCATCAGCAGACTTAAGTCTGTTCTACAATAATTCCCAACAATCCTCCCCTAACTTGATCTTCATACGCCATGAACTTCAAGTTTCTTTCTTGATAAGCTTCCTGAGGATGTTGAACTCTAACCTTTGGAATTATTTTGAAATGCAATTCTTTAAATCATCAAATATGAACTGTGCAGCATCTTTTATCAACAATCTTTACACCATCTGATCTTTGCAGCAACATTGACTGTTTGTACATCAATTCATAAAGTTTCATACTATTCTCATCACTTCCAGGTGTGTTAACTCCTGTGAGAGGTGAATCATTGAAAATTTAATGGATTTGATGTCTCTTTACCAGTTAGCCATTAACTCTGGAGTAGTCAATGTTTGGTGTAAAACCATGGTACATTGATAACCATTTCAACTCTTTGTACATGAAACATGGTGAGTTGAAATACCATATGATTTTTAGCAAATCATCAGCTATCAACGGATTTGATTTGTCTTTACCAAAAGCCGTTTGCTTTTGGACTAGCCAATTCTTTGGTGGAATGCAGTCATCACCTTGGTGAATTGATAACCAGTTATGGATTTCCACAGCCTTTACCACAAGCCATACTCTTGTGGGCTAGTCAACTCTTCACTATCATAGATATGGTGAGTTGATTACCATACAATTTTTGGCAAATTGTCAGCCATAAACGGATTTGAGATATCTTTACCATGAGCCGTTTGCTCTTGGATTAGCCAGTCCTTATGTGGATTAGACATGGTGGACTGATAACCATTTGTTGTGTTAGTGCAAAGCACCTTCACCAAGTGAGATTCTTCTCAAACTCCATTTATCCCCTTATCATCTTAGAAAATTCTTTCAAACACCCCAAACAGCTTCCTTTTGGGATTGCCTTTCAATTAACTGCAATAGCTGATAACATACCTCATCTTTTCTATCACCTAAAAGCTTCTTCTCAAGCATCTTCTTGCATACCCTGGGATGTAGAGGATACTCAACCTCTGTCAGCATATATATGTGTGCACTCTGCAGAGTCAAACAATTAACTGCACAATTGTCAAAGTATCTCTATCTCACCACTTCTTGTTGATAGGGCAGCTTCCAAATTTCATCAGTCTTAGATGGTGGATCAAACATGGTCTTCAAGTCTCCCCAAAGAACTCTTTCAAATTCTTCTTCTGGTCTGATATCTCCATACTTGATCATCATCAGCTTATATAACTCCTTAAGATCATCTCTGTTCAAATCATTAAGTAATCCAGGAAAATTAATATAAACAACATCTGTATTATCTTCACTGATTATTTGATAAGCCCCTTTCTCACCAGTTTTAATGATCTGCCATTTGACAATCTTGGCAGGTTGTGCTGAGCTTTCAGGAATTGAACCCATTGTGAATGAATCAGAAGAAGGTTCTTCTACCTTTTCATCTAAATACTCTTGCACATCCTTCTTAGTGACTGACTTACCCTTCTTAGCCATTCTTTTTCTTCTAGTCCACAAAATAGGTTTCTTAACTTCTACTTCTTGCTTCACAAGTTCACATTTTGAACTATCAGGTACCTCTTCAACATCAATTACCTTCTGCTTTTTAAAACTTCTTCTAATTGAATCTTCATAATCAATAGGCTTGTAGTTATGATCTCTTTCATAAGCTTTGAGATACAAACCTTCAATCTCTTCATATGTCTTTCTTTTCATTCTTTCAAGAGTAGAATGCTCCTGATTCTTTAAATATTGCTTCATGTAAGACATCTTCTCCTGCTTTGATGGCTTCTTGGTAGTACTTTTCATCTTTTGTGTCTGTTTAATCTTCTCCATCATATCTCCAAGAGTTTCTGTTTCCTTTCTGGCATTAATGAAATCTGCAAGCTGTTTTGCTCTTTCTTCAACTGTCAAACTTTCATTAGCCTTTAGTTCTTCCAACTTTGCCTTTAATTCAGCATCATCCTCAATCATAGACATGAATGGATCTTTGTTAAACTCCTCTTGCAGCTTCTTTGCAAGTGATTCATCCTTTTTCTTTAGCTCTTCAAGCCTTGCCTCTTCAGCTTCTTCTTCCGCTTGAATTCTTGCAATCTCAGCCATACTTGCTTGTTCTTCTCTGAGTTTCCTTTTTGTTTTCTTAGGCTGAGAAGTTTCTTGAAGTACTTGCTTGCCTTCTCTTGGAGTACCACCAGACTTATCTTTGTCACCAGAACTAAGTTGATTGATGAACTCAAATAAGTACATTTTATTACCGTCATTTATCCTATTTATTTGACTTGTTTTATTATATTATCTGTGAGAATTGATACGTTAATGTTTACTTTTGTAATTCTCAGGTAAAAACAAGTATTATGTGAAACTTGGCGATTTTGGACTAATTATGGAGCAAAACAAGCAAGAAGTTAAGAGTCTACTGAAATGTACAAGATCAAGACATTCTGCTCCAGATACGCCGCATCTTGCTTATTACATACGGCGCATCACTATCAAGATTTCACAAGATATTATCCAAGACAGCAAGGACATGCGCCGCATCTAAGAATGGAGTTACGCCGCATCTTCTGGCGGTGTACGAATATTCCTGAATATATTAATCTTGGACCCCACGCGAAGTTAAGTCAATGCGCCGCATCTAGCCCTCAGACAGAAACTATAAATACCCCAAAGTTAGACGAATTTGAGAGACTTTTGGTACGTACGATATACGAAGGACAGAAGCCCTAGGCCGAATTCAGTCGAAGTAGCAGCACAAGACACACCTTGAACAAAGATACGAGAGCTGTAAGAAGGTCCTGCATGTATTCAATTCATTAAGTAGTTTTGTTTTATTGTATTAGTACACTTTAATTGGTCAGGATTGATGGGCTTGTGTTATGTTATCATTCACTTCAACTCCCCTTAAAATTGCTTTCCCATTAATTAAAGTTTATATGTTGATGTCTTTGGTGACTTTTATTAGTGCATTGATAACCTCTGTGTCTAGCTGAGCATTGCTTGGGTCGCCATGCCCCTTCCTCGCCTATTTATTAGATCGCCTATGCATTCTATCGTCTGTAGAAAAGTAGGAAGAAAGATAAATAGGATAGTCATAAGTAATCATTAAGGGTTTACTCGCCGATAAGATTAGAACCAACGAGAAAGGACTTAATATCGGTGCGTTGCATCGAACTATACACTTCATATAAAACTAGCAATAAAACAAGTGACAAGCTACTTAACTATCAGGACAGGTCTTCTTATTGTCTCAAGTATTTATCTGTGTACGTGTGTGCTACTCGCTGATTCGTGCTTATTAGTTTAGTTTATATTTAATCACAACCAAACCGTGCCAGTCTCTCAGGCTGAAACCTTCTTGCGTTAGATTAAGTTGTATAGCTAACTTAAGATATTAAAATACTGATTAGGATAACTAGATAATACGTTCCACTCTTAGTGATCGACACTCTAATTACCATTATATTTATACTGACCGGGTACACTGCTCGTTAAAGTGTGTGTGTTATTGATAAGTCGGCTAAATATAAATTTAAAACTTGAATACTGCTAAAACCACAACGACATACCGTGGGTATAAATTAGAGCAATACTACGCACACGCGCATCAAGTTTTTGGCGCCGTTGCCGGGGAGTGAATTGTTATTATCTATTAATTTGATTAGTATTTTAATTAGGTTTTTCTTTTTTAATTCTAACCGCTAACCGTGTTGTATATTAGGTTAAATTGCATTCATTGTACTATTTTGCATATTTTCTGTTTTTGTGTGTTTTTATTTTTGTTTATTTTGGTTTGTTTTTATTTTTGTTTTTATTTTTCGTATTTTCTGTATTCTGCTATAGTTGTACTGAGCTAATATAAACGATACGGCGCATCTATTTTCTTAGATACGGCGTATTGCGTTTAATTTTTATAAAATACAACGCGTTTAATTAATTCGATACAACGCATCTTTCCCCAAGATACGGCGTATCTGTTTTTAATAAGAAATTTTTTCTAAGCGATAACGCCATACGGCGCATCTGTTTTTACAGATACGGCGTATTTATTATTTTAATCAAAAACAGTTTTCGAATTATTAAACAGATACGACGCATCGATCTCTGTCGATACGGCGTATCTTCTGAATCAAAAATCTTGTATTTTGAAACGTAACGAAAATAAGGCGCATTAACTTTTGTTAATACGACGCATTTAATTTTAATAAGTATATTGATTTTTGATAATTAAAACTGATACGGCGCATTCTAATTTATAAGCGGCGTATCTATTTTCTGAATAAAGTCTGATTAAATTTTAACGATTATAAGATACGGCGTATCCAACTTTTTGGATACGGCGCATCGTCTGCAGATATCAGTAACTTTAATTTTTCGTATTCCGTTTTCGTTGTTGATTTTCTGATATATTACTTTCTTGAACATACCCTACTGATGCTTTTGTGATAGTTTCAGGAAGTGCATGACCAGGAGTTCTACGAAGAACTTGATTCAACCTTTCGAAGATCCTGAACGAGCCTTTCATTCGCTTAAAAGGCTTTTCAACACAAAAAGCTTTGATATTTCAAGTTCATTCGAGCTTGATTATTTTTCTGAATAGAGGGAGGAAGTAGAAACAGAAGCAATGGGCGAAAACACAACTATGGAGGAATACATGAACAAAGCCCGTGCTGATTACAATTCAGGAGTTGCTAGACCAAAGTTTGATGATAAGTCAAAGTTTGAGTTGAAGGGTCAGTTTCTCAAGGAGCTAAGAGAAAATGCTTTCAGTGGAACAGAACATGAAGATGCTAATGAACATGTTGAAAAGGTCCTCGAGATTGCAGATTTGTTTACTACAGAAGGAGTCACTGACGATCAACTTATGCTTAGAATCTTTCCAATTTCACTTAAAGGAGTTGCTAATAAGTGGCTAAGGAATGAACCTGCTAGTTCAATCACAACGTGGGAAGATTTGAAGAGCAAATTCCTGAAAAGATATTGTCCACCTGCTAAGACTGCTAAAAAGATGGAGGCTATCAACAGTTTCAAGCAAGAGCCTGATGAAACTCTTTATCAAGCTTGGGAACGGTTTAAAGATTTACTGGTAAAATGTCCTCAACACTATCTAACCCCAATGCAGGAGATAATATTGTTTTATCAAGGATTGGACGTGCCTACTAGACAAATCTTGGATGCTAAGGGAGCTGTGCCTCAAATGAGTGCAGCTAATGCTAGGAAAGCTATCCAAGAAGCTGCTGATCATTCTCAAAAATGGCACGATGGAACCTCTATTAGATCTAAGAGCAGCACTAATTTTGACGGGTTTGCTGCAATTCAAGCTCAATTGGATAAAATTAGTAGAGAGATGAAGAAGCGTGATGAAAAAGTGTATGTTGCCCAAGTTGGATGTGAAAAATGCGAAGGACCTCACTACACTAATGATTGCCCGAATAAGAATGAAAGTGAGACGTTTGAAGAAGCATACTACACACAATTTGGACAACCATTCCGACCTTCAGGAAGATTTAGGGAAGCTACTCCGGGATTCTATCAAAAGAACAACTTTAATCCCGCTTATCAAGAAAGGAGGCAGACTTTAGATGACACTCTAAAGCAAATTATGGCCGATGCTGCTAAGAGACATGAAGAGAATACTGCTATGATCAAGGAAATCCGAGCTTCAACGGACACTATTACAAGAAATCAAAGAGCTTCGATCAAAGCATTGGAACAACAAATTGGTCGATTGAGCAAAGTTCTTCAAGAAAGGGGATACGGAAGTTTACCTAGCTCAACTGAAACCAACCCAAGAGATCATGTCAAGGCCATAAGCACCACTGAAGAAGTCACTCCTAACATTCCTTTTCCTAGAAGACTGATGAATGGTAATGATGGTGCAAGACCCGAATTTTTCTTTAATTCTTCAATCAGTTTAAGGAGGTTACTCAAAGAGAAGATGAAGATTGAAGAAGAGATCAAGGCGACAATGAAATAAGAGAGCCCTGCAACCGACTTACATGCCTTGCCTCATAAAGAAAAGGACCCAGGAAGTTTTACTTTACCTTGTTCAATTAATGATATATCTTTCAATAATGTGTTAGCTGACTTAGGAGCTAGTGTTAGTGTAATGCCCCTTAAGACATTCACTACCTTAGGACTAGGAAAATTAGCACCAACTAAGTTGCTTATTGAATTGGCTGATAAAACGGTAAAACGACCTGAAGGGATTGCTAATAATGTGCTAGTTAAGATTGAGAAGTTTGTTTTCCCTGTAGACTTTGTTATATTAGATATGCCCGAGGATGTTAAGATTCCTTTAATCCTTGGAAGACCTTTCTTGTCTACCGCCCGTGCTAAGATTGATGCGTTTAAAAGAAAAATCTCATTAAGGGTAGGGAATAATAAACTAGTCTATAAGTGCCAAGATCCTGTTAAAAGCATAATTAGAGGCGTCTATGTGCTAGGATTAAGAGAGCGTATGGACCTCGATCTTGAAGCTAGGCTTATGGGAGAAACATTGATTCAAAACAACTCAACTAATCCTAATCACGAGAACTTTGAGGAATTTATTGACCTTAATGTACCTACCGAACTTAGGCGCGATATTGTTAATGATTCTGATGATGAGTGGTATGATTGCGTAGTAATTAACAAACGTAGGAGGATAGTTGAGGATACAAATTTGAATAATGATGTGTTTATTGAACTACCACCCACCCTTGCATATTTATGCCTTTATAATAATAAGAATTTCCCGTCTATTATTTTGTCATCTCTGCCCGAAAGGGACAGAACTTTGTTTATACAGATATTAAAAAAGCATGGCGTGGAAATTAAGGACGAGCAAGGAGTGTTCAATATTACTGAATTGGCGATGAGGGAGCGCGATGCTTCCGACTCCTTCAATGATCGGTATTAAAGAGCTGAACGTGAGTCTAACTTGAAGACTCTGGAATAAAGACAAGTGCTGACCGGGAGACAACCCGGAAAATTTTTACTATTCTGTTCTGTGTCGAGTCAGTCAGGCCCGCAGAAGATACGGCGCATCTCAATCCTAAGATGCGACGCATCTCCTGCACTGGTCATATCTTACTTTATTTTTCTGCATTTTTACTTTTGACTTTAAAACTTTTTGTCAGTTTATTTTAATGTGGCGCATCCCTGGTTAAGGATGCGACGCATCTTCTATTCTGATTCGTAATTATTCCAGGCTCGATACGGCGTATCTTCTTCCATAAGATACGGCATATCGACTGACCTGATGATTTTCAGTTTAATTTTTACATTTTATTTTTACTAACTACTAATGTATTATGCAAGTTTGAACTTTCTTAACTTAGGTGTGTTAAAGTCTTGGTGGTATTATAGATTCCTACATTTCCTGTGGATACATCAATTATGAAGCTTAAACGTTCTCATCCACAAGAAAGATGATTTTTGCTCTTATACAAATAATGGAGGATCATACCGAGCAAATCTCAGGGGAGTTTTTCTGTTCTAATTCTTTTATTTTCCAGTTTTTAACCTTTGATACAAACAACGAGGACGTTGTTTAACTTAAGTGGGGGGATTGGAGAATTAGAACACTTACTTGTCCTAAACTTTTCAAAATATGCTTAAAATGGGCTTAATATATCAAAATTTAAATTTTTAGCATGTTTTTGTTTAAAGTCTAAGTTGCATAGCTGCATACATGACGTTATTTTCAAAAATTGTGACTTTTAAAAATTCACAAATCTATGAGTGTGCCGGTGACTTGTAAACTTTAGAACTTGGCTTGTATACTATTCAAGACCACCATAATAAGTATTATTTTTATAATTGGAATGACTTGTTGATATGTGTCTAAATACACATATATTTTACATTATTTAAACCCACAAAAACAGCCAAAAACACTTTGAAAAGTCAAATAATACAGAAAATATCATAAAATGTGTTTTTATATGATTCAGGAACAAAAAGATTAAAATCAAGTGAAAATGAGCAAAGTTTGCATATATGGCAAGTCTAGTCCCTGAACTTTCAAAGATTGTCAGAATGGTCCCTGGATAAATTATTTTGAAGTAAAGTCAACAACAGTCCCCAGGAATCAAAGAATGACAATTTGTACCCTTGGAAATAGTTTTGGATTTTGGCACGAATGGTCCTTGGATTTTCAGCATATTACAACAATGGTCCCTAAACTTAAAATCAAATCCAAATCCAATCCTAAAATAAACCCATTTCCAGTCCAAATAATACCCTTAATCCCATTTACCCAACCCAATCCTATTAACTAAACCCATCAGCCCAATCCTAAAATAACCCAAGCCCACAACATCACCAACCCGACCCAACCTTTTATTAATATAACCCACTCACCCTTAGTTAATATCAGGGTCAAACTCATGTTTGACCCGTCTTCTTCCCCATTTAACCGCCAAACAATACCACCATCACCCACTGATTCTCTGCCAAACCACCTGACACATCCACCATCACCTTCCCCCTCCTCCTATGAGTATCCTCCACAAGTTAACACCCCCATGTGCTCAGAAGAAGCCAAAAATCCACTTGTCCTGTTTTCCCGCCAAAATTGGATTGAACGAACAAGATTGAATTAAGCTTATTTTAATGGTGGGATTAGCTCGGATTGACTCAGAGAAGCTTTTGGGAGTGCTATTTAAAGACAAGAAGTCACACAGAAGAAATGGTCAGTAGTTTAAGACCACAAGTAGTGTAGAAAGTAGCTAATGTTTATTTCAGTTCCAATTTAGGTTTTAATGATCAATTCCAGTTTGTTTCAAGTTCTTTGTACTAATTTACTTTTGTATTGTAATCAATTTCAGTTATAATGAAAATTCAAATTTTCATGTTTCTCTGTTAATTCGTATTATGATCCATAGTTATTAGAAAATCAATCACAAGTTCCCAACCCTTGCTATAAGCTTATGAAAGCTTTTCTTAGCTTTTTGTAAGTTTATATAGTGCTTATCAGTTCTAGTTCAAGAAATTCAAGAAAGTCAAAGTAAGTCAACAAAAGCTCATAATAAGCAGTTCTGGGGGTAGAAGCTAATCTGGATGGCTTTTCTGGTTTCTAGCTTGTTGACAACAAGCTAGGAGTGGTTTCTGGTCCTTGTTCATCTTTCCATAAGCTCTTCAGTTGTAAGCTTTTTGAATTCTTTGCTTAAAATCCAATTTACTGTGCAGCTGCTTATTTATAACTTAATTTCATAAATTCCTGCTTATTACTAGTTATTATTTATATTTCATCAATTAAATAAGTTTTAATTAGCTCAGTTCTTTATTTTCCTTTAAAACAGTTAAAAAACTTAAAAAAGACCAAAATAGCTTAACTTAGTGGTTGCTTATTAATTGCTTATTTTCAGTGTTAAAAGTATTAATTAGTATTTAGTTAAGTTATTAAAACCATTTTCAATCAGAAACCTAGTTTGAATTAGTTTGTTTCTTTGGAAATTACCAACAGCACCCTATAAAGGGGTGTTTGGTTTAAGCTTTTGACAGGGTATAAACATGTCTACTGTTCAAATGCCATAAGCTCAATTTCAATCAAGCTTAATACAGTCCTTATAAGCTGTTTCTGAGCTCAAATTTCCAGTATAGATAGAATTAGTACTTTTGAATGGGCTGTGGTAATTTCAGTCCTTGAAAAGTCCAAATAAGCTATTTATAAGCCCAAGCTCTTTAGACCTTTAATTTTGGCATTTCTGTGTTGCTTTAAGTCCATTTAGTGTAATTACATAGGTTGGTTAAATCTCATTTGGTTTTGTGCTCATTTGTGCAAGTCTGCACAACACAGACCACCATAGCAGCCTGCTCAGTTTCACCACCTGATCTAGTGATCAATTGGACTTCAATTGAGGTGTTTGTGATGGGGCTTTTTAGTTTTTAAGATAGCTCATAGTACTAGCTCACTTTTGCCCCCATAATATTCAACTTATCAGCTTAATTTAACTGCTTAATTTACCCTGCAAATTGGCATTTTTTCTGAGTTTTCTGTTTAAGATTTGCATCTGCCAATCTTCTTATCAGCTTATTTCGTTGTGCTTATTTGTGTTTTTAAGTTGTTTTGTGTTTATTTAAGTATATTAAACTTGTTCTGAGCATTTGGTTGAGTTTTGAGCTTATTAGCTTATTTTTAGCTTATTAGCCCAACTGCTTATCTGCCCATCTGCTTATCAGGGATTTTTAGACTTTTGATTTTAATTTTCCTAGCTTTAAAATATTAATTTAGACTTATCCTGAATTTTTCAGATTTTTCCTAAGTCATTTAATATTTTTAATCTTTTTAATTAGTTTCTATTAGTAATTAAATCATAATAAATAGATTAATAATCAGAAAAATATAATTTTAATTTTCATAATTTTCTTTTATTAAATAGAATCCAGGAAAAATATAATCACATTTTTAGACCTTAAGAAAAATAAAATAGAAAATAAGTGATAGCTTCTATTTAATAGAATTTATCTTTTTAAATTTTTAATTAAGTAATTTTCATTTTTATAATTTTCTTAGCTTCTTTTCATCTTATAATATTTTTAGAAAAAGTTTTATAATTTTCTTTGTTTATTTAGTATTTATTATAATTTAAATTAGTTTTAAATAATTATTAAATAATAAATAATTAATAATAATTAGATAAAAAGTATAAAAAATATAATTTTAGTTTTAAAATAAGTTTTAAGTAATTTTACACTTTTAGGTTTTAATTTCATAGATTTCACTTTCTAGTCCCGTTTTAGATTCCCCGTTACGCATTTTCAGTTTAGTTTAATTCGCGTTTAATTTTCTTGTGCATATTTGTTTATCATTTGTTATTTAAAATTATTACAAAAAGCAAAATCTCTTATCAAAATCATCAGTCATTCTAATCCAAAGCTTTCCACAGTTTGCCCATTCACACCTCGTTGGGAAACGATCCGGGTAATCACTTACCTGGCTTCACACTACACACGAACGTGAGTTTTTGCAAGTATCCTTTTTCACAAAGGGGTGATTTGTATTTATTCACGTGTATCCGCTGTCTGCATTTATTTATAAGTGTATTCAGCACGGATCAAATTTTGGCGCCGCTGCCGGGGAGGTTGTGTTGCGACAATTGTGTAGAGTTTTAGCGATTAGTGATTTGAGATCCTTCTTCCAGAAGTTCCTATTTCCCATAAACCATATAAAATACAAAAATAATTTTCTTTTCTTTTCTATATATATTATCATATAAAAAATAAAAACATCAAAAACATTTTCCGTTTTCTTTGTTTAATAATAACAACAATAAAATTTACCATCGAGAACCAAGACAGAGTACTACCTAACTGGGGGTACGACCATAATAAGTTCCCAAACCTAAGATTAAAACTTGCCTTTGTGTCGCTTGCGACTTCGGCTCACCTTTGATTGATAAACAAACTATAACGGAGGTTTAAGGATAGTTTGACATTAAATTGTCGGACTGAAAGAAGCGGGTTTTTAAGGAGCATTAATTGCCCACCTTTGCTTCTCCGCCACTCTGTGCGTTTTTCAGTCAGAGAGCTACCGTACGCTGGTTGATTTAAGGTTTAAGTTCCTTGTGTTTTGCTTTGATCTTGTTTTGATTGAAAAAACCAAAAAACCCAAAAATATTCATCTTTTCCCTCTCGCCCTTTTTGATTCTTTATTCCTTTACCCTCTATCCATTTGATTCTAAAACTTCTTATACCTTTCTTCTATGGCGTCTCTCGGGTACAAATGTTTGAATTGTAAAAGCCCGTTGATTGACAGCCTTCGTTGTTCAAAGTGTGCGTGTGAGCTGTGTGGAGAGCATGCACCAAAGGATCGTGGATCTTGTTATTGGTGTAAAGAAGCCCTCATAAGAGTGCTTAATTCCATCAATGATTCTCAAAGTTCTTCCGACTGCCCTTCACAGCCCAAGATACATGCTATTAATGGCAAACAGTCAAGAATTAATCCAGACCTTTCACAATTTACGGTTAAAAGTTTGTCAAGAGAACGTGCAGAGCTTAGAACGGTGACTAAAAAGAACGACTTGCCTACTCTTCACGTTTATCAAGAACAAGAACCAGAGACCATAACGGAAGTGGTGGAAATTCCTAGCTCTCAGAGCACACCACTTGTCCCACCTCCGGATTCTTTTTCCAAACACTCTCCACAACCCCAGCCATCTTCACTCACTCAGCTTAATTGTTGTATGTGTGAAAATCCGTTGGGGGATGATTCACAGTGTAAGCAATGTTTTTGCACTTATCAGCCAGCCACACTTGATTATCTAGATTTTCACAACGATTTCAGTACCCCTTCTCAGGACTCATTTTGGCAAGAGCCGTCTGATCAAAACTTCAATGATATATCATTTCAAAATATGCCAAATGATCCTTGTGAATATTGTGGAGGTCCTCACCCAAGTTTTGATTGTCAAGCAGGAAATACATCTGTCTATGAACAAGATCCATGTAATCAAAACTTCGGGTATGACCAATATCCATATGATTCACCGAATCAGTTACAGCAAATGTATTGTTGTGAGTACTGTGGTGGTCCACATTATGAATCTGATTGTCAAACGAAGACCCCGCTTGTCTATGAGCAGGTCCCTTGTAACAATTACGACTATTCTTGTCATGACCAACCTCCACAGTATCAAATGATTCAACCTCAGCCATCTCCTTTTGAAAAATCTTTTGAAAATGTATTCCAAAAACTCCAAAATATGATGGATACATTTAATGATTTGGCTGTTAAAAATACCCAAGAAGATCATCATCAGAAAACCATTGGAGAGCTTCTAGCTGAAGAAGAACAAACAGATAGAATGAGTTCCAATTATCGTCAAACTTTCATATGCGATGACGATGATGAAGATTCTATGTGGGAAGTTTGCGAGACTTCATCAGCTGCAATTACACCTGTCCAGAAAAGGCAGGAAGACAAGACTATTGCAGAATTGCTAGCCGACGAACAAATGAAAGCCATTTATGCTAGCAATATTGATGAGGAGGACGACGATGGGAGTATTGTTCCTTTGGGTGGCATCATTTCTCAACTCCCTCAGTCTATTGCAATCCCAACATTCTTTCCAACTTTGGACCCCAAGGACTCTCTTATTATGGGGGATGAGCATATTAGCACTATTCCTGAAAAGGAATCGGACGAATTCATAAAGTCTAGTGCTGAAAACCTTGTCCCAATCCCAAGTAAGTCCGAGGGTATTTCTGATAATATGTGTGATTTGCCTCCTCTTGACATTTCACATGATCGTGTTGAGATGTTTTCCAATTCTGACGATGATTATACTTCAAGTAATGATGATTCTTTATTTTGTGAGGACATCGATTATGTTGAGGAATTACCTTCTGAGCTTGTCAGCTTAGAAGAAGAGAATGATGAAGAAATAATCAAAGACGAAACTCTTCGTGAAACATTATTAAATGTTAATCTTCTCATTTCTAAAATCGAGGCTTTCAATGAAAAATCCATTTCATCTCCTATCCCCATAAAGGATAGTGACCTGTTTTTCGATGACTCTATTTCGTAATATGAATCATTTGCCTTCGAGGAGTTCTCCGATGAACTCACTCATATCATATCTCCGCCGGAGTATGATAACTTTTACTTTGATCTTGACAAAGAAAATCTTTATGTCCCGGAGGGAAATATTCTCAACACTGAGAATTTGCTTGATATCAAAATCCCATCCCTCCCACCCAGAATATGTCTTGATCAGCCGAGCTTAAATGATGAGATTCATGATGTGGAAATCATGAATTCTCCTTCTACTGATGATGAGTTAGTCATGATTTTTATCATGACTTTCTTTCTTTTCTTCACCTACACGGTGACTTCTCCTGTTCTTCACTCTTTAGGGAATGAAGACACTATCTTTGACCCCGGCATTTTCATTTATCATTTGTAAGCCGGGTCTGTCTGTGTATATCTCATCGGAGTGGAACTTTCAAGTACTTCAGTGTTTATCCAAACATCTTGAACGAAAGTCCGATGGAGAATTTTTGTTCCACTTGCTTCCCCATGAACCAATGAATTCGGGGTCAAGTCAAGCTAGCGACTCGGTTAATAAAAACAGTAGTAAAATATGGGTTTTCACCCATGTCTCACCCTAGTGTGGGGGAGATGCCCCACATGTTGTAAATATGTACACCAAAAAAAAAAAAAAAAAAAAAAAAAAAAAAAAAAAAAAAAGTGTATATATCAAATAATGGCTATTAGTATTGCCTTTTCACGTTCTAAGTGTTGGTTTAACAACCGGTACTTTCAATATTGAGGGCAATATTCAGTTCTAAGTATGGGGGGGGGGGAATTCTAGCGAATTTGATCAAATGTATCATCTAGTACCCCCATTTTGGCCAAAATTTTAAAATTTTTTCTCACTTAGAACGCAATAAATGGTTATCAGTCCGCCATGTCTAACCCACATAAGGATTGGCTAATCCGAGAGCAAACGGCTCTTGGTAAAGATGTCTCAAATCCGTTGATGGCTTACAATTTGCCGAAAATTGTATGGTATTCGACTCACCATATCTTTATAAGTGAAGAGTTGGCTAGCCCGCAAGGTTATGGCTTGTGGTAAAGGCAGTGAAAAACCATGATTGGTAATCAGCTCACCAAAGATAATAACTGTATTTTATCTAAGAGTTGGCTAGTCCAGAAGCAAACGGCTTTTGGTAAAGACAAATCAAAACCGTTCACAGCTGATGGTTTGCTCAAAATCATTTGGTTATCATTGTACCAAAGTATCACATACTAAAACATTGGCTACTCCAGAAGTAATGGCTTTTGGTAAAGAGATAAAATCCATTAAATTTTCATAAAAGATTGCTAGGGACTAGCAATAGTTTAGTGTGGGGGATTTGATATGTGTCTAAATACACATATATTTTACATTATTTAAACCCACAAAAACAGCCAAAAACACTTTGAAAAGTCAAATAATACAGAAAATATCATAAAATGTGTTTTTATGTGATTCAGATACAAAAAGATTAAAATCAAGTGAAAATGAGCAAAGTTTGCATAAATGGCAAGTCTAGTCCCTGAACTTTCAAAGATTGTCAGAAATGGTCCCTGGATAAATTATTTTGAAGTAAAGTCAACAACAGTCCCCAGGAATCAAAGAATGACAATTTGTACCCTTGGAAATAGTTTTGGATTTTGGCACGAATGGTCCTTGGATTTTCAGCATATTACAACAATGGTCCCTAAACTTAAAATCAAATCCAAATCCAATCCTAAAATAAACCCATTTCCAGTCCAAATAATACCCTTAATCCCATTTACCCAACCCAATCCTATTAACTAAACCCATCAGCCCAATTCTAAAATAACCCAAGCCCACAACATCACCAACCCGACCCAACCTTTTATTAATATAACCCACTCACCCTTAGTTAATATCAGGGTTGTAGACGCATAGTTTGCATAATGTGCTCGTTATAATTTAATAGGTCGACTATTATTATTTAATTGGTCGAATATATTATTAAATTGTGGGGCTACCTAGTACTGATTCAAGACTATGAGTCGGTGAGTTGTCATGCGCTTATTACATCGTACCATATTTTATTATGGGTTGGAGATTATTTAATTCCTAGGTACTGCTGCCGCTGTGTCATCTTTTGGAGATGAGGTAAAAGTGAATTTATTAAATAACTTCGTACTAGATTGGGACGTCTTCTCAGTCTACCAAGCTTATTCATGGAAGGTACTATTATTCGCTTTCTGGATTGTTTTTAAATTGGTGACGTAAGATACAAGTTATCGTAATCCAATAAATAAAGTCTAATTGGTGACGTAAGATATTAATACGTCCGCAATATTTTCTAAAAATTAAAAAGATATCCCAATATCTTTTGTGCATATCTTTTAAATATTGAAAAGATTTTATGTAAATCTTTTAACTTGGTAAACACGATTTTACCTATAACGCACTAAGTCCGCACGATCGGACCTACTTTATCTTTTAGCCGCGAACAGCGCAGTCACGATAAATCTACCCGCGTTAGGCCATGCGTATAGAGATCTTCACAGACTGGCGCCATGAGCGCACTGTCACGTACAGGCACCACGATGCTAGTCAATCGCCATGAGCGCACTGGACAAAAGCCGTGGTCATCTGCGATCATCCGCAAACGTTAGAGTCTATGCGGTCACGATACATCCATCTGCGTCTGTGCGTGCAATTGAAACTATTAGTCGCGGTCACGGTACGTCCATCCGCGCCATTGTTTTTATAATAGAAAAGAAAACTGTCATGAGCGCACTGCGTTCGGACATCTTCGCAGATTAGCTATGTGCTATTCTTTTTTTTTATGTAGTTTGTAAAACCTCACGATCGGATTTGCATAACTAAGTTTAATGCTCCTACACGAGTAGCACCATCAAACTTGGGGGGCTACCAGGGTATATAATACCATTGTTTCCGTACAAGTCACGCAGGCATATTTGGAAGCAGATCGTACGTAAGAGGTATCGCGAGCCCAGTACAAAGACGAATTTGAAAATTCGCACCATCTCGCCGCAGGGGAGACGTCCTCTGTCGTTTGTAAAGACGAATGTAAAGTTCGCACACAGCGCGCACAGCGCACACCTTTGTCGCGGACAACGCGCACCTTTGTCGCGGACAACGCGCACTTCTGCCACAGAAGTACATCTTCTGTCGCACCATGTTACATCGCTACTGGTACAAAGGTACGCCCTTACCCAGGATGCAGCATACGGAATCCACCTTCACTATTGTGAGACTCTCACAATCAAGGTCGCGCCTACAAGGACGCGCCAACATGGTCATCACGCACTGCACCACAGACCCAGTGCGCACTGTCGCATTTGGGCTGCGCGTTATGGTCACGCCGTCATAGTTGGTTGGGCCTACGCGGCCAGGAACAGAACTTAAGTCTAGCATAACATAGCCACGCACTATGTCATACTAAACTTGGGGGGCTTGTAGACGCATAGTCCGGACTGGGCCAGACAATGGGCCAGGCCCGGGTGACAGCGGCCCACTCTACGCTAAACCCTAATCCATGCCTATAAATACATGGCATGGATCCCCTTCTTCATCAGATTATAACAGGTTACCCTAAACCTAATAACTCTCATACGCTATATCGCACCATGACTAACTTGACCGTCGGAGGTGGATCCCGGGGCTACGGCCTCGGGTCCACTCCTAACGGGTTCTCTTTGTTGAACAGGTCTACTCAGGGCTCGAGAAGACGACTAACGGCCCAGGAGAGTCGTTGAATCAGACCGCGCCAGATTATGTATCAACAAGGGTCAAACTTATGTTTGACCCGTCTTCTTCCCCATTTAACCGCCAAACAATACCACCATCACCCACTGATTCTCTGCCAAACCACCTGACACATCCACCATCACCTTCCCCCTCCTCCTATGAGTATCCTCCACAAGTTAACACCCCCATGTGCTCAGAAGAAGCCAAAAATCCACTTGTCCTGTTTTCCCGCCAAAATTGGATTGAACGAACAAGATTGAATTAAGCTTATTTTAATGGTGGGATTAGCTCGGATTGACTCAGAGAAGCTTTTGGGAGTGCTATTTAAAGACAAGAAGTCACACAGAAGAAAGTGTCAGTAGTTTAAGACCACAAGTAGTGTAGAAAGTAGCTAATGTTTATTTCAGCTCCAATTTAGGTTTTAATGATCAATTCCAGTTTGTTTCAAGTTCTTTGTACTAATTTACTTTTGTATTGTAATCAATTTCAGTTATAATGAAAATTCAAATTTTCATGTTTCTCTGTTAATTCGTATTATGATCCATAGTTATTAGAAAATCAATCACAAGTTCCCAACCCTTGCTATAAGCTTATGAAAGCTTTTCTTAGCTTTTTGTAAGTTTATATAGTGCTTATCAGTTCTAGTTCAAGAAATTCAAGAAAGTCAAAGTAAGTCAACAAAAGCTCATAATAAGCAGTTCTGGGGGTAGAAGCTAATCTGGATGGCTTTTCTGGTTTCTAGCTTGTTGACAACAAGCTAGGAGTGGTTTCTGGTCCTTGTTCATCTTTCCATAAGCTCTTCAGTTGTAAGCTTTTTGAATTCTTTGCTTAAAATCCAATTTACTGTGCAGCTGCTTATTTATAACTTAATTTCATAAATTCCTGCTTATTACTAGTTATTATTTATATTTCATCAATTAAATAAGTTTTAATTAGCTCAGTTCTTTATTTTCCTTTAAAACAGTTAAAAAACTTAAAAAAGACCAAAATAGCTTAACTTAGTGGTTGCTTATTAATTGTTTATTTTCAGTGTTAAAAGTATTAATTAGTATTTAGTTAAGTTATTAAAACCATTTTCAATCAGAAACCTAGTTTGAATTAGTTTGTTTCTTTGGAAATTACCAACAGCACCCTATAAAGGGGTGTTTGGTTTAAGCTTTTGACAGGGTATAAACATGTCTACTGTTCAAATGCCATAAGCTCAATTTCAATCAAGCTTAATACAGTCCTTATAAGCTGTTTCTGAGCTCAAATTTCCAGTATAGATAGAATTAGTACTTTTGAATGGGCTGTGGTAATTTCAGTCCTTGAAAAGTCCAAATAAGCTATTTATAAGCCCAAGCTCTTTAGACCTTTAATTTTGGCATTTCTGTGTTGCTTTAAGTCCATTTAGTGTAATTACATAGGTTGGTTAAATCTCATTTGGTTTTGTGCTCATTTGTGCAAGTCTGCACAACACAGACCACCATAGCAGCCTGCTCAGTTTCACCACCTGATCTAGTGATCAATTGGACTTCAATTGAGGTGTTTGTGATGGGGCTTTTTAGTTTTTAAGATAGCTCATAGTACTAGCTCACTTTTGCCCCCATAATATTCAACTTATCAGCTTAATTTAACTGCTTAATTTACCCTGCAAATTGGCATTTTTCTGAGTTTTCTGTTTAAGATTTGCATCTGCCAATCTTCTTATCAGCTTATTTCATTGTGCTTATTTGTGTTTTTAAGTTGTTTTGTGTTTATTTAAGTATATTAAACTTGTTCTGAGCATTTGGTTGAGTTTTGAGCTTATTAGCTTATTTTTAGCTTATTAGCCCAACTGCTTATCTGCCCATCTGCTTATCAGGGCTTTTTAGACTTTTGATTTTAATTTTCCTAGCTTTAAAATATTAATTTAGACTTATCCTGAATTTTTCAGATTTTTCCTAAGTCATTTAATATTTTTAATCTTTTTAATTAGTTTCTATTAGTAATTAAATCATAATAAATAGAATAATAATCAGAAAAATATAATTTTAATTTTCATAATTTTATTTTATTAAATAGAATCCATGAAAAATATAATCACATTTTTAGACCTTAAGAAAACAAAATAGAAAATAAGTGATAGCTTCTATTTAATAGAATTTATCTTTTTAAAATTTTAATTAAGTAATTTTCATTTTTATAATTTTCTTAGCTTCTTTTCATCTTATAATATTTTTAGAAAAAGTTTTAGAATTTTCTTTGTTTATTTAGTATTTATTATAATTTAAATTAGTTTTAAATAATTATTAAATAATAAATAATTAATAATAATTAGATAAAAAGTATAAAAAATATAATTTTAGTTTTAAAATAAGTTTTAAGTAATTTTACACTTGTAGGTTTTAATTTCATAGATTTCACTTTCTAGTCCCGTTTTAGATTTCCCGTTACGCATTTTCAGTTTAGTTTAATTCGCGTTTAATTTTCTTGTGTATATTTGTTTATCATTTGTTATTTAGAATTATTAAAAAAAGAAAAATCTCTTATCAAAATCATCAGTCATTCTAATCCAAAGCTTTTCACAGTTTGCCCATTCACACCTCGTTGGGAAACGATCCGGGTAATCACTTACCTGGCTTCACACTACACACGAACGTGAGTTTTTGCAAGTATCCTTTTTCACAAAGGGGTGATTTGTATTTATTCACGTGTATCCGCTGTCTGCATTTATTTATAAGTGTATTCAGCACGGATCACTTTTCTAAATTGGTAAAATTCTAGGATTACACCCAAATAGCCTTTATATGTTATGTGATATTAGCTAACTACATTGGTTAGTTAACCCCCGTATAAACCCTTTTGTTACTCTCACTTTTAGAGTAAGATACCCCTAGAAAAACACTCAGAGCCATTCCTTTCGTTTCTTACACCTTTGTTATATTGTTTCGTTACACCCTTACACCTTAGCCTACCCTGTAGATTAAAATCCATGGTTAGTTAATTGCTTTAGGCAAAGTGTGTTTCCTTACATTACCTGTGTTCGCGTACGTAATTCATTATCTATGGTTAGGTCGGGAAATTGCACAATGCAATTGGAGTGAAAGTAAATATTGTATATCTTTGAGTTTATTTTTCGTGTGTTTACTACTTTCACTATTACCGTTATTTCTGAAAGTATGAAAAGTATGGAAAAATTATCCGGAAAGAAAGTGATAAAAATGTGGTGAAATTTTACACATCTATGTTTATGTTTCAAAAAAAAAAAAAAAAAAAAAAAAAATCGAAAAAATAAGAAAAGAAAAAGAAAAAGGAAAAGTTGGATGTTTGTTTTAACCAACTTATGTAAAGTTTTGTATTAATTGATTGATATCACCACTATTTGTTATATATTATATTTATGGATTGAATGGGAGTTGAACGTTATGGGAACGCCAACTAAAGGTTATTCTTTGATTGAGATCTTGTTGAGTATAATTCGTGTCTACCTAAAAGCGTGTGTTTCAAGTGTTAAAGCGTGAGTTATTCTATGATATGAGTCTTATTCATGGGATGGTTGGGATAGTAATTAACCACACTTAGGATTTTAATTTATTTGTTTTGTTTATTTTTCATTTTACACCAATTTGTATCCCAAATATTATCCATACCCTATATTATTCTTTATCCAAACCTTTGATTTATTGAGATTAGGGATTTGAGCAATTTTAAGTATCGTAGTCGTGGATTCGGCTATGTATTTATGATTTTGTCGCCCTTTTTGATATAATATTATTGGTGAAGATTACTTGGTCCTATCTTTAGCCTATTCGAGTTAAGGATTTGAGCAATTGCAAGTATCGTGTTCGTGGATTCGATCATGTATTTGTGATTTTGTCGCCTTTTCTGGAATTTGAGATCGATAGAGATTGAGAAGAATGATTAACCCTTAACCTACAAACCATTTTTACCGCTTTAGACTTGTTATTCCTTGGCTTTAGTGGAGGAGATGCGTATACTTGCCAAGCTTATGATAGAATATTCGTCACGACTGGACAGTTAAACGATTAGATTTGCTTTTATCAGAATATTTTATTTTACTTCTAATTCATTAAGTGTTTGGTTGTGTGATTATGACAAAAATGAATACATGCTTAAATATAAAAATAAATCCTAATATCTTTTAGGATACATTTTCATAAGATTAATTCTAAGGTTTACTTGGGGACAAGTAAAGTTCAAGTGGAGGGATATTTGATGAACTCAAATAAGTACATTTTATTACCGTCATTTATCCTATTTATTTGACTTGTTTTATTATATTATCTATGAGAATTGATACGTTAATGTTTACTTTTGTAATTCTCAGGTAAAAACAAGTATTATGTGAAACTTGGCGATTTTGGACTAATTATGGAGCAAAACAAGCAAGAAGTTAAGAGTCTACTGAAATGTACAAGATCAAGACATTCTGCTCCAGATACGCCGCATCTTACTTATTACATACGGCGCATCACTATCAAGATTTCACAAGATATTATCCAAGATAGCAAGGACATGCGCCGCATCTAAGAATGGAGTTACGCCGCATCTTCTGGCGGTGTACGAATATTCCTGAATATATTAATCTTGGACCCCACGCGAAGTTAAGTCAATGCGCCGCATCTACTTACTAGATGCGCCGTGATGCGTGGTTTTGCAACCTTACAACAGGTTTTACCTCTCGAGGGATCTCAAGAGGCTTACAACCCCACCAGGCAGTGTACCTGACCGATGTAGTATAGTGTAGTGGTAAGTACGGGGGATTGATCGTTCTCCACAGGGAATAGTGTTCGTTAGGTATGAAAAACTACTCTAATAGGTCTAAGGGTTGAGGAAGATTCTTTTTGTGTTTTTATAATTTTATGAAAGCAAGTAAAATCTCGGGTTTGAAAGAGTGGGCGGAATTAGTTGCTAGTCAACTAACCCAAATTACTACGAATGCAAATAAAATAAATAACTGAAAATAAAAATGTTGGAGAAGACTTAAGTGTAGAGAAATGTGTTTACTTAGATTTCCTTACTCCCTAACTATCTTTTACCGGTTGATTAGTGTGTATTAGTCGCGTGGATGACGGGTGTATTCCTTAATACCAATCGTGGGGTGGCGTACGTACTTCCCCAACTCTACAAGCTCCTACTTCACTCCTATGTCGAGCCGGCTAGGAAGCTCCTAACATGGGATCACTAGAATTCGCTTGTGCATTAAATACAACCATAAAAATCTTTAGTACGCATTTGGTTCATGTTTCTTAAGACGTTCAAGCAAGTTACCGAATAGGAAGTTAGCCAGTTTTCTTAAGCCTAACATAGATAAACAATCATCCAATACAACTAATAACACACTAATAACCAATAATCAATAGCTAGGTTTCATTAGATCTAAGCAAACACAAGATAAATCTAGCCTAACATGTTAAACAAAAGACAAGAACAAGATAGAATCAAACAACACATAGACATATTGAATGATTAATTGATAACTTATCTTTCAATGTAACATGGAAGATCTCAAGGCAAAAAGCCTTGAAAAAGAAGCTAAATTCGTCTTAGGGTTTTCTCCCAAAAATTCCACACTAAGCTCTCTCTTTTATGACAAAAAATTAGAAAACTATATATAGACTTTTGGATCTGACGGCGTCACCTTATGGAGTGTGACGCCGTCACCTCGCCGCTTCTAGGGTTCCCGGATGACCTTCTTGACGCCGTCCCTCTTTAGCTCTCCAAAATCCGTTCTGGCTTATCAAGGCTTGACGCCGTCAGACCTTGAACGTGACGCCGTCCCTCTTTGAATTAAGCCGTGACGCCCTTGATCAGGTTAAAGCGTGACGCCGTCAGAATTTACATGCAATTTTCACTGGCTTATCATGAGTAAATTTCACGTCCACCTTTTCTTGCCAAGCCATGACGCCGTCCAGAGTAAAATCTGACGCCGTCAAAGGTAACTTTTAGCCGATTTTTGAGACTTTGTCGTTTTCTTCACTTTTATGCTCCAAAAACGTCCAAAATGCCTCCTTTTCCAGATTTCTCCTCAAAAGTACCTAAAATGACAAAAGGAACGATTTAGGGCAATATTTGATCAAATAAATACGATTTAGGGCTTAAATGACCCCTTAAAAGCGGTACACTTTTCGCTTCATCACGCCGCATCTAGCCCTCAGACAGAAACTATAAATACCCCAAAGTTAGACGAATTTGAGAGACTTTTGGTACGTACGATATACGAAGGACAGAAGCCCTAGGCCGAATTCAGTCGAAGTAGCAGCACAAGACACACCTTGAACAAAGATACGAGAGCTGTAAGAAGGTCCTGCATGTATTCAATTCATTAAGTAGTTTTGTTTTATTGTATTAGTACACTTTAATTGGTCAGGATTGATGGGCTTGTGTTATGTTATCATTCACTTCAACTCCCCTTAAAATTGCTTTCCCATTAATTAAAGTTTATATGTTGATGTCTTTGGTGACTTTTATTAGTGCATTGATAACCTCTGTGTCTAGCTGAGCATTGCTTGGGTCGCCATGCCCCTTCCTCGCCTATTTATTAGATCGCCTATGCATTCTATCGTCTGTAGAAAAGTAGGAAGAAAGATAAATAGGATAGTCATAAGTAATCATTAAGGGTTTACTCGCCGATAAGATTAGAACCAACGAGAAAGGACTTAATCTCGGTGCGTTGCATCGAACTATAAACTTCATATAAAACTAGCAATAAAACAAGTGACAAGCTACTTAACTATCAGGACAGGTCTTCTTATTGTCTCAAGTATTTATCTGTGTACGTGTGTGCTACTCGCTGATTCGTGCTTATTAGTTTAGTTTATATTTAATCACAACCAAACCGTGCCAGTCTCTCAGGCTGAAACCCCCTTGCGTTAGATTAGGTTGTATAGCTAACTTAAGATATTAAAATACTGATTAGGATAACTAGATAATACGTTCCACTCTTAGTGATCGACACTCTACTTACCATTATATTCATACTGACCGGGTACACTGCTCGTTAAAGTGTGTGTGTTATTGATAAGTCGACTAAATATAAATTTAAAACTTGAATACTGCTAAAACCACAACGACATACCGTGGGTATAAATTAGAGCAATACTACGCACACGCGCATCATTGATCACCAGACTTATCACCAGAATTATCACCAGACTTATCACCAGAACTAAGTTTCTCACTGACAAACTTAACTGGATCATCACTAGCAGACTTAACTTCTTCTGTCACCAACTTCTTTCTTAGCCTTCTCTTCTTTTGACTTTGACTAAGAGTTTTAGCTAAAATCTTTGCTGCTTCCAATCCCTCAGGACTAATATCAGTACCACCAGAGGATTTTGCTTGAGCAAGAGTCTGAAAGATTGTTTCTTCACCCAAATTCCTCCCCTGTTTGGAAGAATTTTCATCTGCATCACCCTCCTTATCACTAAAGACAACCCCTTTTGCTTTCATAATATTCTCCATCTTCTTTACTTTTCTTACCAAAGTTACTATAGCATTGCCCATGGTTTGTTTTGTCTCTGTAAGATCATTTTCCAATACATATATCCTTTGAACCAGTTGAGGAACCAGTTGTAAAAGATCATCCACAGACTTTGGAGTTGACTCCTCCTCATGAGTTGGAGTTAGAACCTGGGTTTGCTGAGGTGAAGGTGGTGGGGGTGTAGGTGATGGTGGTTGTTGTACAGGTGAGCTAGGTGCATTTGCAGACTCCTCAGCTGCATGAAGTGGTTGAGAGTGTGCTTCACTTCCAGATGATGATAATGATGTACCTGCATTGTCAGTACCAACAGGCAACATAGCAGCTAACAATGGTTTATGTGCCCCCTTAAAGCCCCTTTTCATGTTACTAAAAAATTTATCCTTGAAGGGCACACACAAGTAAGGCAATTTATTTTTCTGTTTCAACATTCAAAACCATTTGAAGAAAGCGATGATACATCAAAAACTTGTGTTTACTTTTCACATTTCCCACCATGCCATCAAATATTAATTTTGAAAAGTTAAAAGTTTTACCAAGCGAAAGACAGACCATTGCAGAAGCAATATTGCTACCAAATTGATCCCATTCTCCACTCTTAGAACTTAGACATAGTAGCAAATGATGGACTAAAAATCTCCACTGAGGTGAAAAATGGCTTTTCCAAAACGTGAATGTGCCATCAATGGGATATCCTATACTTTCCATACCTTCTAAAATCATTTTATTTGACAACATAACTTCCCCTGAAGCATCATCCAAGTGAAGACTACTTCTAATGGATGCTTCAGTGACTGAATATTCAGTGTTATCAATAGTTGCCCTTAACTTTAGGTTCCCATCAGCAAGAGTTTCGGAAGTAGCAGTCTCCGAAAACTGTTTGACTAGGGAATCATAGATAGTGGGATTGTGAACTAAGGCATACCTGATATGAGAGCCTTTCAAGAAGTCCACTATCTATTCAAAGCCTTCGCTCTTGGTTGGTTTCTTCAAGAAACCCACTTGGTTGTGCTTATCACAGTATTTGAGTTGAGCCATGGATGAGCAATAATACTGGTTGAATGCCGTCTTAGGGTTTTGATGCTGGTTGTTTAAAACAGAGTAATTGTGGCTGAAAATAAAAATAATAAAAGTGGAAGTAAATAATGGATAAAGATGAAAAATGAATCAAATATTATCCATATATACCTCTTAGGGCCGAAAAAAATGGTAACGGTACTATTGAAACAGGAAAAATCATTAAGCGTATGACCAGACCTAACGGTAAAAAATTAATTACGTTTTAACATTACCAGACTTAACGTTGGTCAACCAGTATTAATGGTGACTCACCAGACTTAACAAAAAAAAAAAAAAAAGCATCAGCAAAGCTTCCAATCACCATCAATCCATGCTTTTCCTGGAAAAATTAGTCTAAAACCAAGAAAATATACAACCATATGTTGTTGCAACCAGAATTAAGACATACTCATTGCCAGAATTAACTCTAAAGCTACCAGATTTAACTTCTACCAGAATTAAATCTACTAAGTACTTGTACTATCTTACAAACTATACATTTAACCTCCCCTTAAATGTAGCTATGGGTTTATCATTCCAATATTAACCACTAAGAAATTGAACCTAGGTCCATCAAAAGCTTTGGTCAATAGATCAGCTACATTAAAGTCTGTGTGTATCTTTTCCACCCTAATCAATTTCTTTTCAAAGCAATCTCTTATAAAGTGATGCCTTATTTCTATGTGTTTGGTCTTAGAGTGATGCACTGGGTTCTTTATGTTACACCCCGTGCCCGATTAGACCAAAAATTAAAAACTTTTTGTGCGAAAATGCTTGACTTTTACGGACATTCTGTCACTCTTTTGACAACTGAAAAAAATATATACATAATCAGACCTTGAGACTATTTTTAAATGAAAGTAGACTCAATTACCTTCAAAACGATGGGTGGCACGACCCATGACGACTTACAGTTTAAAAGATATGATTTTTCGAACATTGACAAAAACTACAAAACCCCTCTTGTGCACTATTACCCCTCTTGTGCACTATGGACCCCTAAAGTGCACTATGACACCTCCGGTGCACTATGGACCCCTAAAGTGCACTATGACACCTCCGGTGCACTATGGACCCCTAAAGTGCACTATTTTCTTAAAATTGACCCGTACGCCTTTAAACACAAAAGTCGACACTTTAGACATATAATTAAACACATTCAATACACATTGAACTAAAATACACCATATACATTGTTTCCCAAAATTCTTAACCCGTTTGACCCAAAACGGGTTAAAATAGACCTTGTCCCAAACACCCCTTTTTCTGCATAACCCCTTTTGTGCACTTTTTGACCCATTTTCCGGAAAACGACTTCTATAACATGACATAACACCAAAACTTCCAGAAATCATTATGACATTATAAACATCAAATATATAAACAAACTTGGTCATAACGACCCGCGAAAACATGCTTTACAAAGCGACGGGTTTTGTCAAAATACCCGTTTTGACCCATTTACACTACAAACCATCTATGACACTTCATTTACCCACCAAACTTGGCCAAAATCATTCCTTTAACATATTGAACATGTTCCATAAGCACTTGACCCGTTCACAACCCAAAATGGGTATATTTACACGTTTGCCAAACGCCCCCCTTAACTTTGACTATAAACACCTATAACACACTTGGACACACCGTTGACCACCCAAACTTTACGACGACCTTGACACACATTATAAAAATCATAAGAAAGACTCTCGGGGGTACAACCTTGTCTCGAGCTCGGTATTCTACCTAGCTCCTAATGCTTATTATCTTCCAAATCAACTTCCAAATCCTTATGCTATAACCCATGAACCTTCCTTCCGTCGCGCATACACCTACAAGAACATTAACAACTAAAGGGGTAAGCTTACGCTTAGTAAGTAACTCGATTAGTATATGATCAATACTTCCATTCACATTTATATGCATCAAGAAACCTTTAATCATTTGGCTCATGCCCGAACCAATCTCATTACCATTATCCTAGCAACATCATAGCCATATCACATTAACATATTAACATTATACATAAAATGAACATAAACTTACCTTAGGCCTCTCAACCTCATAACCTACCTCTTGACCCTAGCTCATTACCATACCTCCTATTAACCCACTTCCTAATCCAAGGCTTAATCCTATCAACTCATTCATTAACACATAACATGGGAACATTCATATTAAGCATATAGAAATCAAAGTTACTTACCTTAGCATCCAAAGCTAAGCTAAAATCATGGTTCCACCATTATCATCACCATCATCACATCATCATCATCATCTTCCAGGTTTCACAACCATCATTCATAAAACTTATTAACTCAAAACCATTAACTATAACAACTAACACACCTTTTAACATACTTGATCATCATATGATCATACTTTGATCATATGATGAACACCCTTTAAAGTACTAAATAAAACCATATAGATTTACCTCATAAACACTATAACCCATTAATTATCTTGAAACCACCATTTACCCATTTCCCCCAAATTAGATACATAAACCCTAACTCTTAAATTAATCAATTAACACTAATTAGAGGTTACTTACTTGCCATAATCATGCTAATGAGTAGTCATCTTCAACCCATCTTCATAACCCATCAACCTTCATCATTTCCCTCTCTTTTATCTCCAAATCCGACATCCTCACACCCTCTTGAATAATATGGAAGAGTCTAGACTTTCCTGGATATAATTATCTAGGCACAAGTTTGGACTAATGGCAAGAATGGCCCCTCAAGTCCTATTCTTTCTATTTTGGCCACAATACTTACTATAACATACTTACCACAATGGTAACTGGTATGTGCTTATTCACATACCTTTTCTTGACCAAAACCGGACCCATAAAGACCAAAAACTAACCAAATTGCCAAAAGATATTGTGTTTTTTGTGTTTTTGATTGTGCAGGGATAGATATTGCAAATTTGGACAAAAGACACGAAAAACCGGGAAAACGAGCACGAGATTTGGAAGAGTGTCAAAAGCCAATGCTGGGAAGCAAAAAGTCAAAGTCAACCCTTGAAGTTTCATCAAATGACAAGAATGGCCCTTGGATAATACTTTTGGAAAATGGCAGAAGTGGTCCCTTGATTTCAGAATTTACACATCTAGTCCTTATCATTTTCTCCAAAAAAATCCTAAACTAAAACCCATAACCCGGTTTTAATAAAATCTACCCAACCCATCTTACAAACAACCCAACCCATCTCCTTTAGCCCAAACCCGACCCATTATCCACCCGGGGTCAAAGTCTTAAAACAGGTTAAACAAAAATAAAAAAATATACCACACACCAAAACGCGCCCCCTTTTTCATCTCTACCCAGAAATTACCTATTCACGCTCAAGCCCTAGGATTTACCGTACATCTTTCACCGTGATTAAGGGCAAAAAGGACCAATCATCGTACTTCTAGAAGCTTGTCTGAGTGTCAGACGCACGCATGGCTACGTGGCGGCATTTCATTGGACCGAACACCTTACCAATTCGATCTAATGGCTAAGGATTGATGGATTGGAGCTCAAGGTGATCTAAGGGTGATGATTAGCTCAAGAGCACACGGATTTCCAAGGTGGCAGGCCTAGAAGTTTCAGATCGTGGCTATAAATAGGGTGGATTTCTCCTCATTAGGGTGTGTAATGTTTATGTAATCTTTTATAGTTTTTAGGTTAATTGTTATGCTTTCATTGTAATTTTCACGTTTTCAGTTGTAATCTCACTTTGGTTAATAAAATTTCTACATTTGCTCTCAATTCGTGTCTTATTTTTAGTTCTCATTTAGTTCTTTTAACTGCTTATCTAGCTGATTCAGTCCTTTCAGTTCACTTTGATTCATTGTTTTCAAGTATTGTTCATTTTATCTAAAAATTCCAAAAACATTGAAAATAATCCAAAAATCCAAAAATAATTTTAAAAACCCAGCTTCAATAAGCTGATTTCTGAATTTGTTGAGCTTATATAAGCTTTGTAGTTTAATATAAGCTTTTGTTAAGGTCTATTTCATATTTGCTACTCAAATACCAAACAGTCAAACAAACAGTCAAAATAGTCAACTGTCTCAATTTCCATGGTGATTGCTGATTGGAGTGATGGTCTAGGAGGGGAAATGGATGCCTCTAGCCTGTCTAAAGACAGGCAAGCTCAGTGAACTCCCTCAATTTGTGCTGAGGGAGAAGAACCTTGTAAGTTTTTGCTTATTTACTTTTCCACTCAAAAGTTATAGTTTACTTTGATTTAGTAGTATCATAGCTAGTTGATTTTTGATTAAAAATTGTTAAGTAGCTTAGATAATCACAAATCAGTTGGTAGTTAAGCTTATTTTAGTTGGTTATTGGTTGAGATAGTGCTTAGCAGTTGGATAGAATTTAGCTTCAATAGGGACTGTTTTTAAGCTCTAGATCAAGTACTGTTCATTGGTCATTTGTGTGAATTTTGATTGATCAAAGTTGGAGTTTAGGTTGCTGTTGGGATTAGTGGATATAGAGTTTTGTAGTGATTTGAGGATTTTTGATCAAATAGTGCAAAAGTTGAAGCATAGGCTGCCATATTAAACTCTTAATAAGCTAGCATGATCTGTGGTGATTAATTGGTGTTTTTGTGGGTAGAATAGTGTTTCAAGTGGTGTTTAAGTGTTGGATTAGATCTCACAAGTTTTGTGCCAAAAATTGCCTAGTCTACTGCACAGATCAAGTATGTGCAGAACAGTCCAATAGCTGCACTTTCTAGCTTAATTTGTGGCTTATCAACTTAAGCTCTAGTCATGATTTTTGGTTTTTCAAATAGTTCGCATGGTAGGCTGTTAGTGCAACATCTGGGATTTCAACTTTTTAGCTTATTTGATAACTTTTTCAGGCCTGCAAATTCCCCAAAAACAACCTGTGCAGACTTGCTTTGTTAAGAATTAGCTCACTAGCAGATTTTCTAGGGGCAAATTGGAGTTCAATTGGGTTGTTAGATTTAGGGCTTTTGTGTTTTTTGAGTTCTCAGTTGGTCTGTGCAACTTTTGCCCCAATGAGTTTCATCTTATTAGCTTATTAGAGTGCTTATTTTGGCTTTGGAAGTTGCTTGGTTCTGCCCTTTAATCCACCAACTGTGCAGACATTAAGTGCTTATTCCTTTGTGCTTATTTGAGTTTTTTAAGTTGATTTGAGCTTAATTAAGTCCATTACATGATTCTTGAGCTTTTGAGATTAATTGGTCATCATTTGCTTAAATTGAGCATATTTTCAAAGTGCTTATTGGGCTGATAAGTTGTTTTAAGCTATTTCAAGTCCTGAATTGATTTTTCCTAGATTTAGAATTAAATTTTAGATTTACTCAGATTTTTCCAGATTTTTCCCAGTTGTTTTAATATTTTTAAATCATTTTAATCATTTTAATTAATTTTTAATTCATAAAAATTAAATAAAAGGTCAAAAAAATATTTTTCTTTTTCCAAAAATTATCTTTTAATATTTAGAGTTTAGGAAAATTATTTTCATAAATTTAGGATGTAGATTTAGAAATTCGCTTTTTAAATACATTTTTAAATTACGTCGCATTCGTTTTTAAAATTAAATTTTCGTTTAAATGTTTAGTTTAATTGTTCTATTAGCTTAGTTTAATTGTTAATCTTGATTATTATTTTAATATTAGTAGTGTAATCCAAAATCAATCACTTTTATCACATTCACTTCACGAATCACAAATCCCGAATCACTAAATTCCATTCAATCTTCGTCGGGACAAACGACTCGGGTTTTGCATATTTCCTTTGCAATTCCTTGGACTATAAATTGACTACACCAAAATTTGGCGCCGCTGCCGGGGAATGTTGACGCGAATTTGTGATTTTGCTTTTCGATACGTGTTTTGATGACCCTTCCTCGGAAGTTATCGTTTTATAAAAATAAAAATACAAAAAAAAAATAAAAAAAATAAAACACTTTTCCTAAAGTGTTTTCAAAAATACAAAAATAAAATAAATCCTCACTTTTCTTCAAAAGTGTTGTAAACCATTCCGAAATAACAACAAAACAATCGTGAAATCATTTGATTTTCGGATTATTTTTTCGATTACAACCTATACAAGTGGTTTAAGGATGGTCTTGACATTAAATTGCAGACCGAAAGAGGCGGGTTTTTAATTAGCTTCGGCAGACCTTTGCTTCTCCGCCACTCTGCGCGTAGTCGTAAGAGAAACGAATATTGATTGACGGATCGGTACCAAAAATAAATAAAAAAATTTTAAAAATAAAAATCCAAAAATATTTTCATTTTCAACTTTTGTTTTTGATTTTTCTTTTTGATTTCATTTTGGTGTATGCACACCCGTTCTTCTTCTTCTAACCCTCTTCTTTCACCACTTTCAAATCCCGAGAGGATTATCCGTCAAAACAACCGTGTTCATTTCTCAACCGTTGAGGACATGGATCAACACGATCAACACCCGCCGATGGGTGGAGATAATCATAACCAAGGGCAAGCTCCCGATCTTCGCACTATGCAAGAGTTACTCCAATGTCCCACCGTGGGATACGGAGACGCTATTGTTATACCCCCGATTCGAAACACAAACTTTAAATTCGAAACCGGTTTAATTCAACTTTTAACGGGAAATCAATTCCATGGTTTTGATCGGGAAGATCCTCACAATCACATCCGATGTTTCAACAAATTGACCTCAACACACTACCATAAGGATGTTCCTCACGACACTATCAAATTGATGTTATTCCCATTTTCCATTGAGGGGGCGGCCCGAATTTGGCTCGAGAAAGAACCCCCTCAATCAATCCATACTTGGGAAGATCTCGTCCATAAATTCGTGAACTATTTCTTTCCTCCGTCTAAAATGACCAATGCTAGGAATGAAATCACAAATTTCCAACAACGATTTGATGAGAATTTCAGTGAGGCATGGGAACGATTCAAGGATCTCCTACGGAAATGCCCACATCACGGTTTCTCGGAATTACATCAAATCGATACATTCTACAATGTGTTGACATAAATAAATGCCTAAAAACATTATCAATATTTATTCATATCTCTATGTTTTGATGATCACAAAATGTAAACTCATTAAAACATAAACTTATAAATTAAACAAGTACTTAGTTGTAAATATTCACTTCTACAACTAAAATCACTTAAGGTATGAATAAACAAGTGCTTAATGCATTATATGATCAAAGGAACATTTTCTTAATAACTAGATTTTTTATAAAACATCAAAAACATTTTATATATTTTTGAAAAACATTTTTGGCATTAAATAAAAATGTTTAATCTTTTATAAAAATATGAATTCAAATTTTTAACCAAAATCAGTTAAGATGTTCCAGAAAAACCTTCCCCACAAAAGGACAAAATTGGCCAACGGACAGAAGGGGCGGCCCCCTTAATTTTACTAGGCGGCCCTCTTAATTATTAAGGGGACCGCCCCCGCTCCAGTAGGCTCCAGCTGTCCAGATTTTTCCCTATAAATACAAGCCTTCTCCTGGATTTTTTCTCAACCCTTTTGCACTAAAACTTTCTGTTGTAGATCTCATTTCATATCTTAAATAAACCTTTGATCATGTAATCTTAAGCATTGGTTTCCAAGTGATCCAAGCTTCCACCATCCAAGTGCAAAAGAAGAATACTTCTATCAATCAAGATTAGAAGTATTACAACTTAGTATCATTTTGTTACTTAAGTTGTGTGTTTAACAAAGTTTGTAAATCATTCATTCATTTGTATGTAAGGTGTGTGTTGTAGATTAGTGTTGTGTGTAAGTAGTGAAGATGTTGTATAAGTAGTTGTGGTATAGAAGTTGTGAGGTCAAAGTGTTGAAGTCGTGAAGCCGTAGCATAGAAGTTGTGTAGCGGTCGTGTTGAAGCCGTGAAGTCCTAGTCGTGAAGTCCTAGTGTTGAAGTCGTGAAGCCGTAGCATAGAGGTTGTGTAGCGGTCATGTTGAAGCCGTGAAGTCCTAGTCGTGAAGTCCTAGTGTTGAAGTCGTGAAGCCGTAGCATAGAGGTTGTGTAGCGGTCGTGTTGAAGCCGTGAAGTCCTAGTCGTGAAGTTCTAGTGTTGAAGTCGTGAAGCCGTAGCATAGAGGTTGTGTAGCGGTCATGTTGAAGTCGTGAAGTGTTAGTCGTGAAGACATAGTGTTGAAGTCGTGAAGCCGCAGCATAGAGGTTGTGTAGCGGTCGTGTTGAAGTCGTGAAGATGTCGTGAAGCAGTCGTGAAGCCGTTGTGAAGTAGTCGTGAATAAGTTGTGAAGAAGTTATGTTGTGAAGTTGTGAGATTGGTTCTAGCTACGATTAGAACTCGACATTTAGCTTTGTGTCGTTAAACCCGTGTAAGCCAAAGTTGTGTACGGTTTTCTCCGCCATAAGGGAGCTTATTGAAGTTGTGAAGAAAACTCCCGAGCAAGGTGTGCTCGGGGAGTAGAGTAGGGCAAGGAAGGTGTCCTTGTAGCCGAACCACTATAAATCTCTCGTGTCTCGGTTAGATCTTTCCATACCTTATTTATTTCTTTACTTGCATCGTCATTACTTTCATACACATAGGCTTATATAATTGCTAGTATTAATTAGAGGTCGACTTCACATAAAGATCAATTTGAAAATCCATTCAAGAAACCAAAACTTTTACAATCAATTTAAAAGAATACATATATAACTAATAATAAGGTTCAAGTTTTATTTTTCATACAAACTTGAATCTAAGTGTTTTAAAAATAAACAAAGGTTTTATAATAAATTAAAAAGACATAAAACTATTCAACCCCCCTTCTAGTTTTCCACACAATGCTTTAACTCAATCAGATCAGGATTCACTCAACGCAGCCGCCGGTGGCAATATCTTGAGTCGAATGCCGAGAGAAATTCTCTCAATTATTGAGAACAAATCCAAGGTACCCACCTCAAGGAACAAACCGGTTGTTTCTAAGGTAAGTACCCAAGCTTCTAGCAGTGATGCTAAGATCGACAAGCTTGCAGATATGTTCGAAGCTTTCCTTCTCTCAGAACAAAAGAAACAATCTTCTCCACCCGCTCAAGTGAAAGCGGTGCAAGAAAATTGTGTTATATGTGGTGGTCCCCATCCTTATTATGATTGTCAAGCTACCGATAGCCAAGTTTGCAATGCTACCGTAGCAGCTGCGAATTACAATCAAAATCAAGGATTCCGTCCTCAAGGTGAAGTTAACTACCGAGTTAGTAACCAAATGGGACCACCCGTTCAAAACAACCAAAACCGTTTTACTCAAACCAATCAAGGTTACAATCAAAATCAAAGCTACAACCAAAATCGTGGAAACAATTATCAAGCTCCACCGCAACAAGTTTATCAACAACCTCTTCCTCCGCAAGTTCAAACTTCACCGGAAGTCTTGAACTATATGAAGACAAGCGATGTTGCCATACGAGCCATGCAGAATCAGATCAATAACATGAAAGTTGAGTTTAAGAAGGAGATCGATACGACGATATCTCAACAAACAAACGAGCTTAAGAAAATGATGAGTGGATTTTTCCAAATGAATCAACCATCAACCTCGGGTTCATCTTCTCTTCCTAGCAACACAATTGCTAACCCGAGGGGTGATGCTAAGGCGATCACTACAAGGAGCGGTGTTTCATATAATGGACCCACGGCTCCGTCTACCTCTTCTTCTCTACCTCCCAAGGTAGTCGACCGTGAACCCGAGGTGACCAAGGACATGGAACCTCCTACTAACAACGGAGGAACCAAGGACGTCCAACCTACGGTTGTCCATCCATCTGAACCAAAGAACGTTGAGCCAAAAGAAATTCCCATCAAAGCAAAACTTCCATATCCTTCGCGATTAAATGATCAAAAGCTCCGCGAAAAAGCTTCAAATCAAATGGAAAAATTCTACCAAATCTTCCAAGATTTGCATTTTGATATAAGCTTTGCGGATGCTTTGATTTTGATGCCAAAGTTTGCTTCCACAATCAAGAGTTTATTGAGCAATAAAGAAAAATTATTTGAGCTCGCAAAAACCCCTCTGAACGAAAACTGCTCGGCGGTACTCCTTAAAAAGCTTCCGGAAAAGCTTGGAGACCCGGGAAGATTCCTCTTTCCATGTGACTTCCCGGGGTTGGTTGAATGTCATGCCTTGGCCGATCTAGGTGCAAGCATCAACCTAATGCCGTTATCCGTTTGGCAAAAACTTTCATTGCCCGAACTTACCCCAACTTGTATGACCCTCGAGCTTGCAGACCGGACTACGACTGTTCCGCTTGGCATAGCCGAAGATGTCTTTGTCAAAGTCAGAAAGTTCCATTTCCCAGCCGATTTTGTGGTTGTTAACTTTGATGTCGACCCCCGGGTTCCTGATGCGTGCGTGCGAGTGCTCTAATTCATACCCACGGTATGTCGTTGTGGTTTTAGCAGTATTCATGTTTTAAATTTATATTTAGCCGACTTATCAATAACACACACACTTTAACGAGCAGTGTACCCGGTCAGTATGAATATAATGGTAAGTAGGGTGTCGATCACTAAGAGTGGAACGTATTATCTAGTTATCCTAATTAGTATTTTAATATCTTAAGTTAGCTATACAACCTATTCTAACGCAAGGGGGTTTCAGCCTGAGAGACTGGCACGATTTGCTTGCAATTAAATAATAAACTAACTAATAGGCACGAATCAGCGAATAGCACACACGTACACAGATAAATACTCGAGACAATAAGAAGGCCTGTCCTGATAGTTAAATAGCTTGTCACTTGTTTTATTGCTAGTTTTATATGAAGTGTATAGTTCGATGCAACGCACCGAGATTAAGTCCTTTCTCGTTGGTTCTAATCTTATCGGCGAGTAAACCCTTAATGATTACTTATGACTATCCTATTTATCTTTCTTCCTACTTTTCTACAGACGATAGAATGCATAGGCGATCTAATAAATAGGCGAGGGCAGAGACATGGCAACCCGATCAACGCTCAGCTAGACACAGAGGTTATCAATGCACTAATAAAAGTCACCAAAGACATCAACATATAAACTTTAATTAATGGGAAAGCAGTTTTAAGGGAGTGCAACCTTTCCGTTGTCATGTTACACAAGCCACCAATCCTGATGAATTAAAGTTTACTAATACAATAAAACAAAACTACTTAATGAATTAAATACATGCAGGACCTTCTTACAGCTCTTGTATCTTCGTTCAAGGTGTGTCTTGTGCTACTATCTCGACTGAATTCGTCCTAGGGTTTCTGTGGTCTTCGGTCTTTTTCTCTCTTTTTTTGCCTCCCGAAATTCGTCTGGTCTTGGGGTATTTATAGTTTCCGTCTGAGGGTTAGATGCGGCGCATCTAATAAGTAGATGCGGCGCATTGACTTAACTTCGCGTGGGGTCCAAGATTAATATATTCAGGAATATTCGTACACCGCCAGAAGATGCGGCGTAACTCCATTCTCAGATGCGGCGCATGTCTTCTTGTATCTTGGATCGTATCTTGTGAAATCTTGATAGTGATGCGCCGTATGTAATAAGCAAGATGCGGCGTATCTGGAGCAGAATGTCTTGATCTTGTACATTTCAGTAGACTCTTAACTTCATGCTTGTTTTGCTCCATAATTAGTCCAAAATCGCCAAGTTTCACATAATACTTGTTTTTACCTGAGAATTACAAAAGTAAACATTAACGTATCGATTCTCACAGATAATATAATAAAACAAGTCAAATAAATAGGATAAATGATAGTAATAAAATGTACTTATTTGAGTTCATCAAATATCCCCCCACTTGAACTTTACTTGTCCCCAAGTAAACCTTAGAATTAATCTTATGAAAATGTATCCTAAAAGATATTAGGATTTATTTTTATATGTAAGCATGTATTCATTTTTGTCATAATCACACAACCAAACACTTAACGAATTAGAAGTAAAATAAAATAATTTCGATAAAAGCAAATCTAATCGTTTAACTGTCCAGTCGTGACGAATATTCTATCATAAGCTTGGCAAGTATACACATCTCCCCCACTAAAGCCAAGGAATAACAAGTCTAAAGCGGTAAAAAGGGTTTGTAGGCTAAGGGTTAATCATTCTTCTTAATCTCTATCGATCTCAAATTCCAGAAAAGGCGACAAAATCACAAATACATGATCGAATCCACGAACACGATACTTGCAATTGCTCAAATCCTTAACTCGAATAGGCTAAAGATAGGACCAAGTAATCTTCACCAATAATATTATATCAAAAAGGGCGACAAAATCATAAATACATAGCCGAATCCACGACTACGATACTTAAGATTGTTCAAATCCCTAATCTCAATAAATCAAAGGTTTGGATAAAAAATAATATAGGGTATGGATAATATTTGGGATATAAATTGGTGTAAAATGAAAAATAAACGAAACAGATAATTTAAAATCCTAAGTGTGGTTAATCACTATCCCAACCATCCCATGAATAAGACTCATATCATAGAATAACTCACGCTTTAACACTTGAAACACACGCTTTAGGTAGACACGAATTATACTCAACAAGATCTTAATCAAAGAATATCCATTAGTTGGCGTTCCCATAACGTTCAACTCCCATTCAATCCATAGATATAATATACAACAACTAGTGGTGATATCGACCACTTAATACAAAACTTTACATAAGTTGGTAAAAACAAACTTCCAACTTTTCTTTTTTTCTTTTTTATTTCTTATTTTTTTGAATTTTTTTTTTTTTTTTTTTTTTTTTTTTTTTTTTAAAAAAAACTTTATTTGAAGCATAAACATAGATGTGTAAAATTTCATCACATCACTATAACGATAACTCTGGATAATTTTTCCATACTTTTCATAACTTCAGAAATAACAGTAATAGTGAAAGTAGTAAACACACGAAAAACAAACTCAAAGATATACAATATTTACTTTCACTCCAATTGCATTGTGCAATTTCCCGACCTAACCAAAGATAATGAATTACGCACGCGAACACAGGTAATGCAAGGAAACACACTTTGCCTAAAGCAATTAACCAACCACGGATTTTAATCTACAGGGTAGGCTAAGGTGTAAGGGTGTAACGAAACATTATAACAAAGGTGTAAGAAACGAAAGAAATAGCTCTGAGTGTTTTCCTAGGGGTATCTTACTCTAAAAGTGAGAGTAACAAAAGGGTTTATACGGGGGTTAACTAACCAGTGTAGTTAGCTAATAACACATAACATATAAAGGCTATTTGGGTGTAATCCTAGAATTTTACCAATTTAGACAAGTCATTCCAATTATATAAAATAATACTTATTATGGTGGTCTCGAATAGTATACAAGCCAAGTTCTAAAGTTTACAAGTCACCGGCACACTCATAGATTTGTGAATTTTAAAAAATCACAATTTTTGAAAATAACGTTATGTGTGCAGCTATGCAACTTAGACTTTAAACAAAAACATGCTAAAAAATTTTAAATTTTGATATATTAAGCACATTTTAAGCATATTTTGAAAAGTTTAGGACAAGTAAGTGTTCTAATTCTCCAATCCCCCCACTTAAGTTAAACAACGTCCTCGTTGTTTGTATCAAAGGTTAAAAACTAGAAAATAAAAGAATTAGAACAGAAAAACTCCCCTGAGATTTGCTCGGTATGATCCTCCATTTGTATAAGAGCAAAAATCAACTTCTTGTGGATTAGAACGTTAAAGCTTCATATTTGATGTATCCACAGGAAATGCAGGAATCTATAATACCTCCAAGACTTTAAACACACCTAAGTTAAGAAGGTTCAAACTTGCATAATACATTAGTAGTTAGAAATAAAACATAAAAATTAAAATGAAAATCATCAGGTCAGTCGATACGCCGTATCTTATGGAAGAAGATACGCCGTATCGAGCCTGGAATAATTACGAATCAGAATAGAAGATGCGTCGCATCCTTAACCAGGGATGCGCCGCATTAAAATAAACTGATAAAAAGTTTTAAAGTCAAAAGTAAAAATGCAGAAAAATAAAGAGATATGATCTGTACAGTTGATACGCCGCATCCTATGATGGAGATGCGCCGCATCTACTGCAGATCTGACAGACTCGATACAAAATCAGAAAATAAAATAAAGTAAAAGATAAGCATGGGTTGCCTCCCACGAAGCGCTTGTTTTTGTTCGAGTCACGAGCCTGACTCCACCCTTATTTACTGTGTAATAGGGTGTTGTTCCCCCCACTTGGGATCAAGTGCGGGTGATAGTAGCAATAAACACGAATAGAGTGTAAATTTGCTATTAAAGATGGAAGAAATAAATAAAGATCATACCTTGGCAATATATGTACATCTTTCCTATCCTTACCCGGTTTGGTTGATAAATTGGATGACTTGACAATTCCATTAGAAAGAGTGGTGTGATGAGGAAAAATTAGTCTCCTTTCTTTTTGGTTAGTCTCTTTGGTAGTAAGGCGTCCCTTGACTTCCGCAGAAGATGAGAAAGGGTCTTTAGCAAGTAAAAGTTCGAGTTCCTCTATATACTTCATAGGGTCGGAATCATCATCTTCATCAATCATAGCAATGTTTAAGAGCTCATCACCAAATTCTTCCTCGAGCTCCACCAAATACGGGTTGATCACAGGTGCTTCAATAGGTTGTGTAATAAATTTCACCTCATCATTTTTTTGTTATGCAACCTGTTTAGAAAAACTAGCAAGATTATTAGAAACGGGATTAATAATATTAAATAAATTTGTACCACTTTATGTTGTAAGTGACTCCAATTCATCTTGTGAATCTCCATCTTCAACTAGTGGTCTTGCAATTTCAGCATCGTCCCGAATTTCATCCTTAAATAAGTAATCCCAGATTTCTTCAAAATCCCTCGTTGGGTCAAAATCTGGCTTATCCATTCCACACCTAAATACTTCCGTTTGTTGTGGTAATTGCGGTATGCTATCGTACGCAATAGCATCAAACTTTTCAATATCAGAATACTCATTATCTTCATCCGAGGGAATATTATCATGGTGTTTTTGATATGATGAGAATATATCTTCCAACTCGGGTGGAAAATCACAAGTAATAGCACTATACACCATTGTCCCACATTCATCTTCATTTTCGGATGAAAAAGCTTCTTTGAAAACAATTGCCGGATTTTCATTCAAATCAAACACTTGTGACTCTTCTTCATCTTGGGCAACTTCCGGAGAAATAACATCATCAATAACTATTGCCGGAAACCTAATTGCACCAAAATCGTATGATTCTTCTTCATCTTCATCATTTGATAAAGTCCAAGTGTGTCGAAATGGCAATTTGTTTCTTTCTCTCCCTGACTTTTTCTGCTTTAATAACAAGTATTCTTCCATTGTAGGTTCTTTATCCATGATGACTTGCGCACCATATCTTGCTCTTTCCCAATCGTAGATCCCATTATTGCTCAAGGCTCTTTCCTCTTCAAGTCTGATATATTCTTCCATTGTAATATCCGGATCGTCCATCTTCCTGAAATAAAACTTACTCGTGCAAAAGAAGAATGAAACAATCAAAGTAAAATAAAAGCTGCTGATATCTGCTGTTGATGCGCCGTATCCTATAAATGGGATACGCCATATCTTAATACGTTAAAAATAAATCAGACTTTTATTCAGAAAAGCAATACGCCGCGCTCGATAAATCAAATGCGCCGTATGTTTAAATAATCAAAATTTAGTTATACTTATAAAAAAATTTAATGCGCCGTATCAGCAAAAACTAATACGCCGTTACTTCGTTACGTTTCAAAATATAAGATTTTTTATTATCAGTAAAGATGCGCCGTATCGAAAAAATCGATGCGTCGCTTCTCGTTATTTAATGAATTCGAAAACTGTTTTTAATAATTAATGCGCCGTATCTGTTAAAACAGATGCGTCGTATCGCGTTATCGCTTAGAAAAAATTTCTTATTAAAAACAGATACGCCGTATCTTGGGGAAAGATGCGTCGTATCGAATTAATTAAACGCGTTGTATTTTATAAAAATTAAACGCAATACGCCGTATCTATGAAAATAGATGCGCCGTATCGTTTATATTAGCTCAGTACAACGATAGCAGAACACAGAAAATACGAAAAATAAAAACAAACCAAAATAAACTCAAATAAAAGAAAATAAAAACACACGAAAACAGAAAATATGCAAATAATACAATGAATGCAATTTAACCTAATATACAACAGAGTTAGCGGTTAGAATAAAAATTAAAAAGAAAAACCTAATTAAAATACTAATCAAATTAACAGATAATAACAATTCACTCCCCGGCAACGGCGCCAAAAACTTGATGCGTGCGTGCGAGTGCTCTAATTTATACCCACGGTATGTCGTTGTGGTTTTAGCAGTATTCAAGTTTTAAATTTATATTTAGCCGACTTATCAATAACACACACACTTTAACGAGCAGTGTACCCGGTCAGTATGAATATAATGGTAAGTAGAGTGTCGATCACTAAGAGTGGAACGTATTATCTAGTTATCCTAATCAGTATTTTAATATCCTAAGTTAGCTATACAACCTATTCTAACACAAGGGGGTTTCAGCCTGAGAGACTGGCACGATTTGGTTGCAATTAAATAATAAACTAACTAATAGGCACGAATTAGCGAATAGCACACACGTACACAGATAAATACTCGAGATAATAAGAAGGCCTGTCCTGATAGTTAAGTAGCTTGTCACTTGTTTTATTGATAGTTTTATATGAAGTGTATAGTTCGATGCAACGCACCGAGATTAAGTCCTTTCTCGTTGGTTCTAATCTTATCGGCGAGTAAACCCTTAATGATTACTTATGACTATCCTATTTATCTTTCTTCCTACTTTTCTACAGACGATAGAATGCATAGGCGATCTAATAAATAGGCGAGGGCAGAGGCATGGCGACCCGATCAACGCTCAGCTAGACACAGAGGTTATCAATGCACTAATAAAAGTCACCAAAGACATCAACATATAAACTTTAATTAATGGGAAAGCAGTTTTAAGGGAGTGCAACCTTTCCCGTTTTCACGTTACACAAGCCACCAATCCTGATGAATTAAAGTTTACTAATACAATAAAACAAAACTACTTAATGAATTGAATACATGCAGGACCTTCTTACAGCTCTTGTATCTTCGTTCAAGGTGTGTCTTGTGCTGCTATCTCGACTGAATTCGTCCTAGGGTTTCTGTGGTCTTCGGTCTTTTTCTCTATTTTTTTTGCCTCCCGAAATTTTCTGGTCTTGGGGTATTTATAGTTTCTGTCTGAGGGTTAGATGCGGCGCATCTAATAAGTAGATGCGGCGCATTGACTTAACTTCGCGTGGGGTCCAAGATTAATATATTCAGGAATATTCGTACACCGCCAGAAGATGCGGCGTAACTCCATTCTCAGATGCGGCGCATGTCTTCTTGTATCTTGGATCGTATCTTGTGAAATCTTGATAGTGATGCGCCGTATGTAATAAGCAAAGACATCAACATATAAACTTTAATTAATGGGAAAGCAGTTTTAAGGGAGTGCAACCTTTCCGTTTTCACGTTACACAAGCCACCAATCCTGATGAATTAAAGTTTACTAATACAATAAAACAAAACTACTTAATGAATTGAATACATGCAGGACCTTCTTACAGCTCTTGTATCTTCGTTCAAGGTGTGTCTTGTGCTGCTATCTCGACTGAATTCGTCCTAGGGTTTCTGTGGTCTTCGGTCTTTTTCTCTATTTTTTTTGCCTCCCGAAATTTTCTGGTCTTGGGGTATTTATAGTTTCTGTCTGAGGGTTAGATGCGGCGCATCTAATAAGTAGATGCGGCGCATTGACTTAACTTCGCGTGGGGTCCAAGATTAATATATTCAGGAATATTCGTACACCGCCAGAAGATGCGGCGTAACTCCATTCTCAGATGCGGCGCATGTCTTCTTGTATCTTGGATCGTATCTTGTGAAATCTTGATAGTGATGCGCCGTATGTAATAAGCAAGATGCGGCGTATCTGGAGCAGAATATCTTGATCTTGTACATTTCAGTGGACTCTTAACTTCATGCTTGTTTTGCTCCATAATTAGTCCAAAATCGCCAAGTTTCACATAATACTTGTTTTTACCTGAGAATTACAAAAGTAAACATTAACGTATCGATTCTCACAGATAATATAATAAAACAAGTCAAATAAATAGGATAAATGATAGTAACAAAATGTAATTATTTGAGTTCATCAGTTCCTCTAATTCTCGGAAGATCATTCTTGAGGACCGGGCGGGCTTTGATTGATGTTTACGGTGAAGAAATTACGTTGAGGGTGGATAATGAGGCCGTGACCTTTAACCTCGACCGAACTTTCAAATACTCCTCCAGTCACGATTCCGTCTCGGTTAATAGAATCGATGTGATTGATGTTGCCTCGGAGGAGTATTCTCAAGAAGTTCTTGGATTTTCCGATAAATCCTCGAGTAGCAATCCCACTCCTTTTTCTCAACCCATTCTTTCCGACCCTTCCCCGTCCCTCACTCCGTTTGAGGGAGGTGATTTCTTCTTGGAAGAGGTCGATGACTTTCTTGCTATAGAAACACCAACTTCACCGGAAGTTGATGATTCTTATCTTGATCCGGAGGGAGATATTCTTTTTCTAGAAAGATTATTGAATGAAGACCCGTCACCTTCTCTCCCTCCGACAAAAGAAATTCAAAAAGAAGAAATTAAAGAAATCAAGCCGTCTACTGAGAATCCTCCGGAGCTCGAGCTCAAGGATTTACCTCCTCATCTTGAGTATGCTTTCTTGGGAGATTCCGATACATTTCCCGTTATCATTTCGAAAGCTCTCAAAGATGAGGAGAAGACAAAACTCTTAGACGTGCTTAAAAAGCATAAGAGTGCCATTGCTTGGCAGATCTCTGATATAAAGGGTATTGACCCTAAATTCTGCACCCATAAGATCTTGATGGAAGATAATTTCAAACCCGCTGTTCAGCAACAGAGACGGGTTAACCCAAAAATCCATGATGTCATAAAAAAGGAAGTTCTTAAACTCCTTGACGCAGGGATGATTTATCCGATCTCAGATAGCTCATGGGTTAGCCCAGTCCACTGTGTGCCCAAAAAGGGTGGAATGACCGTTGTGAAAAATGAAGAAAATGAGTTAATTCCCACACGTCTCGTCACCGGATGGAGAGTGTGTATCGATTACCGAAAACTCAATGATGCTACCCGTAAAGACCATTTCCCTCTACCGTTTATGGACCAAATGCTTGAGCGTTTGGCGGGGAATGAGTTCTATTGTTTTCTCGATGGCTTTTCCGGGTATTTTCAAATACCAATTGATCCCCAAGATCAGGAAAAGACCACCTTCACGTGTCCTTATGGAACATTTGCCTACCGACGCATGCCTTTCGGCTTATGCAATGCTCCGGGCACGTTCCAAAGGTGCATGATGGCCATATTTCACGATATGATCGAGAAGACGATGGAGGTCTTTATGGATGATTTCTCCGTCTATGGAAATTCTTTCTCATCTTGCCTCTCCCATTTAGACAAAATGCTTGAACGGTGTGAAAACACCAATCTCGTTTTAAATTGGGAGAAGTGCCATTTTATGGTCAAAGAGGGCATTGTCCTCGGCCATAAGATTTCTAAATCCGGGATTGAGGTAGATCGTGCCAAAGTCGATGTGATCGCAAAACTACCTCATCCCACCACCGTCAAAGGAATCCGAAGTTTCCTTGGTCATGCCGGTTTCTACAGACGATTTATTCAAGATTTCTCTAAAATCGCCCGGCCTCTGACCCATCTTCTTGAAAAAGATGCTCCGTTCTTCTTCTCTCTCCCGAATGCATCGAATCATTCGAGGTTCTCAAAAAGAAGTTAACTGAAGCACCAATATTGGTTGCCCCCGACTGGGACTTGCCCTTTGAGCTAATGTGTGATGCAAGCGATTATGCTATCGGTGCAGTCCTGGGGCAACGCAAAACAAAATACTTCCAACCGATACACTATGCTAGCAAGACAATGACCGACGCTCAATCTCACTACACTACTACTGAGAAAGAGTTGTTAGCCGTTGTCTACGCTTTTGAGAAATTTAGACCATATCTTGTCTTATCCAAAAGCATAGTGTATACGGACCATTCTGCTCTCAAGTATCTCTTAGCAAAACAAGATGCTAAACCGAGATTACTTCGGTGGATTCTTCAACTCCAGGAATTTGATATTATCATTCGTGATAAAAAAGGAGCAGAGAATCTAGCCGCTGATCATTTATCCAGACTTGAAATTCCCATCAAAGTGATCTCGAGAAAAAGGAAATCACCGAAACATTTCCTCTCGAGACACTTGGGATGGTATCTTTAAAGAATGATCTGAGTACTCCATGGTTTGCCGACTATGCAAATTACCATGCGGGGAATTTTGTGGTAAAAGGGATGTCGTCCCAGCAGAAAAAGAAGTTTTTCAAAGATGTTAAACATTATTTCTGGGACGACCCCTATTTGTTCAGAATATGTGCCGATCAAGTGATAAGACGGTGTGTGCATGGCCAAGAAGCCGTTGACATCCTCAACGCTTGCCATAATGGACCCACGGGGGGACATCATGGTGCCAGCTACACCGCGAAAAAAGTCTTTGATTCCGGTTTCTATTGGCCGACAATTTACCGCGATGCCCACGACTTGGTGAAGTCATGTGACTCTTGCCAACGTCAAGGAAAAATCTTGCAAAAAGACGAAATGCCTCAAAATGCAATTCAAGTCTGCGAGATTTTTGACGTGTGGGGCATCGATTTCATGGGGCCATTCCCGTCTTCACGAGGGAATAAATATATACTCGTGGCCGTCGACTACTTGTCAAAATAGGTTGAAGCAAAAGCGCTCCCCACTAATGACGCCCGAGTTGTGGTTAAGTTCTTAAAAAATCTCTTCTCCCGATTCGGAGCCCCTCGTGCTATAATCAGTGATCGTGGTACTCACTTCTGCAATGATCAATTTGCAAAAGTTATGCTCAAGTACGGTGTCACCCACCGACTCTCTACCGCGTATCACCCGCAAACAAGCGGACAAGTCGAGGTTTCGAATCGTGGATTGAAACGTATCCTTGAAAGAACCGTTGGTGAAAATCGAGCCTCGTGGGCCGACAAATTGGATGATGCTTTATGGGCTTTCCGAACCGCTTTCAAGACACCCATCAGGTGTACTCCTTACAAGCTAGTTTACGGAAAAGCCTGCCATCTGCCCATCGAGCTCGAGCATAAGGCATATTGGGCCTTGAAACATGCCAATTTTGACCTTAAGACCGCGGGTGATCACCGTAAGCTCCAAATTAATGAATTAAATGAGCTTCGGGATCAAGCCTACGAGAACTCTTTGATCTACAAAGAGAAAACAAAGAGGATTCATGACTCTAAGATTAAGAACCGCATTTTCAATGTTGGTGATCGAGTCCTCCTCTTCAATTCTCGGCTAAAGATTTTCTCGGGCAAACTCAAAACCCGCTGGTCTGGGCCATTCACCATCACTCAAGTTTTTCCATATGGAACCGTCGAGTTAGCTCAAAATGACGGTCCAAACTTTAAGGTGAATGGTCATAGGTTGAAGCACTATTTTGGAGGGGACATACCATCCATGGTTGTCCAGGACCTCCAAACTTTCCCCAAGGACAATTAAATTCGGGGTCGAGTCAAGCTCATGTGACTCGGTTACCAAAAACAAGCGCTTCGTGGGAGGCACCCCATGCTTATCCATCTATCTTCTTTCTATTTTCTTAATAAAGAGGAGGGGCTCCTCTTCCATATCTTGTGTTTCGTGTTTTTCTGTGTTGTGTCCAGGATTTGCCCGAATAATGAAGACTCTCGTGCTCGTGGTTTGCTTCTCTCCACTCGAGTTTCATCATTCGTTGCTTATCCGATATCCTTAATCTTATCGTTTTACATCTATCTTTTGGCATAATTAATAAACGGCCTTAGATTTTTGTAGGGATACCCTTACCTTTAAGACATTGGGGACAATGTCTCATTTTAGTCTGGGGGGGGGGGGTAATCTTTCGATTTGATTTATGCTTGCATTTTTTGCCGGTTACTCATGCAACCCCGTTTTTCCTCCAAAATTGAAAAAATCCAAAAAAAATGAGAAAAAATTAAAAATTTTGTGCAAAAATATAATAAATTTTGACATTTTGTTTGATTTTCCGCTGGAGAGAGTAGGAATAAAATTCTGACTTGATCGGGCGTGTTGAGCCCTAGCTTGTTCCCTTAACCTTTTATGATCTTTAAGCTCGTGCTAGTCTTTTATACAAGGAGCTATAAAACGCGAATTCTTTTTAAGAGTTTGCAAGTTCCCATAATTGACTTTGAATATGCATGGCTTGATTATTTGGCTAAGCATTCGCGGATCTTATTATTTAAGATTTTAAATTTGCGAAGAACGAGAAATGATAGAGTTATTTATAAGTTAGATTGCTAAACGTGGAGTAGTTGGATCTCTTTAAAGCTCATCGAAGTTACTTGTGGCTTTTTGTTCCCATCAGCTTGTTTCACCAAGAATAGTACTCTATAAATAATTAAAGCTATTTTGGTTTTGGCGAAATTTAGTTTTTAATCCTTCTTAAGAAAATCCTTGCTTATAAGAGTTGGGTACACATCAAGGTACTGCCAGTGTTACGGTGTAATAGACTATTCCATCTTGCCGGCTCGCAACCGATGTTGGGATTGTTATAAAAGCCGTAGGATTTGGGGTTTGGCAACAAAAATAATTAGTGAATATGATAATGTATAATAATAATCCAAAGCCATAAAAAGTTTTCTACATCTTTCCGGTTCGCAGCCGATGTTGTAGACTTCTAATAAAGGCAAAGGAAAAATTCCAAAGTCATAATAGACTATCACATCTTTCCGGCTCGCAACCGATGTTGTGATTGTTATAAAGGGCCAAGGATTAAATACGTTAATGTGCTTGATTATGTAGATAAAGTGTTATAATGCCAAACTTCGACTCTGGGATATCCTAATAAAAGCCTCTGTCTCTGGACTCGTAGATGAGTTGTTTCGGTCGTATATAAAAGGGATATCCTCAAAATCGTGTTAAATCAGAGACCTTGATGTGGACCTCATTTTTGTATGCAACGGTTTTCGAGGGAAGGTTTGGAAACTACTTAGCGTCTAAACTAGGTATCTTTATCGGAATAAGAAATTATCGAAATGAGAATTTGAAGAAATTCATTTCTCACCAAAAATAAAATAAATAGAGGAAAATAGGAATTTGGGAACAAGAAGTCCACAATTAGCATTTATGGGTAGTGTTGGCAATCTAACTTGTTAATGACAATGATCTTGTTTTTAAGCTTAGTTTGGGGACTCGTGAAAAATCAGGAACGACGAATTTTATCCGTATGGTCACTTCTTTATGAGTCGTGTTTCTTGCTCGATGACCCTAAAAGTTATCATTAGATAATGATTGTCGACAAAGCCGTCACATGAAAATAAGAAAAATATAAAAATAGAATAAAAGGAAAAATGGGGAGTTTTTAAAACTTAAGATTTCTTGATCTCTTTTGAAAATTTTGCTACTTCTAAAAAGTAGTAAAAAGAGATTGGAAATTTTTGGTTTCAAAAACGTGTTTTTATAACATTGCGTGAGGACACCGCAATAGCTTAGCCTGGGGGATTTTGGTATGTGCTTATTCACATACCTTTTCTTGACCAAAACCGGACCCATAAACACCAAAAACTAACCAAATTGCCAAAAGATACTTTGTTTTTGTGTTTTTGATTGTGCAGGGATGGATATTGCAAATTTGGACAAAAGACACGGAAAACCCGGGAAAACGAGCACGAGATTTGGAAGAGTGTCAAAAGCCAATGCCGGGAAGCAAAAAGTCAAAGTCAACCCTTGAAGTTTCATCAAATGACAAGAATGGCCCTTGGATAATACTTTTGGAAAATGGTAGAAGTGGTCCCTTGATTTCAGAATTTACACATCTAGTCCTTATCATTTTCTCCAAAAAAATCCTAAACTAAAACCCATAACCCGGTTTTAATAAAATCTACCCAACCCATCTTACAAACAACCCAACCCATCCCACACAAACAACCCAACCCATCTCCTTTAGCCCAAACCCTACCCATTATCCACCCGGGGTCAAAGTCTTAAAACAGGTCAAACAAAAATAAAAAAATATACCACACACCAAAAACGCGCCCCCTTTTTCATCTCTACCCAGAAATTACCTATTCACGCTCAAGCCCTAGGATTTACCGTACATCTTTCACCGTGATTAAGGGCACGCATGGCTACGTGGCGGCATTTCATTGGACCGAACACCTCACCAATTCGATCTAACAGCTAAGGATTGATGGATTGGAGCTCAAGGTGATCTAAGGGTGATGATTAGCTCAAGAGCACACGGATTTCCAAGGTGGCAGGCCTAGAAGTTTCAGATCGTGGCTATAAATAGGGTGGATTTCTCCTCATTAGGGTGTGTAATGTTTATGTAATCTTTTATAGTTTTTAGGTTAATTGTTATGCTTTCATTGTAATTTTCACGTTTTCAGTTGTAATCTCACTTTGGTTAATAAAATTTCTACATTTGCTCTCAATTCGTGTCTTATTTTTAGTTCTCATTTAGTTCTTTTAACTGCTTATCTAGCTGATTCAGTCATTTCAGTTCACTTTGATTCATTGTTTTCAAGTATTGTTCATTTTATCTAAAAATTCCAAAAACATTGAAAATAATCCAAAAATCCAAAAATAATTTTAAAAACCCAGCTTCAATAAGCTGATTTCTGAATTTGTTGAGCTTATATAAGCTTTGTAGTTTAATATAAGCTTTTGTTAAGGTCTATTTCATATTTGCTACTCAAATACCAAACAGTCAAACAAACAGTCAAAATAGTCAACTGTCTCAATTTCCATGGTGATTGCTGATTGGAGTGATGGTCTAGGAGGGGAAATGGATGCCTCTAGCCTGTCTAAAGACAGGCAAGCTCAGTGAACTCCCTCAATTTGTGCTGAGGGAGAAGAACCTTGTAAGTTTTTGCTTATTTACTTTTCCACTCAAAAGTTATAGTTTACTTTGATTTAGTAGTATCATAGCTTGTTGATTTTTGATTAAAAATTGTTAAGTGGCTTAGATAATCACAAATTAGTTGGTAGTTAAGCTTATTTTAGTTGGTTATTGGTTGAGATAGTGCTTAGCAGTTGGATAGAATTTAGCTTCAATAGGGACTGTTTTTAAGCTCTAGATCAAGTACTGTTCATTGGTCATTTGTGTGAATTTTGATTGATCAAAGTTGGAGTTTAGGTTGCTGTTGAGATTAGTGAATATAGAGTTTTGTAGTGATTTGAGGATTTTTGATCAAATAGTGTAAAAGTTGAAGCATAGGCTGCCATATTAAGCTCTTAATAAGCTAGCATGATCTGTGGTGATTAATTGGTGTTTTTGTGGGTAGAATAGTGTTTCAAGTGGTGTTTAAGTGTTGGATTAGATCTCACAAGTTTTGCGCCAAAAATTGCCTAGTCTACTGCACAGATCAAGTATGTGCAGAACAGTCCAATAGCTGCACTTTCTAGCTTAATTTGTGGCTTATCAACTTAAGCTCTAGTCCTGATTTTTGGTTTTTCAAATAGTTCGCATGGTAGGCTGTTAGTGCAACATCTGGAATTTCAGCTTTTTAGCTTATTTGATAACTTTTTCAGGCCTGCAAATTCCCCAAAAAAAACCTGTGCAGACTTGCTTTGTTAAGAATTAGCTCACTAGCAGATTTTCTAGGGGCAAATTGGAGTTCAATTGGGTTGTTAGATTTAGGGCTTTTGTGTTTTTTGAGTTCTCAGTTGGTCTGTGCAACTTTTTCCCCCATGAGTTTCATCTTATTAGCTTATTAGAGTGCTTATTTTGGCTTCGGAAGTTGCTTGGTTCTGCCCTTTAATCCACCAACTGTGCAGACATTAAGTGCTTATTCCTTTGTGCTTATTTGAGTTTTTTAAGTTGATTTGAGCTTAATTAAGTCCATTACATGATTCTTGAGCTTTTGAGATTAATTTGTCATCATTTGCTTAAATTGAGCTTATTTTCAAAGTGCTTATTGGGCTGATAAGCTTTTTTAAGCTGTTTCAAGTCCTGAATTGATTTTTCCTTGATTTAGAATTAAATTTTAGATTTACTCAGATTTTTCCAGATTTTTCCCAGTTGTTTTAATATTTTTAAATCATTTTAATTAATTTTTAATTCATAAAAATTAAATAAAAAGTCAAAAAAATATTTTTCTTTTTCCAAAAATTATCTTTTAATATTTAGAGTTTAGGAAAATTATTTTCATAAATTTAGGATTTAGATTTAGAAATTCGCTTTTTAAATACGTTTTTAAATTACGTCGCGTTCGTTTTTAAAATTCAATTTTCGTTTAAATGTTTAGTTTAATTGTTCTATTAGCTTAGTTTAATTGTTAATCTTGATTATTATTTTAATAGTAGTAGTGTAATCCAAAATCAATCACTTTTATCACATTCACTTCACGAATCACAAATCCCGAATCACTAAATTCCATTCAATCTTCGTCGGGACAAACGACTCGGGTTTTGCATATTTCCTTTGCAATTCCTTGGACTATAAATTGATTACACCAGTAACTTAGGTCCCTTTAGTTATACATCATATTGTACATAACCACTTTAGTCATATTTTGACTATTAGGTTTGACCACAACGCAACATTAATTGACTGACCAATCACGTAAGGTCTTTATCCGTTTTCATCTAGGGTGGGGTCCAAGTACCCGGGAAACGGGTCTAACAATTCTAACCCCCTTATTTAGATTTCGTCCCCGAAATCTATCGTCTATTACTAACAAAAACTTAGTCACATAATACACCTCATTCTTAGCACTTTCGATTCTTTGTTCATTTAGTTGCAACGATCCAAAGGTCTTGCAACTCTAAGCACACTATGACATAACGCGTGTCCTTAATCCTCATTACTTCTCATTTACTTCTATAACCGTACAGCTCTTACTTAAATTATTACATAATACGAAACATACATACTATAACTAGTTATTATTTTAATCCGTTCTATTACCGTTACATCACAATCTCATTTGCTTTATTCTCTACTCTCATTCTTTGACTACTTGATACTTGAGAAACTCATGCTAATTGACTTTACACGATTACATTTGGCTAATACCTTCACATTCTATCAATATCACTTAACCATTTCTTTTACGTTTCTACAGTTGCCTTATTTCTTCTACTTCTTCCTTCATGTCGTTTTTGTTTACCTTCTAAGGCTTATAGATATATTACTTGAATTAGCTTTATAACATTATACTTTAACATTTATCGTCACATTCCAATTGACATTTATCAACAATTCGTTTCCATTGTTCACATTTTTGCATCATGCCACAATTACGTATTTTAACATTTTTTTAAACTTCATTACAATTCCTTAATTTCTTCAACTTATACTTATCGTTCAAAACGTAGGTTTCTCATAGACCTCAACTAGAAGTCTTAATCTAATTTTAGCCCTCCTATCTTAGACCCTATAACTTCTAACTAATTCTAGACCTTCACTTTCTACTCCTCTAACCCTACTCGTGCCATGTCGGCAACACATACTGTTAGGATTTATTTTAAAGTGATGGTCATTTGTCATTGTAATAGTTTAATTAAGTGTGTCGTTGTTTAGTTTAGTTAATTTAGTCAATGGGCTTGGATTAACCTTATAGATTAAATGTATGATTATAGTCCATGTAAAAGGCCCAAGCTTAATCCAAGCCCACCCAAGCCTTCCATCCTTGAAGCCTATAAATACCCTTCCCCTCTTCACTTGGAAGGGTTGGATGTGTGTGTTGCTTCAAGGGGTATTCTCATTCTTGTATCTCATTCTCTCTTAATCTAATCTTTTGAAGTTACCATCCCATCTCTCCATCTTTCTTCTAATCTTCTCTTATTCTAATATTTGTTGTGTGATAAAGGATAATTTTAAGGTTTAACAAGTGGTATCAAGAGCGAATACACAAAAAGTTCTAGGGTTTAGGGCTCGTTACTGTTACATTGTACTGTTTCATTGATCGAAATACGTTGTAGTCGAACTTCTTGGATTTTCATCGAACATCTAGCGAGTTAGCTAGTTTGCTCGAACATCTGGACTAACTGAACTTTAGTAACTGAACTTTAGTAACTGAACTTTAGTAACCGAACTTTAGTAACTGAACTTTAGTAACTGAACTTCAGTAACCGAACTTTAGTAACCGAACTTTAGTAACCGAACTTTAGTAACTGAACTTCAGTAACCGAACTTCAGTAACTGAACTTTAGTAACCGAACTTTAGTAACTGAACTTTAGTAACCGAACTTTAGTAACTGAACTTTAGTAACTGAACTTTAGTAACTGAACTTTAGTAACCGAACTTTAGTAACTGAACTTTAGTAACTGAACTTCAGTAACCGAACTTTAGTAACTGAACTTTAGTACCTGAACTTCAGTAACTGAACTTCAGTAACCGAACTTCAGTAACCGAACTTTAGTAACTGAACTTTAGTAACTTAAATTTAGTAACTGAACTTTAGTAACCGAACTTTAGTAACCGAACTTTAGTAACTGAACTTTAGTAACTGAACTTTAGTAACCGAACTTCAGTAACCGAACTTCAGTAACCGAACTTTAGTAACCGAACTTTAGTAACTGAACTTTAGTAACCGAACTTTAGTAACTGAACTTTAGTAACTGAACTTTAGTAACCGAACTTCAGTAACCGAATTTCTTGATCGAACTATTTTGATCGAACTAGGTTGATCGAGTTTATCTAGTTTATTTTGAACATACTTAGTCGAGTTATCATTCTTAATCGAGCAACTAGGTAGTCGAACTAGTGGAATAGTCGAACAAGTAGATTAGTCGATCATGAATCTCATCGAGCTTTAGTTAGTTTATTTTTTTCACCGAACAAATCTTGTGTGATCGAACATCCTCATCAAATTATTTAACCGAACTTATTTAACCGAATAATTTTTTGATCGAACATGTTTAGAAATTTTTGATCGAACAAGTTTTTTTTGATCAAGAAATTTTTGCTTGTGCAACTTCTTGTGTGCTCACTCAAGGGAGTTTAAAGTTGATCGAGAAAAAGTTGTGAACGAGATAAGAGTTGATCGCGATAAAAGTTCATCAAGTTTCTTCTACATCTAACTCGTGAACAGTAACCAACCGTATCCTAGTTCTTTAACCGATCCAACATCATCTTTATCATACAACTTCATCAATGGCCGCTCACCAAAACAATTTCACAACAGATTTGGCACATGCGTTTGCATTAATCACCAAAGCATTAAACATCCCACCACATAACAACAACCAATGGAACTCACCGTACACTGACAACATGCAGTCATATATAGGTCAAGAAGGACAAATGGTTGACGTTATCGAGAATCAGCAAGGAAATGCTACGGGTATTCAAATGGGGAATCAAATGCAATATGCTGGGCAAAATACGGGAAATCAAATGGATCAGTTTGTGAATCAGAATGGGGTCAATCATAATGAGAATTATTGCTTCATAACTTCTTCTGCAACCCAAAGGAGTGATATAGGTAGAGCTGGAAATGTCAATGCAATGTATAGGGTAGAAAAGCTCCAGTACATGTTGATTCTAGCCAGAAAGAGAGACTCGGGAATACCATTGACTGATGAGGAATACAACTTCATGGTTACAACAAGAATTAATGATAATTCTACAGAAGTCACTGGAATCTCCGACCCTATGCCTCATCAGCAAGAATCAGCATCATGCAGCAGCGATTCTGACATTCCTCCTACTTATGACAAAGATCCACTCCATGAGACATCAATTTCAAGTAATGAGGTTAATCCGTTTGCTCAACAAAAGCCACATTCTGTGCCTCTCGTACCTACTTATGATACATATATGGACTCGCCAAGTTGTAGCAATATTAATTTGGCATCTCCAAATATGAATCCTAACGAAGTTCAGGTTGCACAAAATGACGCTAATGATGAGGAAACTCGTGCTTTATTTGAATCATTACTGAATAATTGTCGTATTGAGATTGAAAAGGTCAAAAAGATCAATAGCGATGTTAAGACCGCTAATGAAAAATTGACCACTGAGCTTGAGAGATACAAGGTGAACGAAAAAGCTGTTGAATTTCACCACAAACGACTGTCAGAACTTGAAAATAGTTACAGTGATTCTGTTTCAAGGGAGAAACATTTGCAAATCAAATACGACACTCTTGATGTTAAACTGAACATGCAAATTAAATCCCTAAAAGCAGAAATTTCTGATCGAACCAACCAACTTTCTAAACAAAAATCAATTTGTTCTGATCTTGACAAAGAAAAGAACGAGTTGCATTCAAAGTTTTCAAAACGAGAAGATGAACTTCTTGATGAAGTACTTGACAAACAGGAAACTATTAAAAAGTTGGAAGAAATTCTTGTAAAAACGGGTCATTCAACTCAAACGATTAATATGTTAATTAACGACAAAAACCCGATTTTATATACAAGAAAGAAAATGGCTCTCGGTTGTGAAAACCCTTGTTATCTCAAGAAAGCTCAGCAAAAACAGAATGTGCTATTTAATGGTAATCTTATAAATGATGTGCATGATCCACCTGCTTGTTATGATTCGCATGAAACGATTGAGCTTACAAAAGAGAGTCGAAACAAAATGAGGCAATTGAATAGAGAAATCAAACCAATTGATTATAATGAAGCCAACAAACTTGCTGGTGTTCATCTTGTTAAAAAGGAGTCACATTTGTTTTTCAAAAAACCAGTGGCTGCCTTAAAATTCAAAGTTGTTTCAAAACACCTTTCTAACATCAAACAAATGTACTCTACCGACACTTCCGCAAGTGAAGCTAGAATACTATTGGCCGATCTTAAAAGGAGAATTGAAATGCTTCAAGATGTTGTGGCAACCAAAACTAATACTAAAGTCAACGATTGGTTTTCAAGTTTTCAAGTTTTCAAACTGAACAGAAACAGATGTTCGAAACAGAAATTACTCCCATTGTATCTAACATACATGCAAGAGTAATTCATGTTGAGAACGCAATTATCAAAGAAGTAACGGAATTTGTCAAGGACCACACATCCTTGGTAATTGAAGCTAATGAAAACCTTGAAAAAATCAAAGTTTTGGAAAAACAAAATGACGCACTCTCTGAAGAAGCTCTTTCAACTGATATCATGTCCATTATTTATCAAATGTATTCTGTCGAAGATGATGAAAGACTTCGAGCTGAGACTTCCCAAATTGTTTCAAAATATGAAAATGCGTTTGCAAAGCTTGAAAAAGAAAATGTTACATATTTTAAACAACTTGATCAGAAAAAGGAAGAATGCAAGTATGACAAATTGTCGTATGAACGTTCTTACAAAGAAATGCAAAAACAAATTGATCTTTTGAAGTCTCAGCTTGAAAGTCAAAAAGGGAAGGGTGAGGAAACTAAGTTTGCAAAACCATCAACTTCGGACAAACCGGTTGCAAAACCAAACATGTCTATTTCTCAATCTATTCCAAAAGTTGATGTGAAAAATGATTTGACAAAACCAGTCACTCCAACACCCTTACCCAAGTTTAATGCTAAAGGAAAAGGAAAAGCTGTTGTCGAAACATCGAATGTGATAGCACCTGGCCTTAATAGGATTTGTCCCACTACTGCGTCTGCCTCTACATCTCAAACATATAGGGCGATAGACAAAAGTGAAAAAGATAATCCAAAAGAGTTTAGGAATGCTACAACAAATTCAAAGGACAACAAGCTAAATCCTAATGTGTGTGCCCCCAGGAACAGCTCACCGAGTGTGAACACAAATACTGTTAAAGAATCTGTTGGTTCTAACGATATGGTGCACAATTCCTATCTAGAAAAAGCTAGGAAAAAGGCACAGATTCGAAAAGATGGAATTTTAGGAACACCGTCTACGGTGATGAATTCTACAACATTACAAGGCACTGCTAGTAGTTGTAAACCACTACCTAGGAACTCTCAACAAAAGACTAGGGATTGGCCTGCATCTAAGAGTAGTTGCGAAAAAGAAAATGTTAAACAAGTAGAATGCAACACTAAGAATTCCTCTTCGAACAGAAAACAAGCTTCAAATGACTGTAGTGACAAAGTTAAGGTTGCTGTTTTGAACAAGAATGTTGAATTTGTCTGTCCTACATGTCAAAAATGTGTCTTTTCAGCTAATCATGATGCATGTGTGGCACAGTATATCAAGAAAGCAAATTTGCGTGCTAAGGCACAATCCTCTAAGACACCAAATAGAAACACACCCGTTGATAAGAAGCAAAAAGCTAAGAATTCTACCAAGTGGATCCCTACAGGACGTAGTTTTTCTCAAAATGAGACTTCCGCTGTATCTGAAAAGAAAACAACTCCTAGATCCTGCCTTAGGTGGATTCCCACGGGAAAAGTTTTTAAAACAGTCGGTCTTAGATGGATTCCCACAGGAAAGATTCTTGATAGCTACACCAAGACAAATAATAGTGAAAATCATCAGGATAGGGATGAAGAATCCACTACAACCGTTGATAGTGAACACCCTAAGAGTGATGATTCATGTTCTTCTAACACTGTTATTTGTGAATACTCTTCATCTTTGGTTGCAGGTGACTCAATTATCTCAGAATCCAGTTCATTAGAGGGTTCTAATTCTGTAAATTCTTCAAAATCATTCTCTCTATCTTCTATTTTTGATTTTCCATTTCTTTTATAAAAAACAAACAAAAACAAAATACAAAATTTGAAAAACCATCAAAATCAAAATATAAAAATAGAAAATTCAAAAATACAAAAACAATATAAAATATAAAATCCACAAAATATTCCTCTCCGACATGTCTCTCGTATAATCGATATTCTGAACGTACCTAGAAATGTCATTTAACAATGATACGGGCATGTTCAGATGCTTGAGCGAGAGTTCATTTAAATGTTTTCAAAACATGTCGTTTCTTAAAATTTCTTTTCAAATGGCTTCTAATCATATTGGATTAGGACCCGCGCCTCAATGAAAGGAAAGTGCTTATTCAAAATCTTTCAAAGCACTTATCCTAAAAAATTTCAATGGCTTCTGAGAGACTCACTCCAGAACCCGTGCTTAACCCAATGGCTTCTAATCATATCGGATTAGGACCCGCGCCACAAAGAAAGGAAAGTGCTTATTCAAAATCTTTCAAAGCTCTTATCCAAAAAATCTTTATGGCTTCGGAACATTTCAGTTTCGGACCCGAACTTCACAAGAAAGGAAAGTGCTCAATCAAAACGTTTTCGAGCACTTATCCTAAAAATCTCGATGGCTTGTAAGTATTTCAGCTTACAACCCGAACTTCAAATAAAGGAAAGTGTTGTGCAACACCAATCTCTTTTTCAAACACTTATCCTAAAAACAAATGAAGATACTTCTCCTACCATATCTTCAAAGATTTTCAAAATCTTCTCTATCTTGAGCACATTTTCTTCAAGATTTTTCCAAATCTTTCATAAAGTGCTCAAGATAACTCCCTCCTAAACCCTTAAAACTGCTTTTAAACTAAAATGTTTAACCATATGCTTTGTTTAAGGGGGAGTAGAAAAACAAAAATGTTCCAATTTCATGCTCAAATCCGTCATTCTCTCCAAAAGGTTTCATTTTAATCAGTTGATATCAAAAATATCAATTCATGCTATTTTTGAGGGGGAGAAGACGTGATTAAAATGTGATCAAAAGGTTTAAAGTTCGTGGAATCTCAAAGTATGCTCTCCAGACAGACTCAGTTCTAACCCTCGAATTGACGAAATCTAAATGTCCGTTATCGAAAAGACTTGTCCGGGACGGGTAATAATTTCAAGATGGTTATCCATTGATGTAAACGTGTCTCGCAAAGGACTTGTCTTAGTAGAATGTACCAATTCGAGAGATGATCTTTGGATATGACCGGGACGGGTAATAATTTCAAGCTAGTCCAACTAGTGATGTAAGCGTGTCTCGCGAAGGTCATGTTCATTGAAAATCGATCAATTCAAAATGTGCGAACTCTACCCAACATGTGCTATTCTTTCTTAAATTTCATAAGCACATGTGAAGGGGGAGTATTTCAAAAATATAAAACTCTCAATGTGCTAACTAAATGTGTTTATTCATAAACACTTTGAGAGATTTTCAAATGGTTTTATGGCAAATCTAGGATAGTCATGGTGTTATAAGGTGACTAAGGTTAGGAAAAACCGTCCTATGATCCGCCAGAGCCGGAGGGATCTACCCAAGGACAAATCCAATAGATTAGAATTAAAAGTCCTTAGGTATGATTGAAAAAGGAGTATATGAGAAAGGGAAAGAAGGGGTTGAAGAATTAAAAAGAAAAGTTGAATGAAAGGGTGAAAAGAAATAGCCCTCCATGAAAACTTAGGGCAGAAACCAGGTCAATACATCTGCTATCGGTTATCACAAGTTGATACTGATATTGAAGACAAGACGTCATGGACCCAGTGACGCACTGCACCACCCCTCCTAGCCACTCAGATATCTCTCAAAAGATATTTGTTTCATTTCTCACGGAGAACACTGCATAATCTATCGGCCTCTCATTCCGAGATGTGTTGATATTGAAAAGGTGGCACTCTGCTCCATGCCTCCGACGACTAAAAACCAAAACGCACAATAGAGTCTAGAGCCATGAGATTCAACAAAATATCTCGTTAGGAACACTTCCAATATGATACATTTGTGTTCGCCAAAAAGGACACAAGTTGTAAGAGTCTTGATGAGATCCAAGGATCTTGCCATTCTTATCATGATGGTTACATGCTTCAAACGGTATACAGTCGTAGGGTGATCTCTAGCGACTCACTGAATCGTGGGTGCACTTCGGTGTATCCGTGTAAGCCCTCTCGGGGGTATCCGGTTCAGAACGGCCTGGGGGAGATTAGAGAAAGTCTACAAACTATGCTGTTGACGATCTCGAAGTCCTAACCCATAAGTGCTGGATGATTATTACTAACAGTTTTATGCAGCTACCTATAGACATCCATTAACCATCACCACATACATCATTCATCTTCACCTCAGCATACTCATATTTATGAAGAACATCTCCAACAAGCTCAAGTATAAAAGTTCAAGACAAGAAGATCAAGTTAAAGACAAAGTGAAAAGACAAAGTCAAGAAGCTAATCAAGATGTCGAGAACAAGTTCATATGATGAAAGATTATGGGGTGATTGTTAGCATAAGTATAATGTCCAAGATGTATGAGTATGTTGGAGGTCATGACGTCATAATCACATGAAGATGTTGATCGAAGGCAAGAACAACCTCAAAGACGATACTTTGAAGATCACATAGCATGAAGGAATCAAAAACAAAGACTGCTATACAACGACACTCAAAGCTCAAAGACATTGAAGACGAAAGACCATCTCACATGGAGCATCATTTGAATGACCATCCCTTAGGGGGAGATTGTTAGGATTTATTTTAAAGTGATGGTCATACGTCATTGTAATAGTTTAATTAAGTGTGTCGTTGTTTAGTTTAGTTAATTTAGTCAATGGGCTTGGATTAACCTTATAGATTAAATGTATGATTATAGTCCATGTAAAAGGCCCAAGCTTAATCCAAGCCCACCCAAGCCTTCCATCCTTGAAGCCTATAAATACCCTTCCCCTCTTCACTTGGAAGGGTTGGATGTGTATGTTGCTTCAAGGGGTATTCTCATTCTTGTATCTCATTCTCTCTTAATCTAATCTTTTGAAGTTACCATCCCATCTCTCCATCTTTCTTCTAATCTTCTCTTATTCTAATATTTGTTGTGTGATAAAGGATAATTTTAAGGTTTAACACATACGCCCACTCATTCATACTTCCTTATTTACATGGAAAGGCGTCCCAATCGATGTAAATCAGGAAACATAAACTCATGGATATATATATTTCCAACACAACACAAGTTCTCCTATTTCTTGATTTACTTTTATTTTCTCATCCTTGTTATACTTCACTTTTTTTTTTTTTTTTTAAAGACTTGGATCCATATCGTTTACACATTCCTTATGGGGGTATTTTTATTGCCAAGGATGTAGGCAACCCCATTGCCAATGAAGGCAACACATTCTATCCCGAAGGATCTTTAACATATCCCAAAGGATTCCTTAACATTCCTTGACTTGGTCATCCCGAAGGATACCACCTTTAACATTCATCCCGAAGGATCATTAACATTCATCCCGAAGGATCTTTAACGTTCACACTTTATCACTTTAACATTTTATCATCGGATCCAAGCCATTAACATTTTATCATACACACATTATTACATTCATTTATTTTAGTGAGCGCAAGCGCATAGAGCATATGAGCCTGCTTATTATAATTACACATTTTCTATGTGTTTATCATCTTACATTCTAAATCCACATTAATAATTTTCACCTTCTTACTTTACCCTCTAGCCTTCCGACTTCCCCATTTTTAAACCTTGCATAGGTAAATTTTCATTCGTTCATTAGTATCATTCATTCTTCTTGCACATCTTAAGTTACCTTCACCTTCTTATCTCGTTTAATTTTCACATCACATCCTTTCGCTTAACTCATCACGTTTTATTATTCAACACTTTATCATAATAATCACCGCTAATGGAGCACATTAGCCGTGATATAATAATTTCCAAACAACACTTTAACCTCGTGTATACTCCTCTCATTTTCTCTTACATTCTTAACTCATCGCATTCTATTTTTTTTTAGCACTTGAACTTTTTCATTTAATTTCCATCCTTTATATACCCACACTTTATCGCAACTTCACTTTCACACTTAAACCTCAAGTACTTTACCTTACCGTTACCCCGTCTCTATACCAATTTAACATTATTCCTTAGTCACTAAATTTAATGAGACCATATGTTGGTCACAATTCATGCCATCCCTTTCTATCCTCATTCTTTAACCCTCAAGTCATCAAACACCTTATTATTAACTCGTTAGTTTCATCTTTTATTTTCACACTATACGTTAGTACAATCAATATCATTACGATCCATACTTAAAGCGTCATTACTTAATCTCATTCGTTTTCCTTATGTCAACAAACCCTTAACAATTAGCGTGTCAATTCCATCTTATCATTACACATTATAATTTAGTACACTTCTCGTCATCACGATCCATTATTTATGCGTTAATACCTTAAGTTACTTATTAACCCCATCTCTAATACCATTTAGCATCTCTATTCACATCTTGCTATTGCTATTCTTCTATAACACACAATCTCGTATTGTTTACCATTACGTTGATCCACTTACTTACACATCTACAATCCAACTATAAACTTATTCTTATGTTCATCAACAACTCACTACGTGTCATCTTTATTTCAGACAAGTTCTATATAATGCTTGTCCATTACAATTTACATAATTTCTATGTGTTCTTACAACGCACTTTTACTATTACCCGTCAACCCCATGTTAACCATATTCTCAACTTATACTATCACTTCATTTTAGTATATTCAACTTTTACTCATATAAACCTTACATAGGTTTATTCTATAACATTCTCATCAATCTCATCATACACATTTCAAATATTTTAACATGATTATATTCATGTTTTACGATTCTTTCTAGCGCACTTCATATCACTTATGACTTCAAGCGCAATCTATATCTCATTTATCACTTCCACTCATCGCTTAACCATTTATTAATAACACATTTTACTTTTCATGTTTTATGTGCAACATGATCTCATCACGTCTTAACTTCGCACTTTAACTTTCTCATTTTAGTCTTTTTTATAAGAATTTGTGCCTTCAAGCATCTAATCGTTATTATATCATTCGTGTCTTTCTAATCATCAACTACAAACATACTTTATTATTCATTTCTTACTTTATTTCAAGCTTTCAAAGCATCTATACCTCATCAAACACTTTTCATGCTTACCTTATTTCATAAATCAATGTGTTCTTTTTAACTTTTCCGACCACGACTAGGTCAACACATGTATATGGCAATTATACCTTATATTAGATCTAATCCATGCTTCACACAACTCCTATTATCAACCACATTAGCTCAAAAATCATTATTCGCACATAACGTTCAAGTCTCACATAATATGCATTCCAATGCATCTATCATACCTCATACACTTCTATGCATTCATGCTATCAAGCACAATCTCATTCTACATAGACATATAACCAACTACCGTAGACTTAACATCGCATAAACAATAATACTTAACATTTAACACTTTAATTAGCCGCAAGCAATATCCTACCTTATAACTAAGGCATCATATAACTTTAATCTACTCACTAACCCAACTCCAATACCACTTAGCATTTCTACTCTCATTCCATTACTATTTCTCTATCATACATTCACATAATCACAAAATAAACACCGGCACCAAACGAGGTGCAAGGCTAACTAACTATTCAAACACTTCAAGTCCTCCACGGACTACTATCACATACACAATAACACATAACATACATTCATCACTTATCATCCTTAAGCTCATCTAACATAACACATAATCCATCTCATACTTAACTATTACTTTCCGCATTACTAACACTTACGTTCAAGGCTTCTACGAGTGGTTTAAGACTAGGCAACCTATAGTGGAAACCTAATTCACTTAAACCGAAGCTTTGATACCAAGTTGTTACACCCCGTGCCCGATTAGACCAAAAATTAAAACTTTTTGTGCAGAAACGCTTGACTTTTACGGACATTCTGTCACTCTTTTGACAACTGACAAAAATATATACATAATCAGACCTTGAGACTATTTTTAAATGAAAGTAGACTCAATTACCTTCAAAACGATGGGTGGCACGACCCATGACGACTTACGGTTTAAAAGATATGATTTTTCGAACATTGACAAAAACTACAAAACCCCTCTTGTGCACTATGGACCCCTAAAGTGCACTATGACACCTCCGGTGCACTATGGACCCCTAAAGTGCACTATGACACCTCTGGTGTACTATGGACCCCTAAAGTGCACTATGACACCTCCGGTGCACTATGGACCCCTAAAGTGCACTATTTTCTTAAAATTGACCCGTACGCCTTTAAACACAAAAGTCGACACTTTAGACATATAATTAAACACATTCAATACACATTGAACTAAAATACACCATATACATTGTTTCCCAAAATTCTTAACCCGTTTGACCCAAAACGGGTTAAAATAGACCTTGTCCCAAACACCCCTTTTTCTGCATAACCCCTTTTGTGCACTTTTTGACCCATTTTCCGGAAAACGACTTCTATAACATGACATAACACCAAAACTTCCAGAAATCATTATGACATTATAAACATCAAATATATAAACAAACTTGGTCATAACGACCCGCGAAAACATGCTTTACAAAGCGACGAGTTTTGTCAAAATACCCGTTTTGACCCATTTACACTACAAACCATCTATGACACTTCATTTACCCACCAAACTTGGCCAACATCATTACTTTAACATATTGAACATGTTCCATAAGCACTTGACCCGTTCACAACCCAAAATGGGTATATTTACACATTTGCCAAACGCCCCCTTAACTTTGACTATAAACACCTATAACACACTTGGACACACCGTTGACCACCCAAACTTTACGACGACCTTGACACACATTATAAAAATCATAAGAAAGACTCTCGGGGGTACAACCTTGTCTCGAGCTCGGTATTCTACCTAGCTCCTAATGCTTATTATCTTCCAAATCCACTTCCAAATCCTTATGCTATAACCCATGAACCTTCCTTCCGTCGCGCATACACCTACAAGAACATTAACAACTAAAGGGGTAAGCTTACGCTTAGTAAGTAACTCGATTAGTATATGATCAATACTTCCATTCACATTTATATGCATCAAGAAACCTTTAATCATTTGGCTCATGCCCGAACCAATCTCATTACCATTATCCTAGCAACATCATAGCCATATCACATTAACATATTAACATTATACATAAAATGAACATAAACTTACCTTAGGCCTCTCAACCTCATAACCTACCTCTTGACCCTAGCTCATTACCATACCTCCTATTAACCCACTTCCTAATCCAAGGCTTAATCCTATCAACTCATTCATTAACACATAACATGGGAACATTCATATTAAGCATATAGAAATCAAAGTTACTTACCTTAGCATCCAAAGCTAAGCTAAAATCATGGTTCCACCATTATCATCACCATCATCACATCATCATCATCATCTTCCTAGTTTCACAACCATCATTCATAAACACTTATTAACTCAAAACCATTAACTATAACAACTAACACACCTTTTAACATACTTGATCATCATATGATCATACTTTGATCATATGATGAACACCCTTTAAAGTACTAAATAAAACCATATAGATTTACCTCATAAACACTATAACCCATTAATTATCTTGAAACCACCATTTACCCATTTCCCCCAAATTAGATACATGAACCCTAACTCTTAAATTAATCAATTAACACTAATTAGAGGTTACTTACTTGCCATAATCATGCTAATGAGTAGTCATCTTCAACCCATCTTCATAACCTATCAACCTTCATCATTTCCCTCTCTTTTATCTCCAAATCCGACATCCTCACACCCTCTTGAATAATATGGAAGAGTCTAGACTTTCCTGGATATAATTATCTAGGCACAAGTTTGGACTAATGGCAAGAATGGCCCCTCAAGTCCTATTCTTTCTATTTTGGCCACAATACTTACTATAACATACTTACCACAATGGTAACTTAGGTCCCTTTAGTTATACATCATATTGTACATAACCACTTTAGTCATATTTTGACTATTAGGTTTGACCACAACGCAACATTAATTGACTGACCAATCACGTAAGGTCTTTATCCGTTTTCATCTAGGGTGGGGTCCAAGTACCCGGGAAACGGGTCTAACAATTCTACCCCCCTTATTTAGATTTCGTCCCCGAAATCTATCGTCTATTACTAACAAAAACTTAGTCACATAATACACCTCATTCTTAGCACTTTCGATTCTTTGTTCATTTAGTTGCAACGATCCAAAGGTCTTGCAACTCTAAGCACACTATGACATAACGCGTGTCCTTAATCCTCATTACTTCTCATTTACTTCTATAACCGTACAGCTCTTACTTAAATTATTACATAATACGAAACATACATACTATAACTAGTTATTATTTTAATCCGTTCTATTACCGTTACATCACAATCTCATTTGCTTTATTCTCTACTCTCATTCTTTGACTACTTGATACTTGAGAAACTCATGCTAATTGACTTTACACGATTACATTTGGCTAATACCTTCACATTCTATCAATATCACTTAACCATTTCTTTTACGTTTCTACAGTTACCTTATTTCTTCTACTTCTTCCTTCATGTCGTTTTTGTTTACCTTCAATCTCTTCATATGTCTTTCTTTTCCTTCTTTCAAGAGTAGAATGCTCCTGATTCTTTAAATATTGCTTCATGTAAGACATCTTCTCCTGCTTTGATGGCTTCTTGGTAGTACTTTTCATCTTTTGTGTCTGTTTAATCTTCTCCATCATATCTCCAAGAGTTTCTGTTTCCCTTCTGGCATTAATGAAATCTGCAAGTTGTTTTGCTCTTTCTTCAACTGTCAGACTTTCATTAGCCTTCAGTTCTTTCAGCTTTGCCTTTAATTCAGCATCATCCTCAATCATAGACATGAATGGATCTTTGTTAAACTCCTCTTACAGCTTCTTTGCAAGTGATTCATCCTTTTTCTTTAGCTCTTCAAGCCTTGCCTCTTCAGCTTCTTCTTCAGCTTGAATTCTTGCAATCTCAGCCATACTTGCTTGTTCTTCTCTGAGTTTCCTTTTTGTTTTCTTAGGCTGAGAAGTTTCTTGAAGTACTTGCTTGCCTTCTCTTTGAGTACCACCAGACTTATCTTCTTCACCAGAACTAAGTTGATCACCAGACTTATCACCAGAACTAAGTTTCTCACTGACAGACTTAACTGGATCATCACTAGCAGACTTAACTTCTTCTGTCACCAACTTCTTTCTTAGCCTTCTCTTCTTTTGACTTTGACTAAGAGTTTTAGCTAAAATCTCTGCTGCTTCCAATCCCTCAGGACTAATATCAGTACCACCAGAGGATTTTGCTTGAGCAGGAGTCTGAAAGATTGTTTCTTCACCCAAATTCCTCCCCTGTTTGGAAGAATTTTCATCTGCATCACCCTCCTTATCACTAAAGACAACCCCTTTTGCTTTCATAATATTCTCCATCTTCTTTACTTTTCTGACCAAAGTTACTATAGCATTGCCCATGGTTTGTTTTGTCTCTGTAAGATCATTTTCCAATACAGATATCCTTTGAACCAGTTGAGGAACCAGTTGTAAAAGATCATCCACAGACTTTGGAGTTGACTCATCCTCATGAGTTGGAGTTAGAACCTGGGTTTGCTGAGGTGAAGGTGGTGGGGGTGTAGGTGATGGTGGTTGTTGTGCTGGTGAGCTAGGTGCATTTGCAGGCTCCTCAGCTGCATGAAGTGGTTGAGAGTGTGCTTCACTTCCAGATGATGATAATGATGTACCTGCATTGTCAGTACCAACAGGCAACATAGCAGCTAACAATGGTTTATGTGCCCCCTTAAAGCCCCTTTTCATGTTACTAAAAAATTTATCCTTGAAGGGCACACACAAGTAAGGCAATTTGTTTTCTGTTTCAACATTCAAAACCATTTGAAGAAAGCGAGGATACATCAAAAACTTGTGTTTACTTTTCACATTTCCCACCATGCCATCAAATATTAATTTTGAAAAGTTAAAAGTTTTACCAAGCGAAAGACAGACCATTGCAGAAGCAATATTGCTACCAAATTGATCCCAGCCTCCACTCTTAGAACTTAGACATTGTAGCAAATGATGGACTAAAAATCTCCACTGAGGTGAAAAATGGCTTTTCCAAAACGTGAATGTGCCATCAATGGGATATCCTATACTTTCCATACCTTCTAAAATCATTTTATTTGACAACATAACTTCCCCTGAAGCATCATCCAAGTGAAGACTACTTCTAATGGATGCTTCAGTGACTGAATACTCAGTGTTATCAATAGTTGCCCTTAACTTTAGGTTCCCATCAGCAAGAGTTTTGGAAGTAGCAGTCTCCCAAAACTGTTTGACTAGGGAATCATAGATAGTGGGATTGTGAACTAAGGCATACCTGATATGAGAGCCTTTCAAGAAGTCCACTATCTGTTCAAAGCCTTCGCTCTTGGTTGGTTTCTTCAAGAAACCCACTTGGTTGTGCTTATCACAGTATTTGAGTTGAGCCATGGATGAGCAATAATACTGGTTGAATGACGTCTTAGGGTTTTGATGCTGGTTGTTTAAAACAGAGTAATTGTGGCTGAAAATAAAAATAATAAAAGTGGAAGTAAATAATGGATAAAGATGAAAAATGAATCAAATATTATCCATATATACCTCTTAGGGCCGAAAAAATGGTAACGGTACTATTGAAACAGGAAAAATCATTAAGCGTATGACCAGACCTAACGGTAAAAAATTAATTACGTTTTAAAATTACCAGACTTAACGTTGGTCAACCAGTATTAATGATGACTCACCAGACTTAACAAAAAAAAAAAAAAAAAAAAAAAAAAAAACAAACAAACAAAAAGCATCAGCAAAGCTTCCAATCACCATCAATCTATGCTTTTCCTGGAAAAATTAGTCTAAAACCAAGAAAATATACAACCATATGTTGTTGCAACCAGAATTAAGACATACTCATTGCTAGAATTAACTCTAAAGCTACCAGATTTAACTTCTACCAGAATTAAATCTACTAAGTACTTGCACTATCTTACAAACTATACATTTAACCTCCCTTTAAATGTAGCTATGGGTTTATCATTCCAATATTAACCACTAAGAAATTGAACCTAGGTCCATCAAAAGCTTTGGTCAATAGATCAGCTACATTAAAGTCTGTGTGTATCTTTTCCACCCTAATCAATTTCTTTTCAAAGCAATCTCTTATAAAGTGATGCCTTATTTCTATGTGTATGGTCTTAGAGTGATACACCGGGTTCTTTACTATACAGATAGTACTTTCATTATCAATGTGAATTATAGTATTCATGAAATTCAAACCATAATCCAGCATCTGATTTTGGATCCACAAGACTTGTCCACAACAATTTGCAGCAGCTAAATACTCAGCTTCAGTTGTAGATGTAGCCACAATGGTTTGCTTCTTGCATTGCCATGAAATCAATCTTCTGCCAAGAAATTGACAACCTTCAGTTGTGGATTTTCTATCAAGACTTGCTCCAGCATAGTCACTATCTGAATAGGCTTCCAGGTCAAATGATGACTCTCTAGGATACCAAAAACCCAAATTGGGTTTGCCCTTTAGATATCTAAAGATCCTCTTCACAGCATGAAGATGTGAAGTCTTGGGAGTAACCTGAAAACGAGAACAAGCACAAACTGCATACATAATATCAGGCCTAGAGGTAGTTAGATACATAAGAGAACCTATCATAGATCTGTATAGGTGCACATCCACATCATCAGCATCCTCATCTTTTGTTAATGGCACCTTGTTCTCCATTGGAGTGACTGATGACTTCATACTTGCAAGATCAAACTTTTTCAGCATCTCAGCAACATACTTGTCTTGAGAAATGAAAAGTCCATCTTCCTTTTGTTTCACTTGCAGTCCAAGAAAGAATGTGAGCTCACCCATTGAACTCATCTGAAATCTGTCTTTCATCAATGCCTCAAATTCTTCACACCAAGACCTTTTTATGGATCCAAAGATGATATCATCTACATACACTTGCACTAGAATGATATCCTTCTTGTTCCTTTTAATGAACAAGGTCTTGTCAATGACACCCCTTTTGTATCCATGCTCCTCAAGAAATTTGGAGAGTGTAGCATGCCAAGCTCTGAGAGCTTGATGTAATCCATACAAAGCTTTGATTACTTTGTAAACCTTCTTGGGATGAGCAGGATCAACAAAACCAGGAGGTTGGTGAACATGCACTTCTTCTTCTATAGTGTCATACAGGAAAACACTCTTGACATCCATTTGATAAACTATGAATCCCATGTAGGATGCAAAGGCCAAAAATAACCTGATAGCTTCAATTCTAGCTACAGGTGCAAAAACCTCATCATAGTCTATCCCTTCCTCTTGTCTGTATCCTTGGGCCACCAATCTTGCCTTATTTCTGACCACTACTCCTCTTTCATCCTTCTTGTTTCTGAAGACCCACTTTGTGCCAATTACTTTTGCTCCATGTGGTAGATCTACAAGAACTCATACCTTTTGCAACTTAAACTGCAACAGCTCTTCTTGCATTGCTTCCACCCAACTTTCATCTTCTAATGCTTCAGAAACCTTGGTAGGTTCCTTTTGAGAGAGGAAACATGCAAAAAGACAGTGTTGTTGATCTTTGTGATTGTTCCTTAGCTGCTTCTTAACAAAACTGAAAAGTGCATGAGCTTCTGACTGTTTCTGCACTTTGCTTCTAGTTTGAACTGCTGACTTAGGATCACCAAGTATTTGACTTTGTGGATGAATATTGTGAATCCTAAGTGTAGGAGCTTGACTTACATCCACTTCTGTGGGTAAGTTATTGAAATCAGTAATCACTCCTTCATCATCATAAGAAGCTTCATCAAAGATCCCTTCACTTGGCTTGTCAAAGATTTCAAGCTCTGGCATCTCAGAATTATCAAAAACATCAGTTGGAGTAGGATCAGGATCAGCAAAATTAACTAAGTCACTACCAGACTTAATTGAGGAAGTACTGGTAGCCTTCTTTCCAAGATGCTTTTCAGCCAGTGCATTCAATTCATCTCTAAAAGATAGAATATCTGCTGAAACTTACAATTTGGCCAAACCAAAAGGACGATTTTGCAATTTACTCTTATAATTGAGCATTTAAAAGTTATTTCAGCTAAAATTATGACCGGTAATGGCTTTTGAAAAGTCAAAAAAAACTTTCACTGCTCAAATAATTACTTTGATACCTTAAATTGAGGAAAAAAAAAAGTTTAGTACCTAAAGTTTTAATTGACCTTACGTATATTTGCCCTGCATGGAAAGGAAGTGGTGTTCGTCCGCTTTGACTTTTGCTGAGAAATTCCCTTGTAGATATATTTTTCTAAAACAATAATCTATTAATAAGAGGCTTGTACGTTGAACAATAAATACTAGACAACAAGCTTAAATATAAATGTTAAATAGAAAAATAAAGGACAATTCCCATTATTTCGGAAAACCAAAGTGTAGGGGTGAAATTTTTTTGAAAAATTAAAGTGTAGGATGCAAAATGTCATATTGAAGAAGTAAAACCCATACCCATACAAAAAACTCTCACTCAGTAACAATAATGTCTACCAACGAATCTCTTACAACCTTTGTACTACTACTCCCAAACATCCCTGTTTATTAGATAATTAAAGTTTGTTACAAAAACCCATTTTTACTTTTCATCTACAATATTTCTTCTCACAAACATTTGTAGTTGACAAATGTTATTATTCAAGATTAGAGATATCAGTTGTATCCTCAAGACTTGAAATCTGAAGTCTGGACTTTGGACTAATCATCTAGTATCTTAAAGAACTAACAAAAACTTGTCCTAAGTTATTGCCTTTAAAAAAATTACATGTGGCAGTCAAATAGAAATAGATTCTTGACAAGTGTGAGGCACATTTAAAAATGGGTGCATTTGCTATGCATATTGGCATACATGAATTATTGGCTATGGGTCTTGATGTTAAGGTGGAGCATAAACATATATCATTGCTTGTATGTTGTTGTTTAGTTTGTTTTAATGAATTACTACAATTATAGAATAAAATATATTAATATTATGATAAAAATAAATAAATAAATAAAAATAAAATAAAAAAATGAATTAATGAGTAATTATAGTGAATTGCCACCAACATACCCAAAATAGTAATTTTGGTCACGTAGGCGGTGAATAGCAATTTCAAATGAATATCATTGTAATTCTTTGATTCCAATAATCATGTACCAAATTTGGTATCATTTACAATAGGGCAGCGCCCAATGGCACGAATATTAATTTACATGCAGAAGTTTAAGAATATAATAGTTAGGTTTTACTCCTTATCAATGGGCATCTCTGAAAAAACCTATGTTACTTCCGTCAGTCTTAATTGAGAAGTGTTTCTTTGCTTTCATGGCCACAAATGGGTTGTGGGAAGAGCCTTATTGGCGAATACCCCAAGCTATTAGAGAAACTATGCCATTTGGAATTTTGGATACATTCGAAGCCTTTAATGTTGAATATCATTTGTAAAGGTGGATAACATACCCCTTGATGACATCACGTGAAACAACCCTTGATGACATCAGGTGCCCTTTATATTCAAGTTTCGAAACTTTTATTAATTATTAACTAAATAACGAAAAAGATCAAAAATCTTAAGGTTTATTAGTCTCCAACAATAACACAAAAAGTAGAGCTTTCATCGATTCAAACGTCACTTAATTCGTTCACTAACTCACAATCACCACAAAAATTAATGTTGTTGTTCAAACTTGATTAATTTGAATTTTGTAAACTTGCCACTTCACTTGAAGAAGACTGAGCCTATTGAACTCAAATAACGAACTTCACTAGTTTTTGAGAAAAAATAGGAGGAAAATGACATAAATAACGAACTTTACAAACATACTTGAATCTACAATATTTCTTCTCACAGACATTTGTAGTTGACAAATGTTATTATTCAAAATTAGAGATATCAGTTGTATCCTCAAGACTTGAATCTGTAGTCCGGACTTTGGACTAATCATGTAGTATCTCAAAGAACTAACCAAACTTGTCCTAAGTTATTGCCTTTAAAAAAATTATATGTGTTCGTGACAAGTGGCACCTTTAAACACGGGGGAATTTGCTATGCATATTAGCATATATGAATTATTGTGGCTGTGGGTCTTGATGTTTAGGTGGAATATAATCATATATCATTGCTTATAAGTTATTGTTTAGCTTGTTTAATGTATTACTATAATTATAGAATAAATATATTAAATATTATAATAATAAAACAATAATGAATTTATGAATTAATAAATAATCTATAGTGAATTGGTACCTATTAACTACATGTAGTAATTTTGGTCATGTAGTTAGTGAGTAGCAATTTAAAATGAATATCATTTCAAATCTTTGATTCCAATAGTCATGTACCAAATTTGGTAGCATTTACGGTACTCCCTCCGTCCCATATTAAGTGTCCACTTTCTAAATGCACAAAGTTTTAGAAAGTGGGGCCAACTACACTCTCCACCAATCAAATATCATTATTACCCACCAAAGTCTCTTCTCATTGGTTGAAAATATTCCCTGGACACTTAATTTGGGACATCCCAAGATTCCATTATGGACACTTAATATGGGACAAAGGGACCAAATTTGGTAGCATTTAAGGTAGGCCAGCGCCCAATGGCACGAATATTGATTTACATGTAGACGTTTAAGAATATAATAGTTAGGTTTTGCTCCTTGTCAATGGGCATCGCTGAAAAAACCTTTGATACTTCCGCCACTCTTGACTGAGAAGTGTTTCTTTGCTTCCATGGCCACAAGTGGGTTGTAGGAAGAGCTTTCTTTGCGAATACCCCAAGCTTTCAGAATAAGGATGTCATTTGGAATTTGGATACATACAAAGCATTCAATTATGAAAGAATATCACTTGTAAAGGAGGACAACATACCCCTTAATGGCATCACGTGAAAGAAAAAAACAACCCTTGATGAGATCAGGCCCTTTATATTCAAGTTTCGAAAATTTTATTAATTATTAATTAAATAACGTAAAAGAGAAAAAATCGTTTAAGTTTATCAGTCTCAAGCAATTACACAAAAAGTAGAGCTTTCATCGGTTCAAATGTCACTAATTCATTCGCTAATTCACAATCACCACAAACAATAATATTGTTGTTCAAACTTGATTAATTCGAATTTTGTAAACTTGCCACTTCACTTGAAGAAGACGGAGCCAATTGAACTCAAATAACGATTTTCACTAGTTCAAAATATCTAATTTTACATACGTTACCAAATATCCAATTAAAAAAAAAAAAAAAAAAAAAAAACGTTATGCTCACGAAACTAGAAAGATTTTCGAGAATTTGAGGATTTTTAGAAAACTCACAAATTTTTACCTTACGAAATCAATTGCTTTTCTTTTTTTTTTTTTTTTTAAAATCGCAAAGTTTGACTTTGCTAAGTCAAACCTCGCTACTTTTCAATGACCACTTTGTCTTTGTCAAAAGTTATGGACCTCATAAACCCATTTAACCTGACGATATTACTTTTGAAGATATTTGCTACATGCCTACATCCATAGAGAAAGGTGATGTTTAAGAAATGAATACTACTCCAGATTGTTCTTCCTAAAATGAATCATGCATCCAACTTAGTATATTTTTTTTTACTTAATCCTTATTATCACCAGTCTATATTTCCTTCTAAACTCATCATTTTGGACGAATAAACCTTGCATGAGATACTCTCCTTTCTTTCAACTAAATATTTTTAGTCTTGAATGCGTCATCTACTTCCCAATCTTCTAGAAGGAAATCAAGTTAGAATCTTTGGTTGATAGACCCACAAGGATATGAGTAAACCTGGATAAGGCGTCAACACCTTTATTCTATGCTCCTTCGTCGTAGCTGACCTCAGCGTCAACACCTTTATTCTATGCTCCTTCGTCATAGCTGACCTCAGCGTCAACTCCTTTATTCTATGCTCCTTCGTCATAGTTGACCTCATAATCAAAGCTTAGTAATTATCAAATGACCTGTGTCATAATATTACTTCATGTGTGAGAATGTTTCCAAATCAAATAGTTGTGAGTTCACGTCTTGTTGAGGACATTGAAAGATCGATTTATTATGTGAGTATATTGTGAAATAGTTAGTTGTCTTTAAAAAAAATAAAAAATCAAAGCTTAGTAACTACCAAATGATTGTTTTTCAATAGTACTCTGTGTGTAAGGATTCCTATTGACATTTAATTGGTTGAAATGTGTGGTAATTTTGCTTTTCTTTGAGAATCAGAAAGATAAAGACAAAAAAGACCAATGAAATGTATTTTTTGTCTAACAACCAACAATTATTATAAAGAAAGAACAAAAGGAGTGGGCTTTGGTTCCAAAACTTTGTGGCCCAGTTATGATATGGTAAGCCCATACCCGAAATTATCTTTTTGGTACCCGTCCGACTCCAAACTCTTATCTCTCACATATCGATTGTAATCCGACAACCCAAATGCTCCGGCCGCCTGACTTTTACCCGATCCGACACCGATTGATCTATAGTAATATCTACAGGAAATTATTATTTTATTGTGTGCGGTTGTATGATTTGTGAGAGGACCTCATAAACACTTCCTGAAGCTTCTTCTCATTTCATTATCAAAAAACAAAATCAGATATAGGTGGAAAATGATTTAGGCTTATATAACCGTTGTTGATGGTAAATTTTGTAACATGTTACTGTGGTTTCTGGGTATAAAGATTAGTTTTTATGTTCGTTTTAATCTGATGGAAGCTATTTTGGTTGGTGGTGTTATTATTGTTTTCGTGTTATACCTTCATGAGGTGAAAAATATGTTGACACACAAATGAAGCAACCTGTCGTTTAAGGGAACGAAATCCAGTTATGTAGTAAACTTAATCAAAAAAGAAAAAATAAACTGAAATTAGTTTGTGTAAGAAGTGTTGATTGCTTGGTTTAAAATTGCGCTCGCATTGATGCATTTGAAAAAAACGCAACGCGAAACCTGATGCGAGGTTGTTCCAGGATGCGGCCTAATGCGAACGCATCACATCATAACAATGTATTGCTCGCATCGGACGCAATGGACGCATCACTTCGCAACAGTTTTAATTTTGACTTTTATAGTTTAAGTTGACTTTTTGCAATGGACACATCACGTCACTTATTTCATATTTAATCATTTACCTGTAGAGTAATTTAAGTATAAATATTTTATATTTTTTATTTATTACCTATCGCCGCGCGTCCGTGATGCGCTCGCAACCGCATCGCGCATCGGTCTTTTGGACCTCGAGCACAACGGATCGCCGCACGCAATTTAAAACCAAGGTTGATTGTATGTGGTTTGTAAAAGTTTGTAACTTTTTACCATGTTTGATTTGTAGGTTAATGTTATGTTACTGGAACAAAAGCTTTTCACAAAGATTTGTGGAATGTTATCATTTTCGCTTTGCAATCTGCTTATTGCGTTCTCAATGGGTTTGATGGCATAAGAATGATGGTGATATTTATTACAAGAGGCTATGATGAGTTTTGATGCGCGTGATGTGTCGTTGCGGTTTAGCAGTTTTAATGCCTACTCAAGTTTTAAATTTATATTTAGCCGACTTATCAATAACACACACACTTAACGAGCAGTGTACCCGGTCAGTATGAAGATAATGGTAAGTAGAGTGTCGATCACTAAGAGTGGAACGTATTATCTCGTTATTCTAATCAGTATTTTAATATCCTAACGCAAGGGGTTTCAGTCTGAGAGACTGGCACGGTTTGTTTGCAATTAAATAATAAAATAAACCAATAGGCACGAATCAGCAAGTAGCACACACGTACACAGATAAATACTTGAGACAATAAGAGGGCTGTCCTTATGATTAAGTAGATTGTCACTTGTTTTATTGATAGCTTTATATGAAATGTATGTAGTTAACCCTTTCTCGTTGGTCCTAATCTTATCGGCGAGTAAACCCTTAATGATTACTTATGTCTAAAAGTTATTCATAAGTGATCAATTTAGTAATAACCGTGGGAGCCACATTATGTCCCGCAGTCAAATGCCCGCAAGCCACTAATAAACACAGAGGTTATCAATGCACTAATAAGTAGTAACCAAAGACATCAACATATAAACTTTAATTGATGGGAAAGCAAGTATTAAAGGGAGTGCAATCGTTCGTTGTCACATTACACAAGCCACCAATCCTGATGAATTAAAGTTTTCTAACACAATAAAACAAAACTACTTAATGAATTAAACACATGCAGCACCTTCTTACAGCTCTTGTATCTTTGATTTGGGTGTGTCTTGTGCTGCCTCCTTGACTGAATTCGTCCTTTGTTCCTCCTGTTTGGTCTTCGGTTTTTAGGTTTTCGGAGACTTGTAATTCGTCTGGTCTACGGGGTATTTATAGTTTCTGTCTGAGGGAAGATGCGGCGCATCTACTAAGTAGATGCGGCGCATGTACTTAACTTCGCTTGGGGTCCAAGATTATAATATTCAGGAATATTCGTACACCGCCAGAAGATGCGGCGTAACTCCATGATTAGATGCGGCGCATGTCCTCTTGTATCTTGGATCGTATCTGGTGATATCTTGATAGAGATGCGGCGCATGTCGAGAGTGAGATGCGGCGCATCTGGAGCAGAATTGACTTGATCTTGTCCATGTCAGTAGACCTTCAACTTTATGCACGTTTTGCTCCATAATTAGTCCAAAATCGCTAAGTTTCACCAAATGCTTGTTTTTACCTGAGAATTACAAAAGTAAACGATTAAGTATCAATCCTCATACATAATATAGTAAAACAAGTCAAATTAATAGGATAAATGATAGTAATAAAATGTACTTATTTGAGTTCATCAAATATCCCCCCACTTGAACTTTACTTGTCCCCAAGTAAACCTTAGAATTTCTTTTATGAAAATGTATCCTAAAAGATGTTAGGATTTATTTTTATATTTAAGCATGTATTCGTTCATTTCATAATCACACAACTAAACACTTAACGATTCAGAAGTAAAATAAAATAAGTCGATAAAAGCAAATCTAATCGTTTAACTGTCCAGTCGCGACGAATATTCTATCATAAGCTTGGCAAGTATACACATCTCCACCACTAAAGCTAAGGAATAACAAGTCTAAAGCGGTAAAAAAAAGGTTTTTTTAGGCTTAAGGGTTAATTATTCTTAATCACTATCGATCTCAAATTCCAGAAAAGGCGACAAAATCACAAATACATGATCGAATCCACGAACACGATACTTGCAATTGCTCAAATCCTTAACTCGAATAGGCTAAAGATAGGTCCAAACTTCACCAATAATAATATATCAAAAAGGGCGACAAAATCATAAATACATAGCCGAATCCACGACTACGATACTTAAGATTGCTCAAATCCCTAATCTCAATAAATCAAAGGTTTGGTTGGATAAAGAATAATAAAGGGCATGGATAACATTTGGGATATAAATTGGTGCAAAAATAAAAAATAATAAAAATAAACAAAACAAATAAATTAAAATCCTAAGTGTGGTTAATCACTATCCCAACCATCCCATGAATAAGACTCATATCATCGAATAACTCACGCTTTAACACTTGAAACACACGCTTTAGGTAGACACGAATTATACTCAACAAGATCTTAATCAAAGAATAAACCTTAATTGGCGTTCCCATAACTGCCAATTCCCATTCAATCCATAGATATAGTACAACAAATAGTGGTGATATCGACCACTTACATAACTTTACATAAGTTGGTTAAAACTAAACATCCAACTTTTCTTTCTTTCTTTTTCTTTTCTCATTTTTTTTTTTTTTTTTTTTTTTTTTAAACATAAACATAGATGTGTAAAATTTCACCACATCACTATAACTTTCTTTCCGGATAATTTTTCCATACTTTTCATGACTTCAGAAATAATGGTAATAGTGAAAGTAGTAAACACACGAAAAATAAACTCCAAAATATACAATATTTACTTTCACTCCAATTGCATTGTGCAATTTCCCGACCTAACCATAGATAATGAATTACGCACGCGAACACAGGTAACGTAAGGAAACACACTTTGCCTATAGCAATCAACCAACCACGGATTCTAATCTACAGGGTAGGCTAAGGTGTAAGGGTGTAACGAAACATTTTAAACATAGGTGTAAGAAACGAAAGGAATGGCTCTGAGGGTTTTTCTAGGGGTATCTTACTCTAAAAATGAGAGTAACAAAAGGGTTTATACGGGGGTTAACTAACCAGTGTAGTTAGTTAATAACACATAACAAATAATAGGCTATTTGGGTGTAATCCTAGAAATTTACCAAGTTAGACAAGTCACTCCAATTATATAAATAATACTTATTATGGTGGTCTCGAATAGTATACAAGCCAAGTTCTAAAGTTTACAAGTCACCGGCACACTCATAGATTTTTGAATTTTGAAAAATCACAATTTTTGAAAATAACGTCATGTGTGCAGTTATGCAACTTAGATCTTAAACAAAAACATGCTAAAAATTTTAAGTTTGATATATTAAGCACATTTTAAGCATAATTTTTGAAAAAGTTTAGGACAAGTAATTGTTAAGTGTTCTAATTCTCCAATCCCCCCACTTAAGTTAAACAACGTCCTCGTTGTTTGTATAAAAGGTTAAAAACTGGAAAATAAAAGAATTAGAACAGAAAAACTCCCCTGAGATTTGCTCGGTATGATCCTCCATTAGTATAAGAGCAAAAATCAACTTCTTGTGGATTAGAACGTTAAAGCTTCATACTTGATGTATCCACAGGAAATCCAGGAAACTATAATACCACCAATACTTTAAAACACACCTAAGATAAGAAAGGTTCAAACTTGCATAATACATTAGTAGTTAGGAAAAATAAAACTTAAAAATTAAAACTGAAAATCATCAGGTCAGTCGATGCGCCGTATCTTATGGAAGAAGATACGCCGTATCGAGCCTGGAATAAATACGGATCAGAATAAAGATGCGCCGCATCCTTAACCAGGGATGCGCCGCATTAAAAATAAACTGATAAATAGTTTTAAAGTCGAAAATAAAAATGCAGAAAAATAAAATAAGATATGACCATTGCAGGAGATGCGTCGCATCTCAGAATTGAGATGCGCCGTATCCTCGTGCGGCCTGGACTGACTCGACACAGAAAACAGAATAATAAAAATTCTCCGGGTTGTCTCCCGGTAAGCACTTGTCTTTATTCCAGAGTCTTCAAGTTAGACTCACGTTCAGCTCTTTAATATCGATCATTGACTCCTACATTGCCGCGTAGGATCCACTTAGCAACTAATTCGTCACGTATATATTCAGGTCCCAAGTTCAAAACTCCTTTATAGAATCCTTCGATCATCTGATACGGGTATTCAATCCCTCTCTTCATGTCATCATTACTAATAAAAAGGAATGGAGAGAATTTGTAGCAGACCCTATTAGTAGCATGTTTAAATCCAGGGTGAGTTCGGGGCATCATATAAGTGATAACGTCGCTTCCACATTGAAAGGTGATCTTTCCTTCAAATCGCTCTGCATTAATAGTGATCTCCCTACAGAATGGTTTTCCAACAATCACGTCGCCCATACTGCTGTCACGATAGGCATTCATGTCTTCAACAACGGCGAACTCAGTTACAATAGTAAAGCGTCCAACGAAGATCGGGACATTAATGAAGGCTCCAACTAAATTCTTTCCCCTACACTCCACTTTATTTCTCATAATAGAATTGTAAAAGCTTCTTGACATAACATTGATCGGCAAAATAGGAAAGAAATTGGCGTCAATACATTTGTATCCAATCATGCATGGGAATTGCAAATTGTAAGCACAATTGGCGTGGATCCTTCTACCATAATCCCAAGAACCATCATATCCCTCAAATTCATCGTAATTCCTAGTATTAATAACGTTGACTTTTGGACTATCCACAATTTCTCCTTCTTCTAACTCAGATTCAGCATCATCCATGAACAGGTCATTGGATTCCAATGGTCCATTAAGGTCATTAAGTTCAATGTAGTCCCCATCGTAACGTTCGAGTGATTTATCATGCACTAATACTTCATTCATAAAATTGGCTTCGAAGTCGAAGTCAATCAGTTCTCCGTATCCTTCCATTATCCTTCTGAAACAATCACGAAAAGCATCAGTAGGATTTGTTCGCTAGAAGAGAAATTAATGAATATAGAAACGGATATAAGAATAAAAATAGCTGATATCTGCAGACGATGCGCCGTATCCAAAAAGTTGGATACGCCGTATCTTAATACGTTAAAATTAAATCAGACTTTATTCAGAAAATAGATACGCCGCTTTAGAATTTAAGAATGCGCCGTATCGAATTAATTAATAAAAAATCAGCTTATCTAATTAAAATTAAATACGTCGTATTAACGAAAGTTAATGCGCCGTATTTTCGTTACGTTTAAAAATAAATATCGATTTTTGATTCAGAAAGATGCGCCGTATCGATAGAGATCGATACGCCGTATCTGTTTAATAATTCGCAAACTGTTTTTAATTAAAATAATAGATACGCCGTATCTGCTAAAGCAGATGCGTCGTATGGCGTTAACGTTTAGAAAAAAAAAATTTATCGAAAACAGATACGCCGTATCTGCTAAAGCAGATGCGTCGTATTACTTTATCGCTTAGAAAAATTTTCTTATTAAAAACAGATACGCCGTATATTGGGGAAAAGATGCGTCGTATCGAATTAATTAAACGCGTTGTATAAAAAAAATTAAACGCAATACGCCGTATCTGAGAGATCATATGCGCCGTATCGTTTGATTTAGCACAGTACAACGATAGCAGAACAGAAAAATACGAAAAATAAAAACAAAAAATTAAACACACAAACAAAAATAAACACACAAAAATAAAAGAAAACAATTAACACACAATACAACAAATATGCAAAATAGTACAATGATGCAATTAATCTAATAAAAAGAAAAACCTAATTAAAATACTAATTAAATTAACAGATAATAACAATTCACTCCCCGCAGCGGCGCCAAAAACTTGATGCGCGTGCGTTGGAGTAAAGTTTTGGCAGTTTTAATGCCTACTCAAGTTTTAAATTTATATTTAGCCGACTTATCAATAACACACACACTTAACGAGCAGTGTACCCGGTCAGTATGAAGATAATGGTAAGTAGAGTGTCGATCACAAAGAGTGGAACGTATTATCTCGTTATTCTAATCAGTATTTTAATATCCTAACGCAAGGGGGTTTCAGCCTGAGAGACTGGCACGGTTTGTTTGCAATTAAATAATAAAATAAACCAATAGGCACGAATCAGCAAGTAGCACACACGTACACAGATAAATACTTGAGACAATAAGAGGGCTGTCCTTATGATTAAGTAGATTGTCACTTGTTTTATTGATAGCTTTATATGAAATGTATGTAGTTAACCCTTTCTCGTTGGTCCTAATCTTATCGGCGAGTAAACCCTTAATGATTACTTATGTCTAAAAGTTATTCATAAGTGATCAATTTAGTAATAACCGTGGGAGCCACATTATGTCCCGCAGTCAAATGCCCGCAAGCCACTAATAAACACAGAGGTTATCAATGCACTAATAAGTAGTAACCAAAGACATCAACATATAAACTTTAATTGATGGGAAAGCAAGTATTAAAGGGAGTGCAATCTTTCGTTGTCACATTACACAAGCCACCAATCCTGATGAATTAAAGTTTGCTAACACAATAAAACAAAACTACTTAATGAATTAAACACATGCAGCACCTTCTTACAGCTCTTGTATCTTTGATTTGGGTGTGTCTTGTGCTGCCTCCTTGACTGAATTCGTCCTTTGTTCCTCCTGTTTGGTCTTCGGTTTTTAGGTTTTCGGAGACTTGTAATTCGTCTGGTCTACGGGGTATTTATAGTTTCTGTCTGAGGGAAGATGCGGCGCATCTACTAAGTAGATGCGGCGCATGTACTTAACTTCGCGTGGGGTCCAAGATTATAATATTCAGGAATATTCGTACACCGCCAGAAGATGCGGCGTAACTCCATGATTAGATGCGGCGCATGTCCTCTTGTATCTTGGATCGTATCTGGTGATATCTTGATAGAGATGCGGCGCATGTCGAGAGTGAGATGCGGCGCATCTGGAGCAGAATTGACTTGATCTTGTCCATGTCAGTAGACCTTCAACTTTATGCACGTTTTGCTCCATAATTAGTCCAAAATCGCTAAGTTTCACACCAAATGCTTGTTTTTACCTGAGAATTACAAAAGTAAACGATTAAGTATCAATCCTCATACATAATATAGTAAAACAAGTCAAATTAATAGGATAAATGATAGTAATAAAATGTACTTATTTGAGTTCATCAAGTTTACGGGGTAAGGGGATTAAAGTTGAGATGGTCCACATCTTGGCGGGGCGGGTGACTAGACTTGCAGCCATGGTGGGCATATCATCTTTTTTCGATCCTTACCAGACTTATTTGATGTAGGTAGTTACCAATTTTATTCGCATTTATTTTGCTCGAAAACGCCTTTGGTTGCTTCACGTAGGGCTATGATGATTAACTGCTATTTTCTGAGACAAATGAAGTGGGTCGTCAAAGATTAGATCCGTAACTTGGCGGGGCAAGGATCGGATGGCATGATTATGCAACCGTGTTTCTTTGCAGCCATGGCGGACTCTAGATCTTTTTGACCCTCTGTTTAAAAATCTGAGCCTAATAAAGAAATGGTTTGGTAGGTTGAAGCAACCTCTATCAAATTTTGTTAATGACATTTTTTTTTTTAGTTTAGATCTTGAGGCACTTGGATAATGTTAGGACCAGTGAATGGTGGTTCTTCGGTTTAGTTATGACTGTTGCTTTTGCTGTTGTTCTGAGCTAAACAATCCTTTGCTTGGCCGGGTATCTATGTAATGCATGATGAATATCACATGCAATGATCAGAGTTGTTACTATTTCTTGTTTTGGTAAGTGTAGTTTGCCATAACCCGTATCTTTGCATAGCGATCAGATGGTTGCAGCCAAGGCGGGTTTTGGGTACCACTTCCATAATCGATGACCTGAGCCTTATTATGTATATTATCATCATGCATTATGGATACTCAGCTTTTGAGACATATCAAGTAATTATGGTGGCTGCGATATTAGTTGCACGGGCTTTAATAGTCCATCGGCATAGCTGCGGTTCCGGTCCGGTGGACTATTAAGTCCCTGTGACTACAAAAGCAGAGTAATTACATTTGGTGTAGGTGTGAGACGAAGTTGTCATAGTGTAAAAAGGAGTTTCATACACCATAAACAGCTCTCAGGTATGTAGACTTTTTCCCTTTGTTTATGAAAACAATAAGGTTATGTTATGTATCCCGCTATATTCAGTCCCACTAAAGGTCCCGGTCATTGGTAGAATGTGTTTCACCAAAGAACTTTGTAAAATTGAAGAGATTGCCGAGGCAGATAATTTGGCGCAGATTATTTTTTCGCTGCAATCTCTTCAATTGTACAGCTTTCTTTGTGAACTTGCAATCTGTTATTGGTCAGCGCCTTTAGTGGAACTGGAATTGGAAAGGTGCAATACTATACACTGCTTATAGTCAAAATAATTTTTGATGTTACTGTAATGCCCCGTGCCCGCTTATACTAAAAACTTTGACTTTTGACGCGGAAACGTTTGACTAAAACGGGTTCATACAAATTCTTCATTTAATAACCAGAACTTATCACATTTAACCCTTTAAAATACTTACAGAACATATAATCGAAAACCCTTCAACACATTACACATAAAACTTTATAACATAACCAGACAATCCTTCTGACCAACGATACGCCGCATCCCCTTTGAGGGATACGCCGTATCAGACCATGCGCCGTATTAATCTAAAGTGATACGCCGCATCACCTTAAACTTCTGATACGCCGCATCTAATGTATTAGATACGCCGCATCGACCAATTTAGACAGAACATCAGCAGGAAAACCTGCATATACTCAACTCTTACCCACTAACCATTTTAACCTCAATACAACATTATAACTTATGCCAAAACACTCATTTAGCATTTAAAAACCATAACCAACTGTAATACACGGCAATTGACCCGTTTACAACCCAAGATGAGTAATTTCATACATAAACCAAACACCCCTCTAAACTTTACTCAAAACACATAAAACATGCTTAGACCCATTAAATGACTATCAAATCGCTACTCAACACTTGAAATACAATTTGACACTTATTTACTTGTTACAAGACATCACTTGACTCTCGGGGGTACAAACTTATACACTTGAGCTCGGTATCTACCTAAGCTCTACCTTCTTACCAAATCTACCCATATTGCATAACCGTGCCTTAACCCGAATATCCAATTCCTTATCTCACATATCCAAGCCATCCTTAATAACACGCCAACCTACAAAACGGTTAAACATCTAAACCGTAAGCACAAAGGCTTAGTAAGTAAAATGACCATAACATACCATTATACTTCAATCCACACATAAGCATCACATACATTAAACACTTACTTACGGGCTTACTACTCCAATCCTCATTTACACATAACATCATTTCATCACATCGACCATGTTCATCACATCACATAAGCATAACTCAAATCCATACCACTAATCATCCAACATACATAACACATATATGTTAGAGATTCATATAACACATGTCATCATCATTTTACTTACCTTAGCTCCACGCTAAGCACATAATCAATATCATCATCATCATTATCATCAACATCATCATCATCCTCATAAGCATCCTAAAACACATAATCATACATAACATATAATACATAATCATTAACTATAATCATGGTTAATACAACCATAACTAACCTCTAAACACTTCTAATCATCATATAATCATATATTAATTATATGATACTCAATCCCATCATTTACTAACTTAAACCCATTATAAACTCATCACATAATTATCATTACCTCTTAATTATCTTAAAACACCATTTACCCTTTAATCCCAAGTTAGGGTTCACAAACCCTAACTTCTTAATCATCAATTAAACACTAATAAAGCATCAATACTTACTTGATAAACATGCTAGGAACAAGCTATAGACTTCACCCTTGAATTATCACCATTAAACCATCATCATCTCATCATCTTTTCCTCTCTTTCTCTTTTGGTTCGACACCCACAGAAAACACACTCTCTTTTACAGGAGAGTGTGGAGACTTATAGATAAATGGGGAAGTTTCTAGCTACAAGGGCAATTCTGTCAATTCTGCTTATTTAAGGTCGATGCGCCGCATCTATCTGCATAGATACGCCGCATCCATGCTACCCCTTATATACGCCGTATCTCCTTCTCTAATACGGCGCATGGACTATAACAAGTCGGTTCTACTTTCCATTCTACCATACGCCGCATGCAACTTCCTAGATGCGCCGCATCTAGGCTATAACAGACTAACACTTAACACTATAACCATTTGCCCTTAGACAACCACATACTCTTAGTCAAACATACTTAGGCTCGGGTCAACTTCATCTAGGGTGGGGTCCCACTACCCGGAAACGGGTCTAACAATTCTACCCCCTTATTTAGATTTCGTCCCCGAAATCTCTCGTCCATTTCTACCCCAAAACTTAGTTTCACCTTATCTTCATTCTTAGCACTTTCCATTCTTCTTCCCTTATTCGTTTGCACGATCTACGTTTTCTTGCAATTCAAAGTCCACTATACATACATCATACCCCTAGCTCATAACTTAACTTATCAATTCTTTCATTTCTTTTTAGTCTTTATGTCACCCAAGACATAATCATTGCCTCTAATACACGCCATTTAACACTCCTACGTCTATCACATACCTTTCCAACTAGCCCCATTTAACTTTCTCGTCAAGGACTATTTGTCACTTGAACATTGCATACCCTTTTTCACTTCTTATAAGTCGGTTATTCGTTAACTTTCTACTTTTATCGCAACCTTACCACTAACTTATTGGCATTTTACTATACGTTACATTCGTCTTTACTTTTCTTCTCGAAATTTATAGAGCTTTTAATCCATATTAGCGTTTATTGGCATTCATTATCCTACATTTTCCTTTAGTTCATATTGCAACAAGCATATCGTTTCAAACTTTAATCGTTTTAACTCACACTTAAACACCTAAGTCCTATACTTCACTTGACGTTTCCCACCTAGGGTCGTCATTCAATTCATTGTCTATCCACCTATCTTAGCTCCTTAAGACTTCTAATCATCCTAGACTCCTTCTTCTACTTTTCCACTCTACTCATGCCATGTCGGGAACACATAAGCCCACTCATTTGTACTTCCTCATTTACATGGAGAGGCGTCCCAAACGATGTAAATCAAGAAATACAAACTCATGGTTCGGTGATTTACGACTTCTTTATTCAAATGAAAAGGCGTCCCAATCCATTTAACTAAAGAACCCATAAACCATCCTACTTATACACTTCCGACATAACACACGCATTATTATTATTTCACGTTTTAACCTTTCATTTTCATTTTCATTCCATTTATTATTTAAACTTTTCATTTCCTAGCTTGGATCCACTTTACTTTAACATTTTTCCCCGGAGGGAATATTACACATGCCAAGGATGTAGGCAATCTTTGCCGGTGAAGGCAATACGTTTTATCTCGGAGGATCTTTAATACATCTCGAAGGATTCCTTAACATTCTTTTACTTGGTCATCTCGATGGATACCACATTTAACATTCATCCCGAAGGATCATTAACATTCATCACTTTACCACTTTCACATTTCAACATCGGATCCAAGCCATTAACATTTTACATACATCATTACATTCGTTTATTATAGTAATTACCGCTAATCGCCTTAGCAGTAATATGATAATTTCATAACAACGCCTTTATCTTATACACACTCCTTACATTCTTAATCCGCTTTAGTTATTTTCACATTCTTGCTTTTCTCTTTTAGTCCACCCGATTCTTTCTACTTTTAAACCTTGCATAGGTTAACTTATATTCGTTCATTGGTACCATTCGTTCTTCTTTCGCGTTTTAGTTACTCACACATTTTCTACATCGTTACACTTTTCACTCTGGCTTACATTCTTTACCCCGTGCTAGCCGTTTCCATCTTTTTACATCACACGTTAGTATACTCAACTCTTTTACATAAGGACTTTACACATGTCGTCAATTGCAATACTTGCATTCATTATTAATAATTACAGCTAATCGCCTTAGCCGTAATATAATGATTCTAAGACAATACCTTAACCTCATGCATACTCATTTCGTCCTTGTTCTTATACCTTGACTTATCTTATCTTAGTTATTTATGCATTTAAGCAATATCATTCAATTTCAACAATTACGTTCTATCATATCATTCATCCTCGTTATGCAATTTCATTCATACCTAGATTCTCGTACCTTACTTACCCTTAGCCCGTCTCTATACTACCTTAACGTCATCCATTAGGCGTGTATATGTATAACAAGACCATATATTGGCTGTTAACATCTTACGGGTCATAATCATTACATGCCGTCATTCATTAATCTCATTCTTTACCTTTCGTACCATCCAACCCTACTTCATTAGTTCCTTAGCTTATCTTATCTTTTCACGTTATAGTTTAGCACATTTATAATGTTTCATACTTTAAACATCAACATTTAGATTTACTTATTAGCCCATCTCTAATACCGAATACCATTCATATTCTCATTTCATTACCGTTTTCAAACATACGTTCATATAATCACCGACACCAACCAAGGTGCATGGTTAACTAATCATTTAAATGCCTCAAGTCTTCCATAGACTTTTATCACATACATAATAACACATAAAACACATTCATCAAACTTACTAATTTAAGTTCACATGGCACATAACATATTTCTCCTTCTAGCTGAACATTTACTTTCCGTATTCTTCCACCTACGTCCAACATTTCTACGAGTGGTTTAAGTCTAGGCAACCTAAAGGAAACCTAATTCACTTAAGCCGAAGCTCTGATACCAATTTGTAAAGCCCCGTGCCCGCTTATACTAAAAACTTTGACTTTTGACGCGGAAACGTTTGACTAAAACGGGTTCATACAAATTCTTCATTTAATAACCAGAACTTATCACATTTAACCCTTTAAAATACTTACAGAACATATACTCGAAAACCCTTCAACACATTACACATAAAACTTTATAACATAACAAGACAATCCTTCTGACCAACGATACGCCGCATCCCTTTTGAGGGATACGCCGTATCAGACCATGCGCCGTATCCATCTAAAGTGATACGCCGCATCACCTTAAACTTTTGATACGCCGCATCTAATGTATTAGATACGCCGCATCGACCAATTTAGACAGAACATCAGCAGGAAAACCTGCATATACTCAACTCTTACCCACTAACCATTTTAACCTCAATACAACATTATAACTTATGCCAAAACACTCATTTAGCATTTAAAAACCATAACCAACTGTAATACACGGCAATTGACCCGTTTACAACCCAAGATGGGTAATTTCATACATAAACCAAACACCCCTTTAAACTTTACTCAAAACACATAAAACATGCTTAGACCCATTAAATGACTATCAAATCGTTACTCAACACTTGACATACAATTTGACACTTATTTACTTGTTACAAGACATCACTTGACTCTCGGGGGTACAAACTTATACACTTGAGCTCGGTATCTACCTAAGCTCTACCTTCTTACCAAATCTACCCATATTGCATAACCGTGCCTTAACCCGAATATCCAATTCCTTATCTCACATATCCAAGCCATCCTTAATAACACGCCAACCTACAAAACGGTTAAACATCTAAACCGTAAGCACAAAGGCTTAGTAAGTAAAATGACCATAACATACCATTATACTTCAATCCACACATAAGCATCACATACATTAAACACTTACTTACGGGCTTACTACTCCAATCCTCATTTACACATAACATCATTTCATCACATCGACCATGTTCATCACATCACATAAGCATAACTCAAATCCATACCACTAATCATCCAACATACATAACACATATATGTTAGAGATTCATATAACACATGTCATCATCATTTTACTTACCTTAGCTCCACGCTAAGCACATAATCAATATCATCATCATCATTATCATCAACATCATCATCATCCTCATAAGCATCCTAAAACACATAATCATACATAACATATAATACATAATCATTAACTATAATCATGGTTAATACAACCATAACTAACCTCTAAACACTTCTAATCATCATATAATCATATATTGATTATATGATACTCAATCCCATCATTTACTAACTTAAATTCATTATAAACTCATCACATAATTATCATTACCTCTTAATTATCTTAAAACACCATTTACCCTTTAATCCCAAGTTAGGGTTCACAAGCCCTAACTTCTTAATCATCAATTAAACACTAATAAAGCATCAATACTTACTTGATAAACATGCTAGGAACAAGCTATAGACTTCACCCTTGAATTATCACCATTAAACCATCATCATCTCATCATCTTTTCCTCTCTTTCTCTTTTGGTTCGACACCCACAGAAAACACACTCTTTTTTACAGGAGAGTGTGGAGACTTATAGATAAATGGGGAAGTTTCTAGCTACAAGGGCAATTCTGTCAATTCTGCTTATTTATGGTCGATGCGCCGCATCTATCTGCATAGATACGCCGCATCCATGCTACCCCTTATATACGCCGTATCTCCTTCTCTAATACGGCGCATGGACTATAACAAGTCGGTTCTACTTTCCATTCTACCATACGCCGCATGCAACTTCCTAGATGCGCCGCATCTAAGCTATAACAGACTAACACTTAACACTATAACCATTTGCCCTTAGACAACCACATACTCTTAGTCAAACATACTTAGGCTCGGGTCAACTTCATCTAGGGTGGGGTCCCACTACCCGGGAAACGGGTCTAAATAATTTTTGCAGTTACTGCAACTAAATCGATTTTTGCATTTCATGTGATTAAAATGCTAAAAGTTCAAAACTAAAAACATATTAGTACATCTTTTCATTATAAAACTGATCTACTATTCACTGTATTGCTATTGGGAATTCCTAGCATAGCAACTGTGCTTGTTCGGCTAAAAGTTATGTGCTTATGTGGCTAGGCAGAATATTAGTATTCCATTTGTCTTTAGTCGGGTAAAAGTTATGTGATTATATTTTGGGAAGATAACATGCATGTATGGTTATTAGATTGTGTTTGCTAGGATGTTATTGGTGGTATTTAGGGTTACTTTTGGCCTGTTGCACGGTTATGCGATCTCTGATTTTAGTCTATTGGTTGTTTGCTATGTTTGCAAACTAGTGCAAAGATGGAGTCTATACCCGTTAAGGGGTCTGTTAAGTCGGCAAAAGCTTTTAGTGGTAGGAGACGTTTTGATTGTGATAATGATATAGTATGTTTTGTTCATGCCAAACCACACACCTTCATTATCCCATGCAGCACCTTTCCTACTTCTCAAACCGTTTACCGACTTAACTCCTTAACAGGTATAAACTCAAGATCTTCGTTAAATTTTACAAAATATTACTGCTCAACAACCTGTGGTGTTCTATAAATTAACATGAATGAATTTTAGTTTCTGTTGATCAGCTCTGCGTTCATATTTCCACTCATGGTATCTCATACTCAGATCTCAGGGCCAAGCTTTTGACAAGAAAAGAATCGCCTCTTAAAGTTGTTGTATATCTTGGAAATGAATTGGGTATAGTCATCGAAAACCTGCATTCAATTTTTAATTTTTCAAGCTGAGTGTAATATCCAAAGATCAAAATGGGTTTCCTTCTTTCAACCTATGAGCTTATTAGTACTGACCTTACAAATTGCTTGCAGGATAGATGAGCTAATGCAGCCAACTCCAACAGATGGAATGCTGAAAAGGCCTAAATTAGGGCTGAGCTTTGAGGTGACATTCTACTATGCTAGGGGACAATGGTATAGGACTCGATTAAGGAAAAAACCGAGTTTTTTACAATGTTCTTAAGCTAGGATGAGTATGTAATGGAAACTGCTTTTTAGAATGGTTATCTTAATGTTTTTGTTAGCACTTGAATTGGTTCTTATATTACTTATGACAGTTTGATCCTCAAATTTATAACAACTTTGTTTTGAAACATCCCACCACGAAGCGCGGGCTTCATGAACTCAAATAAGTATATTTTATTACTATCATTTATCCTATTAATTTGACTTGTTTTATTATATTATGTATGAGGATTGATACTTAATCATTTACTTTTGTAATTCTCAGATAAAAACAAGCATTTGGTGAAACTTGGCGATTTTGGACTAATTATGGAGCAAAACATGCAAGAAGTTAAGAGTCTACCGAAATGTACAAGATCAAGACATTCTGCTCCAGATGCGCCGCATCTCACTTATTACATACGGCGCATCGCTATCAAGATTTCACAAGATATTATCCAAGACGGCAAAGGACATGCGCCGCATCCAAGAATGAAGATACGCCGCATCTTCTGGCGGTGTACGAATATTCCTGAATATATTAATCTTGGACCCCACGCGAAGTTAAGTCAATGCGCCGCATCTACTTACTAGATGCGGCGCATCTTACCCTCAGACAGAAACTATAAATACCCCAAGACCAGACGAATTCCGTAGCTTTTAGTCAGAAGAGAATATTATATACGAGGTTCGAAGACCAGAAACCTAGGACGAATTCAGACGAATAGGCAGCACAAGACACACCCGAACGAAGATACAAGAGCTGTAAGAAGGTGATGCATGTGTTTAATTCATTAAGTATATTTGTTTTATTGTGTTAGTAAACTTTAATTCATCAGGATTGATGGCTTGTGTAATGTGACAACGGAAAGATTGCACTCCCTTAAAACTGCTTTCCCATCAATTAAAGTTTATATGTTGATGTCTTTGGTTACTACTTATTAGTGCATTGATAACCTCTGTGTTTATTAGTGGCCCGCGCATTTGACTGCGGAAAATAATGTGGCTCCCACGGTTGTTACTAAATTGATCACTTAGGAATAACTTTTAGACATAAGTAATCATTAAGGGTTTACTCGCCGATAAGAATAGGACCAACGAGAAAGGATTAACTACATACACTTCATATAAAACTATCAATAAAACAAGTGACAATCTACTTAATCATAAGGACAGATCTTCTTATTGTCTCAAGTATTTATCTGTGTACGTGTGTGCTATTCGCTGATTCGTGCCTATTGGTTTAGTTTATTATTTAATTGCAACCAAATCGTGCCAGTCTCTCAGGCTGAACCCCCTTGCGTTAGATTAGGTTGTATAGCTAACTTAATATATTAAAATACTGATTAGAATAACTAGATAATACGTTCCACTCTTAGTGATCGACACTCTACTTACCATTATATTCATACTGACCGGGTACACTGCTCGTTAAGTGTGTGTGTTATTGATAAGTCGGCTAAATATAAATTTAAAACTTGAGTAGGCATTAATACTGCTAAACCGCAACGACACATCGCACGCATCAAGTTTTTGGCGCCGCTGCCGGGGAGTGAATTTATCTATTTGCTAGTTTTATTGGTATTTTTCTGTTTTTAGTTTATTTTTGTGTGTTTGGTTTATTTGTTTTATCGTTTGTTTGTTGTCTGTGTGTCTGTCTCAGAAGGGAGATACGGCGTATTCTTATCTGTGAATACGGCGCATCTATCTGTTTCAATACGGCATATTCTTGTCTGTGAATACGGCGTATTGACGCTCTGTGGGCAAATTTTATTTTTTATTTTTTATTTTTTTTAGTTTGTGTGATTTTTAATTTTAAAATTTTCTAAAAAAAAAAAAAAAAAAAGAAAAAAGATTGCAGGAAGCTAATACGGCGTATCCATTGTCTGTTGGATACGGCGTATTAACTTGTGTCGTATACGGCATATCCATTGTCTGTTGGATACGGCGTATCCATCTTCTGTGACCTAAAAATATTTTTCGTTTTTTATTTTTTGTGTTTATTTAATTTTTATTAGTTTAGTTTTTATTTTTGTTTCGTCTACTGCTGTTCTTGGTTGATTATCTTTCAGGTAATAATGAAGATGGACAATCCAGACATTACTATGGAAGAATATATGAGACTTGAAGAGGAAAGAGCCTTGAGCAATAATGGGATCTACGATTGGGAAAAAGCAAGGTATGGTGCACAAGTCATCGAGGATAAGGAACTCACGATGGAAGAATACTTGTTATTGAAGCAGGAAAAGTCAGGGAAAGAAAGAAACAAATTGCCATTTCGACACACTTGGACTTTATCAAATGATGATGAAGAAGAATCATACGATTTTGGTGCAATTAGGTTTCCGGCAATAGTTATTGATGATGTTATTTCTCCGGAAGTTGCCCAAGATGAAGAAGAGTCACAAGTGTTTGATTTGAATGAAAATTCGGCAATTGTTTACAAAGAAGCTTATTCATCCGAAACTGCTTATGATGTAAATGAAGATGAATATGGGACAATGGTGTATAATGCTATTACTTGTGATTTTCCACCCGAGGTGGAAGATATATTCTCATCATATCAAAAACACCATGATAATATTCCCTTGGATGAAGATAATGAGTATTCGGATATTGAAAAGTTTGATGCTATTGTGTACGATAACATACCGAAATTACCACAACAAACGGAAGTATTTAGGTGTGGAGCGGATAAACCAGATTTTGACCCGACGAGGGATTTTGAAGAAATCTGGGATTACTTATTTAAGGAGGAAATTCAGGACGATGCTGAAATTGAAAGACCACTAGTTGAAGATGGAGATTCACAAGATGAATTGGAGTCACTTACAACACAAAGTGGTACAAATTTATTAAATACTATTGATCCCGTTACTAATAATCTTGCTAGATTTCCTAAACAGGTTGCAAAACAAAAGGATAATGAGGTGGAGTATATTACACTACCTATTGAAGCACCTGTGATCAACCCGTATTTGGTGGAGCTCGAAGAAGAGTTTGGTGATGAGCTCTTAAACATTGCTATGATTGATGAAGATGATGATTTCGACCCTATGAAGGTTATAGAGGAACTCGAACTTTTACTTGCTAAAGACCCTTTCTCATCTTCTGCGGAAGTCAAGGGACGCCTTACTACCAAAGAGACTAACCAAGAAGAAACGGGACTCATTTTTCCTCAACGTACTACTCTTTCAGATGAAATGGTTAAGTCATCCAATTTATCAACCAAACCGGGTAAGGATAGGAAAGATGTACATATATTGCCAAGTATGATTTTTATTTATTTCTTCCATCTTTACTAGCAAATTTACACTCCTATAGTGTTTATTGCTATTATCACCCGCACTTGATTCCAAGTGGGGGGAACAATACCCTATTACATAGTAAATAAGGGTAGAGTCAGGCTCGTGACTCGAACAAAAACAAGCGCTTCGTGGGAGGCAACCCATGCTTGTCTTTTATTTTCTTTTTAGTTTATTTTACTTTCCTGTGTTTATTTTTATTTGTTTTTTCTGCATGACTGCTGTCGTTGTACTGTGCTTATACAAAAGATACGGCGCATCTGTTTTCACAGATACGACGTATTGCGTTTAATTTTTATAAAATACAACGCGTTTAATAAATTCGATACGACGCATCTTTCCCCAAGATACGGCGTATCCTGTTTTTAATAAGAAATTTTTCTAAGCGATAACGCCATACGACGCATCTGTTTTAACAGATACGGCGTATTTATTATTTTAATTAAAAACAGTTTTTCGAATTATTAAACGGATACGACGCATCGATCTTTATCGATACGGCGCATCTACTAAATCAAAAATCGATTATATTTATTAAAATTTGAATTCGTTACGATTTTTGATAATTTAAACTTGATACGGCGCATTCTAATTCATAAGCGGTGTATCTGTTTTCTGAATAAAAGTCTGATTACATTTTAACGTAATAAGATACGGTGTATCCAACTTTCTGGATACGGCGCATCGTCCGCAGATATCAGCCATTTTTATTCTTTATATTCGTTTCTAAATTCATTAATCTTCTAGCGAACAGATGCTACTGACGATTTTACCTATGATAACAGGTTTTGCTATGGAAGATATGTCAATGAACGGATATCTTACTAAAGGAACAAAACAACATGATTAATGGATTGGCAATTGAGTGCACCAATTGTCAACGGTGCTTAACAAAGTTCTTTTGGTAAAACACGATTTGAAAGGGATTACAACTAGAGGCGGAAAGTCAACCTTTCAAATCGGAGAGACACCCGAGGATGACAGTACAAACAAGATTTCCCCTGAATCTTTATCACCTGAGCAAGAGCAACCAAAAGAGACTAATCCAGAACCTGTAATTAGAGAAGAACCTTCTGTTGAACCTAAACGATCAACACTACCTTTCCCACATAAGGTAAGGAAAGAGAAGGAAGATGCCTATCAAAAGAAATTCCTGGAGAATCTCAAGCAGCTGCAGCTAAGCATGCCACCTACCGGTCGAAATTGAACAAAGTGCATATTGGGCTTTGACGAATTGTAATATGGATATGGAAGCTGCAACGAAGAACCGTTTCATGGAACTTAATGAACTCTATGAACTAAGAGATGAGGCCTACAAAAATACTAAGATCTACAAAGAAAGAACTAAAAGATGGCATGACTCGAGGTTACGTGGGGATAAAACGTTTACTATTGGAGAGAAAGTGCTATTATTTAATTCCAGATTAAAGATGTATCCTGGTAAACTTAAATCAAGATGGACGGGTCCGTTCGTTGTCAAGAAAGTGTATCCATATGGAACTATTGAAATATGCGATAAAAATGGTTATATATTCAAAGTAAACGGGCAACGTGTGAAGAAATACTTTGATAATAAAATTGAGGATAATGAGAACGAGGTGGTGGAGTTTGAACCTGAAGTATTGGAATGAAGAGCTGAACGTGAGTCTAACTTGAAGACTCTGGAATAAAGACAAGTGCTGACCGGAGACAACCCGGAGAAATTTTTATTATTCTGTTTTTGTGTCGAGTCAGTCAGGCCGCAGAGGATACGGCGCATCTCAATTCTGAGATGCGACGCATCTCCTGCAATTTTTATTTTCGACTTTAAAACTTTTTATCAGTTTATTTTAATGCGGCGCATCCCTGGTTAAGGATGCGGCGCATCTTTTATTCTGATCCGTATTTATTCCAGGCTCGATACGGCGTATCTTCTTCAATAAGATACGGCGCATCGACTGACCTGATGATTTTCAGTTTTAATTTTTAAGTTTTATTTTTATCTAACTAATGATGCGCGTGATGTGTCGTTGCGGTTTAGCAGTTTTAATGCCTACTCAAGTTTTAAATTTATATTTAGCCGACTTATCAATAACACACACACTTAACGAGCAGTGTACCCGGTCAGTATGAAGATAATGGTAAGTAGAGTGTCGATCACTAAGAGTGGAACGTATAATCTCGTTAATCTAATCAGTATTTTAATATCCTAACGCAAGGGGGTTTCAGCCTGAGAGACTGGCACAGTTTTGTTTGCAATTAAATAGTAAAATAAACAATAGGCACGAATCAGCAAGTAGCACACACGTACACAGATAGATACTTGAGACAATAAGAGGGCTGTCCTTATGATTAAGTAGATTGTCACTTGTTTTATTGATAGCTTTATATGAAGTGTATGTAATTAACCCTTTCTCGTTGGTCCTATTCTTATCGGCGAGTAAACCCTTAATGATTACTTATGTCTAAAAGTCATTCCTAAGTGATCAATTTAGAAACAACCGTGGGAGCCACATCTTGTCCCGCAGTCAGATGCCCGCAAGCCACTAATAAACACAGAGGTTATCAATGCACTAATAAGTAGTAACCAAAGACATCAACATATAAACTTTAATTAATGAGAAAGCAGTTTTAAGGGAGTGCAATCTTTCCGTTGCCACATTACACAAGCCACCAATCTTGATGAATTAAAGTTTGCTAAAACAATAAAACAAAACTACTTAATGAATTAAATACATGCAGCACCTTCTTACAGCTCTTGTATCTTCGATTTGGGTGTGTCTTGTGCTGCCTCTTGACTGAATTCGTCCTTTTGCTCTGCTGTCCGAACTTCGGTTTTAGGGTTTCGAACTCTTTTATCTCGTCTGGTCTACGGGGTATTTATAGTTTGTGTCTGAGGGAAGATGCGGCGCATCTACTAAGTAGATGCGGCGTATGTACGTAACTTCGCGTGGGGTCCAAGATTATAATATTCAGGAATATTCGTACACCGCCAGAAGATGCGGCGTAACTCCATGATTAGATGCGGCGCATGTCCTCTTGTATCTTGGATCGTATCTGGTGACATCTTGATAGAGATGCGGCGCATGTTGATAGTGAGATGCGGCGCATCTGGAGCAGATTAGTCTTGATCTTCTTCATTTCAGTAGACTCTTCACTTTATGCACGTTTTGCTCCATTATTAGTCCAAAATCGCCAAGTTTCACCAAATGCTTGTTTTTACCTGAGAATTACAAAAGTAAACGATTAAGTATCAATCCTCATACATAATATAGTAAAACAAGTCAAATTAATAGGATAAATGATAGTAATAAAATGTACTTATTTTAGTTCATCAAATATCCCCCCACTTGAACTTTACTTGTCCCCAAGTAAACCTTAGATTAAATCTCATGAAAATGTATCCTAAAAGATGTTAGGATTTATTTTTATATTTAAGCATGTATTCGTTTATCACACAATCACACAACTAAACACTTAACGAATTAGAAGTAAAATAAAATAAGTCGATAAAAGCAAATCTAATCGTTTAACTGTCCAGTCGCGACGAATATTCTATCATAAGCTTGGCAAGTATACACATCTCCACCACTAAAGCTAAGGAATAACAAGTCTAAAGCGGTAAAAAGGGTTTTTAGGCTTAAGGGTTAATTATTCTTATTTCACTATCGATCTCAAATTCCAGAAAAGGCGACAAAATCACAAATACATGATCGAATCCACGAACACGATACTTGCAATTGCTCAAATCCTTAACTCGAATAGGCTAAAGATAGGTCCAAACTTCACCAATAATAATATATCAAAAAGGGCGACAAAATCATAAATACATAGCCGAATCCACGACTACGATACTTAAGATTGCTCAAATCCCTAATCTCAATAAATCAAAGGTTCGGTTGGATAAAGAATAATATAGGGTATGGATAATATTTGGGTTATAAATTGGTGTAAAATAAAAAATAAACAAAACAAATAAATTAAAATCCTAAGTGTGGTTAATCACTATCCCAACCATCCCATGAATAAGACTCATATCATTGAATAACTCACGCTTTAACACTTGAAACACACGCTTTAGGTAGACACGAATTATACTCAACAAGATCTTAATCAAAGAATAAACCTTAATTGGCGTTCCCATAACTGCCAATTCCCATTCAATCCATAGATATAGTACAACAAATAGTGGCCATATGAACCACTTACATAACTTTACATCGTTGGCTTAAAATAAACATCCAACTCTTTTTTCTTTCTTTTTCTTTTCTCATTTTTTTTTTTTTTTTTTTTTTTTTTTTTTTTTTTTTTGTTGAAACATAAACATAGATGTGTAAAATTTCACCACATCACTACAACTTTCTTTCCGGATAATTTTTTCATACTTTTCATAACTTCAGAAATAATGGTAATAGTGAAAGTAGTAAACACACGAAAAATAAACTCTAAAATATACAATATTTACTTTCACTCCAATTGCATTATGCAATTTCCCGACCTAACCATAGATAATGAATTACGCACGCGAACACAGGTAATGTAAGGAAACACACTCTGCCTATAGCAATTAACCAACCACGGACTTTAATCTACAGGGTAGGCTAAGGTGTAAGGGTGTAACGAAACATTTTAAACATAGGTGTAAGAAACGAAAGAAATGGCTCTGAGTGTTTTTCTAGGGGTATCTTACTCTAAAAATGAGAGTAACAAAAGGGTTTATACGGGGGTTAACTAACCAGTGTAGTTAGTTAATAACACATAACATATAAAGGCTATTTGGTTGTAATCCTAGAATTTTACCAAGTTAGACAAGTCATTCCAATTAAATAAATAATACTCATTATGGTGGTCTCGAATAGTATACAAGCCAAGTTCTAAAGTTTACAAGTCACCGGCACACTCATAGATTTGTGAATTTTGGAAAAATCACAATTTTTGAAAATAACGTCATGTGTGCAGTTATGTAACTTAGATCTTAAACAAAAACATGCTAAAAAATTTTTAAGTTTGATATATTAAGCACATTTTAAGCATAATTTTTGAAAAAGTTTAGGACAAGTAAGTGTTAAGTGTTCTAATTCTCCTATCCCCCCACTTAAGTTAAACAACGTCCTCGTTGTTTGTATAAAAGGTTAAAAACTGGAAAATAAAAAGAATTAGAACAGAAAAACTCCCCTGAGATTTGCTCGGTATGATCCTCCATTAGTGTAAGAGCAAAAATCATCTTTCTTGTGGATTAGAACGTTAAAGCTTCATACTTGATGTATCCACAGAAAATTCAGAAAACTATAATACCACCAACACTTTAAAACACACCTAAGATAAGAAAGGTTCAACTTGCATAATACATTAGTAGTTAGGAAAAATAAAACTTAAAAATTAAAACTGAAAATCATCAGGTCAGTCGATGCGCCGTATCTTATTGAAGAAGATACGCCGTATCGAGCCTGGAATTAATACGGATCAGAATAAAGATGCGCCGCATCCTTAACCAGGGATGCGCCGCATTAAAATAAACTGATAAATAGTTTTAAAGTCGAAAATTAAAATGAAAATGAAATAAAGGATAGGATGCGTCGCATCTGTTTAGGCAGATACGGCGCATGTAGTAACCAAACAGACTGTTAACAATCTGTTGCAAAAATGGCTCGTTCCACGGTTTAATCTCATACGTCCTCTCGTTCTCTCATGCTGAACTTAATGCCAGTCTTCGTCAAACATAACAAGAAATATAAACTGAAACATTAAACATAAGCATAAGAATAACGATAAGTACAATCCAAAAAAAATAATAATAATGTGTGGAACAATGTCAGTAAAACAAAAGGGTAAGATCATGGGTGAGCGGTGTCGTCCGGATGGGTCCCAGAAGTGCTGGCTCCATCAGTCCTCTGGCGGACTCTGCGCTCGTACGTACGTGCTACTCCCGTAACCTCAGTACCATCAGGACGGGTGTGGGTGATACCCTGATGCTCTAATAGTCTGCTCACACTCCTGACCACCCACTCTAAGTCTCTCCTCAGTACCATCACCTCTCCCTCGACTGCGTCGAGTCTCTGAATCACGGTGCGTGGGGGTACTGGTGCCTGTGGCACCTCCTCGTCGGCAGGAGCAGCAGCCGGAGGATCCTGAGGTCCTCCCTGCTCCGCCTCCGCCCCTGCAGCTCTGGCGGGCCCTAATGCTGCCCAAAAGTGGCCCCCAGCAGCCACCTGGCAGATCGCCAGTCTAACCAAATAGTCCCTATCGATAACTGGGAGACGAGCCACCACAACCTCCAGCCCCGCTGGAATCTCTGCTCCAATAACTCCAAAATGGCGGGCCAGCCTCGAAACAAAATGCCCGCCAGTCATGTGGCTCCTCCGATCTCTCCCAGCAGCTGATCGGTGGAGGTAGTGTGCCAAAAAGTGGGGGATGTTCACCGGCATCCCCTCATCCATGCTCCTAAGTAGGAAGAGGTCCAGAGTGGTCACCTTTTCAGGCGACTGACCCCTCCCAGCAATAGTAAGTGCAATCAGCCTGTGACACAGCCTCCTCATCGGCTCCCTGATCAAAGTATATGAGGGGGTGGAAGTAGTGATGTCGCCCCCCGAAGAAATCCTAAACCAGTAATCACTGAATACCCCTCTGTCAGGGACAACCCGTAAACTCTCAGCCCAGTACCTGGCAAACCCAGCAGATCCAAGCTCCTCCTCAGTGTGTAGACCCAAGGCTAAAATAAACTGCCTCATCGACATCTGCCTGTGCACACCTCCTAACCTGAACACCAGAGTGTCAGCTGTATCAATCTCCACATCCGTCTCTCTGTAATGAATAGTGCTAAAGAACTCCAGCATGAGCTCCCTAATCAGAGGCTCGTCAACCCTAAACAGTCGCTCCCAAGCACTAGACCTGAACTCCACCTCATCATCACCTCCAACAACAACCATCTCCATACGACGCTGTAAGCTCGCAGCTGCATGTCCACCACCGATCAATCCCACATCGTCAAAATTCAGAACCTGGACTCTGAATATTTTCTTGAAGTAAACTGAGTCAAGCCTATGCAAATAATCCTCTAGAGTGCCATCAGTAAGTCCCATGTTCTCGAATCGTAACCATTGGTGCCTTTGTGCGATATCTGGTAGTGTCATCTGAAATAAACATTCAAAGTCAGTAAACAGTCTGCAAGAAAGGTAGATACGGCGCATTTGATTAAATCAATGCGGCGTATCTGTATAAAGTATAAGAGATGCGGTGCAAGACAACAGATACGGCGTATTGAGATGCGTCGTATCTAGATTAATCAATACGGCGTATCTAAAATTTTAGCAATTTTGAAATAGGTCGTTACGCCGCATTAATCAACCTAGATGCGCCGCATCTAAAAGCATATCAGCATAAAATAAAGGGTTAGGCACGTTTTTCAAGAATCCGTATCCGTGACGTAAACTTCCACTAAATATCACAGTATAATATTCTCCTTATATCAGTTCAAATATCTCAATCAACCACAGCTAATTTACCTTCCCGCTAAATATTCAAAATCAAACCCAAAACCTAAATTTTCGGTCGATTCAATTAGTGCCAAATTCGATGTCCAAATCTAAAATTAACTTAGGGGAAATAATTAATTCCAAGTTCTAATCATATCCCTATATCGTTTAAGCGCGAATCGATTCAATCCTATAAACCCTAATTTTCGTATTAATCAAAATTAAATCGAAATGTAACAATTACCTTAGTATTTGTGATTAGGAGAACGTTTTAATGCTCGGATTAAAGGCGGATTGAAGAAAGATGATCGGATTTTGAGTATAATATTAGTGCGTGTTCTTAACTGTGTGTATTTATGCGGCGTATTCCCGTCGTATTTATAAGGCGACACGATGCGCCGTATTAGAAAATTGGGATGCGCCGTATCTAGTTAATTCCGTTGACTAGTCAATAAGTCCTAGTTGGTCAGGGATACGGCGCTTCGGATATTTAGATCCGCCGTATCTCTATGTTAGTTAACGAAATTTAAATGAAGAACGTACCTTGGCCTCCGCAACACAGTTCCTTATACATCAAATTTGGGTAAAAACGGCACACCATATAGATGAATTCAAAATAAGAGTAATAGGCATAAACGTTTCATTAATAATCGTAATCTTATTGTTTAGTGGATAAGGATTTATTCCGAGGTTAGGAACAAATATCGTTTTTGAGCATACAAAATTAAGATTACGAATTGAATCAGACGTATAATAAGGATAATAAAACTGAGATCATAGTGTAGAGAACTTTCCTTTGGGCAGTTGAATTATCGTAGAGTTTACCTGGGATTCTATTTCAAGAATTAAAGAAGTTCAATGTCACCAGTACTGAGTTTTCCTCCACTCTTCCCGTCTTATGTTCGGTCACTTCAGCTAGCGTCTCTTGGTTTGGTTCAGAATGTAATCCTTCTTGGTGATGCTTGAGTCATCATTTATCCTGAAAATAAACAACTTGCACACGAGAGTAGCGGACCGATCAAAGTAAATATCAAAAATCAACTATATTTATCAAATTATATTCGTCGTATTAACAAAAGTTAATGCGCCGTATTTTCGTTACGTTTAAAAATAAAAGATTTTTGATTCAGTAAGATGCGCCGTATCGACAGAAATCGATACGCCGTATTTGTTTAATAATTCGCAAACTGTTTTTAATTAAAATAATAGATACGCCGTATCTGCGAAAGCAGATGCGTCGTATGGCGTTAACGTTTAGAAAAATTTTTATCAAAACAGATACGCCGTATCTACAAAAGCAGATGCGTCGTATTACTTTATCGCTTAGAAAAATTTTCTTGTTAAAAACAGATACGCCGTATCTTGGGGAAAAGATGCGTCGTATCGAATTAATTAAACGCGTTGTATATAAAAATTAAACGCAATACGCCGTATCTGAGAGATCAGATGCGCCGTATCGTTTGATTTAGCACAGTACAACGATAGCAGAACAGAAAAATACGAAAAAATAAAAAATAAAAATAAAAATTAAACACACGAAACAAAAATAAAACACACAAAAATAAAAACAAAAGCAAACAAATAACACACAATACAACAAATATGCAAAATAGTACAATGATGCAATTTAATCTAATAAAAAGAAAAACCTAATTAAAATACTAATCAAATTAACAGAAAATAACAATTCACTCCCCGGCAGCGGCGCCAAAAACTTGATGCGCGTGATGTGTCGTTGCGGTTTAGCAGTTTTAATGCCTACTCAAGTTTTAAATTTATATTTAGCCGACTTATCAATAACACACACACTTAACGAGCAGTGTACCCGGTCAGTATGAAGATAATGGTAAGTAGAGTGTCGATCACTAAGAGTGGAACGTATAATCTCGTTAATCTAATCAGTATTTTAATATCCTAACGCAAGGGGGTTTCAGCCTGAGAGACTGGCACAGTTTTGTTTGCAATTAAATAGTAAAATAAACAATAGGCACGAATCAGCAAGTAGCACACACGTACACAGATAGATACTTGAGACAATAAGAGGGCTGTCCTTATGATTAAGTAGATTGTCACTTGTTTTATTGATAGCTTTATATGAAGTGTATGTAATTAACCCTTTCTCGTTGGTCCTATTCTTATCGGCGAGTAAACCCTTAATGATTACTTATGTCTAAAAGTCATTCCTAAGTGATCAATTTAGAAACAACCGTGGGAGCCACATCTTGTCCCGCAGTCAGATGCCCGCAAGCCACTAATAAACACAGAGGTTATCAATGCACTAATAAGTAGTAACCAAAGACATCAACATATAAACTTTAATTAATGAGAAAGCAGTTTTAAGGGAGTGCAATCTTTCCGTTGCCACATTACACAAGCCACCAATCTTGATGAATTAAAGTTTGCTAAAACAATAAAACAAAACTACTTAATGAATTAAATACATGCAGCACCTTCTTACAGCTCTTGTATCTTCGATTGGGTGTGTCTTGTGCTGCCTCTTGACTGAATTCGTCCTTTTGCTCTGCTGTCCGAACTTCGGTTTTAGGGTTTCGAACTCTTTTATCTCGTCTGGTCTACGGGGTATTTATAGTTTGTGTCTGAGGGAAGATGCGGCGCATCTACTAAGTAGATGCGGCGTATGTACGTAACTTCGCGTGGGGTCCAAGATTATAATATTCAGGAATATTCGTACACCGCCAGAAGATGCGGCGTAACTCCATGATTAGATGCGGCGCATGTCCTCTTGTATCTTGGATCGTATCTGGTGACATCTTGATAGAGATGCGGCGCATGTTGATAGTGAGATGCGGCGCATCTGGAGCAGATTAGTCTTGATCTTCTTCATTTCAGTAGACTCTTCACTTTATGCACGTTTTGCTCCATTATTAGTCCAAAATCGCCAAGTTTCACCAAATGCTTGTTTTTACCTGAGAATTACAAAAGTAAACGATTAAGTATCAATCCTCATACATAATATAGTAAAACAAGTCAAATTAATAGGATAAATGATAGTAATAAAATGTACTTATTTGAGTTCATCAACTAACTACTAATGTATTATGCAAGTTTGAACCTTTCTTAACTTAGGTGTGTTTTAAAGCCTTGGTGGTATTATAGATTCCTGCATTTCCTGTGGATACATCGATTATGAAGCTTAAACGTTCTAATCCACAAGAAAGATGATTTTTGCTCTTATACTAATGGAGGATCATACCGAGCAAATCTCAGGGGAGTTTTTCTGTTCTAATTCTTTTATTTTCCAGTTTTTAACCTTTTATACAAACAACGAGGACGTTGTTTAACTTAAGTGGGGGGATTGGAGAATTAGAACACTTAACACTTACTTGTCCTAAACTTTTCAAAATATGCTTAATATATAAAAATTTAAAATTTTTAGCATGTTTTTGTTTAAAGTCTAAGTTGCATAGCTGCACACATGACGTTATTTTCAAAAATTGTGATTTTTCAAAATTCACAAATCTATGAGTGTGCCGGTGACTTGTAAACTTTAGAACTTGGCTTGTATACTATTCGAGACCACCATAATAAGTATTATTTATATAATTGGAATGACTTGTCTAAATTGGTAAATTTCTAGGATTACACCCAAAAAGCCTATTATATGTTATGTGTTATTAACTAACTACACTGGTTAGTTAACCCCCGTATAAACCCTTTTGTTACTCTCATTTTTAGAGTAAGATACTGATGAAGCGAAAAGTGTACCGCTTTTAAGGGGTCATTTAAGCCCTAAATCGTATTATTTGATCAAATATTGCCCTAAATCGTTCCTTTTGTCATTTTAGGTACTTTGGAGAAGAAATCTGGAAAAGGAAGCATTTTGGACGTTTTTGGAGCATAAAAGTGAAGAAAACGACAAAGTCTCAAAATCGGCTGAAAAGTACCTTTGACGGCGTCAGGGATTGGTCCAGACGGCGTCATGGCTTGGCAAAAGTGGTGGATATGAAAATTACTCATGATAAGCCAGAGAATTTCACAAGGAAAAATCTGACGGCGTCACCCTTTGAAGTGATCAAGGCCATCACGGTTTAAGCTAAAGAGGGACGGCGTCAAGCTCATTTCTGACGGCGTCAAGCTTTGATAAGCCAGAGCGGATTTTGGAGGTCTAAAGAGGGACGGCGTCAGGAAGGCCATCCGGGAACCCTAAAAGCGGCGAGGTGACGGCGTCAGGATCTACAACGTGACGCCGTCAGCCCTTAAACTCTATATATAGTTTTGCAATTTTTTGTCATTAGTGTGGAACTTATTGTGTGTAACTTTGGAGGAGAAACCCTAAGATGAATTTCTGCCATTTTTAAGGGTTTTCATACCCTTGGATCTCCCATGTTTAATTGAAGATAAGTGTTTATTTAATCAATCAATATGTCTATGTGTTGTTTGATTACATCTTGTTCTTGTCTTTTAATTAACATGCTAGGCTAGATTTATCTTGTGTTTGCTTAGATCTAATGAAACCTAACTATTGATTATTGGTTATTAGTGTGTTATTAGTTGTATTGGATGATTGTTCATCGATGTTAGGCTTAAGAAAACTGGCTAACTTCCTATTCGGTAACTTGCTTGAACGTCTTAAGAAACATGAACCAATGCGTACTAAGGTTTTTATGGTTGTATTTAATGCATGAGCGAATTCTAGTGATCCCATGTTAGGAGCTTCCTAGCCGGCTCGACACAGGAGTGAAGTAGGAGCTTGTAGAGTTGGGGAAGTACGTACGCCACCCCACGATTGGTATTAAGGAATACACCCGTCATCCACGCAATTAATACACACTAATCAACCGGTAAAAGATAGTTAGGGAGTAAGGAAATCTAAGTAAACACATTTCTCTCCACATAAGTTTCACCACTCTTTTCATTTTCAGTTATTTTATTTTATTTGCATTCGTAGTTATTTGGGTTAGTTGACTAGCAACTAATTCCGCCCACTCTTTCAAACCCGAGATTTTACTTGCTTTCATAAAAAATTATAAAAATACAAAAAGAATCTTCCCTCACCCTTAGACCTACTAAAGTAGTTTTTCATACCTAACGAACACTATTCCCTGTGGAGAACGATCAATCCCCCGTACTTACCACTACACTATACTACATCGGTCAGGTACACTGCCTGGTGGGGTTGTAAGCCTCTTGAGATCCCTCGAGAGGTAAAACCTGTTGTAAGGTTGCAAAACCACGCATCAAGTTTTTGGCGCCGCTGCCGGGGAATAGTTATTGTTTAGGTTGAATTTTTATTTTATTAGGTCTACTCACTAGATTCCTTTCTAGTGAGATTTTTATTTTTCTTTTTATTAGATTTCTTTAGTCTATCTTTTTCTTTGTGCCCTTTGTTTGTAAAACCATTTTCATTTGTCACCATGGCGGATGAAATTCCATTTAGATCATTAACAATAGAGGAACAATTACTTTACACGGATAGATTTGCTTCCTGTTGTTCCAATGAATTTTTAAGTGATCTTAGATATATACAAGAGGAGATGGGTATAAAGTTTGATAGGTTTGATGAATTATGTGCATGTGTGGCTTCTATTAAACAATCATTGTTAGGATCAACTCCTTTTAATAAGACCCTTTGGAAAAATTTTGAGGAAAGCCTCCTAACCGTGAACCATAAGTTTAATGAATTAATGGGTTCGTATACATCACAACTTGAGGAAACAATTGAGGAGGATTTAGCCGAACATGAGCATATTGAGCAAAAAGACCTAGGTTTTATGATCAATGACTTTGAATCTACTAAAACACATGATGTGGATATAATTGATATAGAGACAAGGAAGGATGAGGTAAATAACACAAACCTACAAAGTACCCCACAAGTCCTACCATCATTCGAGGCATACACACCGCCCGTGACTTACCCGGAAGAAGTAGAAGGGACTATAGGAACCCCAATTGAAGTAGAACCTTTGGAAGAAACAAAACTAGAAGAAATAGGTTTGAATACTTGTAGTCATAACCTTTCTTTTAGTTCTATGGAAGTTCCTAGTTTTGATGAACCGGAGCCTAAACCAAAACCGTTACCTAATCTTCCATCCTTAGATGTGAACTTAGGAATTGAAATAGGTCCCGATCCACCCATCAAACCATGTAGTCCGGGTAGTTTTATGTTGAAGGTAGTAGACTCTAAGCCTTGTAGAGAGGAAGCTGACATAGGAGTGAACCATAACCTTTCATACTTACATCACCCATTCATGATTATTCACAAGAAACACTATGGGTTTAAACCGGGTTTATTAGGTCAAGATGGATTCCCAACTAGGAGTCTCTCGAAGTTGATAGAAGATGATCCCTTTCTAGGAGAAAACTTCAATTCACCCATTGACCCAATTGAACTAAGTAAGGTTATGATGATTGGATCCCACATCTTTGAGCATATAATTCATCCACCATTCTTTCCTCACGTGGCATACTCATACCGAGTCGGTGTGTATCGCTACTATCACCCGCACTTAACCCTAAGTGTAGGGAAAACCTCTCCTTTATCCGTTAAATAAGGGTAGAGTCAGGCTCGTGACTCGAACAAAAACAAGCGCTTCTTGGGAGGCAACCCAAGCTTTATTTGCTTTGTGTGTTTATTTATTTGTTTGCTTGATTTTATTTGTTTCCGTATGTGTGTTTAATTTTTATCATTATTGATTCATGTTCAAAACTAAATTGTGAAAATGCTTTATTTTGTTTTTAACTTCGTCTTAATTACATATAAAGGTATTTTGCAAAAGATAAGTGTAAGGGAAATCCAAATCGGTTTATTAGAACAAATGAACATGAATCGTAATAATAATAAATTAACATACATATTAGTATTTGTTTGAGTCAAATGCTTGTATCGAGTCATAATGATGTTTTGCAGGAATTCCAGGAAGTAAGGAATAGGTTTTTTCAGAAATTTTCCGGAAACTTAACATGAGAATTCTGTCAGATCATTTCTGACGGCGTCAGGAGTTACAACCTGACGGCGTCAGGTTTTAATCTTCTGAAATTTTTGAAAGTTTTGTTTTCATAAAAAGTTTTTATTAAATCTCTAACTTATAATCTCCAGGAATCTGCAAAATTATCATTCCACAAGCATTATATCCTTATATATAGAATTTATCCCGCCGATGTTATGCAGGTTTTCGTGTTTGTTTTCTCAGGTTTAACAGGTTATTTTGGACAAGGAGATGTAGGTGGAATAGAGCTTTTGGCAATGCATTAGTCTTGGAGCTTCTACATTCTCTTGGAAGAAGATCTAACCATGTTACCACATTATCCACCGAGCGAATCAGGGGAGTATTTGATTTCATTCTTTTACCTTTTCACTTTTACATCTTGTTATTTGAACATTGGGGACAATGTTCATCTTAAGTGTAAGGGGGGGGGTAAAATATGATACTTTAGAGAATACAAGTACGCTTGATTTTTGTTTGTTTGATAGTAGATGTGTAATAAAACTGAGAGAAATACTTGTTAGGGCAATTTTAGTGCCAAATTTAATTTTTTTTACAACATATAGGAGTGAAACTTTGATCTTAATGAGCGTCTCACGGATAGGAGTTATATGACTAGCACAAAAACCGTACCACTAAAAAATTTTCCACCCCCAAATATGTGAGGTTCGCCCCTAGAATTGGTAGGAAAAGCATTTATGCTATGATGTGTGTACCGGTAGCACTTAGATTCTAGAACTTGCGTTAGGACCATTCCGAGGCCACAAGTGAGACTACATTCGTGTAGTTAGATTTACTACATGATAAGAGGCATTAGGATTAACCCATTGTTTTACACCTGTGTTTTTGTTATAATTACATTGGCTACATTGGTCAAGTAATTCTCCCACACCCTTTGCGTTGTACTCATTTTTAGTACACGATACCCCTAGTACACCCCTCAGAGCCTATCTTTTCGTTTCGACCTTTAAGCATTTTACTTAAAGGAAGAATTTGTTACACCCCACTTAAATGTACACCCAAATCGCCTTAGCCTACCTTGTATGCACTCATTTTTAGTGCATTATTGTTACAACATTTGTTTAAACCCAAGTTAATTATATAATTGATTACATGGTTGCTAAGTCGAGTCATATCCTTGTACATATTGTTTTGGGACGATTGGGACTCATGGGTAAAGTACTAGTGTAATGGAGTAATGGGGAAGAACATCATTTATTACCCCCATATGTGCTAAATATTTTAAAAGTACTCCAAGTGTTTCGATTATCTTAATTCGAGTCATTAGAATAGCTATTTGTAAAGTTATGTAAAAGTTCAAGTGTAAGGGGAATGCAACGCCCCTATGATGTATTATTTTGGATGGTAGGGCAAAAGTGTATGAAAAAAAAAAAAAAAAAAAAAAAAAAAATCGAAAAAATCAAGAAAAAAAAAAGAGAAAAAGAAAAATAGAAAAAACATACGGACTACCATCCCGTTTTATTTTATGTTTATTTTATGTTTTTGTTATTTTCTTTCATTAGCTTAAGTCGAGTCTAGTCTTGGCTTAGCAACGCCATATTGTACATGTAATTGATCAAGATATTTAACTCGCCACCAGTAAAATATCCCTTATCCAACAAATCCGTGTTTATCATATCCCTACACCTAACGTTATAACCCATTTAAAAGCCCTCTTTGATAGTTTATCTTAGGTGCTTACGCCTAGTGGAGGAGGTTTTCGATCCTTTCCCAAGCCTATGGTAATCTATTTGCTATGACAGGTAGTGAGAGATATTATCCGTTTTCATTTATGAGATTTATTTTGATGACACTTGAGAGATGTGAGTATCTAAACACTACTTGTGAGGTGGTAGTTTGTAATCTCCGTCCTTATTATGATTAAAGTGGAACGATTATTTGTTGTAATTACTTTTATATTAGCATTAAATGACCCCTAACTTGTATTTTGATTAGAATAAAAATGCATTTGCTTGAGGACAAGCAAATCTCAAGTGTAAGGGTATTTGATGAAGCGAAAAGTGTACCGCTTTTAGGGGGTCATTTAAGCCCTAAATCGTATTTATTTGATCAAATATTGCCCTAAATCGTTCCTTTTGTCATTTTAGGTACTTTGGAGAAGAAATCTGGAAAAGGAAGCATTTTGGACATTTTTGGAGCATAAAAGTGAAGAAAACGACAAAGTCTCAAAATCGGCTGAAAAGTACCTTTGACGGCGTCAGGGATTGGTCCAGACGGCGTCATGGCTTGGCAAAAGTGGTGGATATGAAAATTACTCATGATAAGCCAGAGAATTTCACAAGGAAAAATCTGACGGCGTCACCCTTTGAAGTGATCAAGGCCATCACGGTTTAAGCTAAAGAGGGACGGCGTCAAGCTCATTTCTGACGGCGTCAAGCTTTGATAAGCCAGAGCGGATTTTGGAGGTCTAAAGAGGGACGGCGTCAGGAAGGCCATCCAGGAACCCTAAAAGCGGCGAGGTGACGGCGTCAGGATCTACAACGTGACGCCGTCAGCCCTTAAACTCTATATATAGTTTTGCAATTTTTTGTCATTAGTGTGGAACTTATTGTGTGTAACTTTGGAGGAGAAACCCTAAGATGAATTTCTGCCATTTTTAAGGGTTTTCATACCCTTGGATCTCCCATGTTTAATTGAAGATAAGTGTTTATTTAATCAATCAATATGTCTATGTGTTGTTTGATTACATCTTGTTCTTGTCTTTTAATTAACATGCTAGGCTAGATTTATCTTGTGTTTGCTTAGATCTAATGAAACCTAACTATTGATTATTGGTTATTAGTGTGTTATTAGTTGTATCGGATGATTGTTCATCGATGTTAGGCTTAAGAAAACTGGCTAACTTCCTATTCGGTAACTTGCTTGAACGTCTTAAGAAACATGAACCAATGCGTACTAAGGTTTTTATGGTTGTATTTAATGCATGAGCGAATTCTAGTGATCCCATGTTAGGAGCTTCCTAGCCGGCTCGACATAGGAGTGAAGTAGGAGCTTGTAGAGTTGGGGAAGTACGTACGCCACCCCACGATTGGTATTAAGGAATACACCCGTCATCCACGCAATTAATACACACTAATCAACCGGTAAAAGATAGTTAGGGAGTAAGGAAATCTAAGTAAACACATTTCTCTCCACATAAGTTTCACCACTCTTTTCATTTTCAGTTATTTTATTTTATTTGCATTCGTAGTTATTTGGGTTAGTTGACTAGCAACTAATTCCGCCCACTCTTTCAAACCCGAGATTTTACTTGCTTTCATAAAAAATTATAAAAATACAAAAAGAATCTTCCCTCACCCTTAGACCTACTAAAGTAGTTTTTCATACCTAACGAACACTATTCCCTGTGGAGAACGATCAATCCCCCGTACTTACCACTACACTATACTACATCGGTCAGGTACACTGCCTGGTGGGGTTGTAAGCCTCTTGAGATCCCTCGAGAGGTAAAACCTGTTGTAAGGTCGCAAAACCACGCATCAGATACCCCTAGAAAAACACTCAGAGCCATTCCTTTCGTTTCTTACACCTTTGTTATAATGTTTCATTACACCCTTACACCTTAGCCTACCCTGTAGATTAAAATCCGTGGTTGGTTAATTGCTTTAGGCAAAATGTGTTTCCTTACATTACCTGTGTTCGCGTGCGTAATTCATAATCTATGGTTAGGTCGGGAAATTGCACAATGCAATTGGAGTGAAAGTAAATATTGTATATCTTTGAGTTTATTTTTCGTGTGTTTACTACTTTCACAATTACCGTTATTTCTGAAGTTATGAAAAGTATGGAAAAATTATCCATAATTATCATTATAGTGATGTGGTGAAATTTTACACATCTATGTTTATGTTAAAAAAAAAAAAAAAAAAAAAAAAAAAAAAAATAGAAAAATAGAAAAGAAAAAGAAAAAAGAAAAGTTGGATGTTTGATTTAACCAACTTATGTAAAGTTTTGTATTAAGTGATCGATATCACCACTAATTGTTGTATACTATATTTATGGATTGAATGGGAGTTGGCAGTTATGGGAACGCCAACTAAGGTTTATTCTTTGATTGAGATCTTGTTGAGTATAATTCGTGTCTACCTAAAGCGTGTGTTTCAAGTATTAAAGCGTGAGTTATTCTATGATATGAGTCTTATTCATGGGATGGTTGGGATAGTGATTAACCACACTTAGGATTTTAATTTATTTATTTTGTTTATTTTTCATTTTACGCCAATTTGTATCCCAAATATTATCCATACCCTGTATTATTCTTTATCCAACCAAACCTTTGATTTATTGAGATTAGGGATTTGAGCAATCTTAAGTATCGTAGTCGTGGATTCGGCTATGTATTTATGATTTTGTCGCCCTTTTTGATATAATATTATTGGTAAAGTTTGGACCTATCTTTAGCCTGTTCGAGTTAAGGATTTGAGCAATTGCAAGTATCGTGTTCGTGGATTCGATCATGTATTTGTGATTTTGTCGCCTTTTCTGGAATTTGAGATCGATAGAGATTAAGGAGAATGATTAACCCTTAAACCTCAAAACCCTTTTTACCGCTTTAGACTTGTTATTCCTTGGCTTTAGTGGGGGAGATGTGTATACTTGCCAAGCTTATGATAGAATATTCGTCACGACTGGACAGTTAAACGATTAGATTTGCTTTTATCAGAATATTTTATTTTACTTTTAATTCGTTAAGTGTTTAGTTGTGTGATTATGACAAAAATGAATACATGCTTAAATATAAAAATAAATCCTAATATCTTTTAGGATGCATTTTCATAAGATTAATTCTAAGGTTTACTTGGGGACAAGTAAAGTTCAAGTGGGGGGATATTTGATGAACTCAAATAAGTACATTTTATTACTATCATTTATCCTATTAATTTGACTTGTTTTATTATATTATGTATGAGGATTGATACTTAATCGTTTACTTTTGTAATTCTCAGGTAAAAACAAGCATTTGGTGAAACTTGGCGATTTTGGACTAATTATGGAGCAAAACATGCAAGAAGTTAAGAGTCTACCGAAATGTACAAGATCAAGACATTCTGCTCCAGATGCGCCGCATCTCACTTATTACATACGGCGCATCGCTATCAAGATTTCACAAGATATTATCCAAGACGGCAAAGGACATGCGCCGCATCCAAGAATGAAGATACGCCGCATCTTCTGGCGGTGTACGAATATTCCTGAATATATTAATCTTGGACCCCACGCGAAGTTAAGTCAATGCGCCGCATCTACTTACTAGATGCGCCGCATCTTACCCTCAGACAGAAACTATAAATACCCCAAGACCAGACGAATTCCGTAGCTTTTAGTCAGAAGAGAATATTATATACGAGGTTCGAAGACCAGAAACCTAGGACGAATTCAGACGAATAGGCAGCACAAGACACACCCGAACGAAGATACAAGAGCTGTAAGAAGGTGCTGCATGTGTTTAATTCATTAAGTAGATTTGTTTTATTGTGTTAGTAAACTTTAATTCATCAGGATTGATGGCTTGTGTAATGTGACAACGGAAAGATTGCACTCCCTTAAAACTGCTTTCCCATCAATTAAAGTTTATATGTTGATGTCTTTGGTTACTACTTATTAGTGCATTGATAACCTCTGTGTTTATTAGTGGCCTGCGCATTTGACTGCGGAAAATAATGTGGCTCCCACGGTTGTTACTAAATTGATCACTTAGGAATAACTTTTAGACATAAGTAATCATTAAGGGTTTACTCGCCGATAAGAATAGGACCAACGAGAAAGGATTAACTACATACACTTCATATAAAACTATCAATAAAACAAGTGACAATCTACTTAATCATAAGGACAGATCTTCTTATTGTCTCAAGTATTTATCTGTGTACGTGTGTGCTATTCGCTGATTCGTGCCTATTGGTTTAGTTTATTATTTAATTGCAACCAAATCGTGCCAGTCTCTCAGGCTGACCCCCCTTGCGTTAGATTAGGTTGTATAGCTAACTTAATATATTAAAATACTGATTAGAATAACTAGATAATACGTTCCACTCTTAGTGATCGACACTCTACTTACCATTATATTCATACTGACCGGGTACACTGCTCGTTAAGTGTGTGTGTTATTGATAAGTCGGCTAAATATAAATTTAAAACTTGAGTAGGCATTAATACTGCTAAACCGCAACGACACATCGCACGCATCAGCGGGCTTCATACCTCGTTTAAAGACAAAAAGAGTAAATTTTAGTCTCTTTTTTTTTTTTTTTTTTTATTATTATTTTTTTTATTTATTATAATGTAAGATTATACGAGTAACTAAAAAATTACTGTTTTTTGGGTAAATAGTCACAATATGTTATGAAGGCAATAATTTCTAAACTCTAACTTAGTAACTTAGAAGTATCATAAACTGGTTGTTGATTTGTTGTTTCTTAAACTCTAACTTAGAAGTTTTGAACGGAAAACAATCAATGAACTATCGCCTTAAACTTTTAAAAAGAAAACATAATTAGTTCTTCACTGTAAATATGTTGATAGGTGATTGTTAAATGAAATACTAATTTTCGACAAGAAAAATATATATATATAAGTACATCAGAATGCATTGAAAGAAATAGGGATTCTAAAAATGCCAGAATATCGGTACCAAATAAATATCGGCAACGTACAACACTCAATTCACCATTGATTAATAAATAGGTCAATGAGCGACTCTAAATTGTTGCCTTTTTACTTTTACAAACAACAAATATTCAGGAAAGAAAAAGAAAAGAAAAAGAAAAAAAAGATGCCTGAAATTGGATGCAAATACTAATCATGTACCAGATGGTACGGACAAGACATCACTCATAACAGGCATTCGTGAATTTCATAAAAAATAAAAAGAATTGAATTGCAAATATCGTCGTCGGCTGAATGAGAATATGATAAAGGGGAATGTATTTATAGCCACAACTAACACAAAACAAATTTCTTACTTACTTTTCTCCTCAAGGCCCAAGCCCATTCATCTACCCTTCAAGTCCAGCTGTCTTTTATTTCTTTTCAATCATAGATAATACAAAAAATAAAAAAATAAATAATAATAATAAAAATAAATAACGTTGTATAAACATAAATTACGTTGCCATCACAAATTATGAATGAGTAACAAGTATGGGAATAATGATGAAGTGATCATGAGTGAGTTTCGCCAAATTTTCTCAAACATTTTTTAAATAACAAGAATAAAGCTAACCTTAATATATGTAAACAACTAAAATAATGGAGTAGTTGAAATGTAAACTACTAATCTTATACGGAGTACTTCGTTTATGCGCATCCTTAATATATATATATATATATATATATATATATATATATATATATATATATATATATATATATATATATATATATATTAAATAAGAGTTAAAAAGACGTCGTTTTGCCTAATGGGTTTCCCGCAAAAATTGTTTGGCTAGTCTTAGCATGCCTCCAATGATCCATAGGCCTGCTTTTCCGGCCTATTTCACCCCTTAGAGCAGGGGGTGCAGTGAGGACTTCATCCTCTTCATTCGGGCCTCACGGGGTGCCACATCAGCATAATAAACCACAACTAACAACCCTCCTCCCCAATCAACTAACCACAACGTACTCATTTGGGCCCCACCACTATCATTTTTTTTTTTTTAATCAAATATCCAAATAAACTAAAACTAATTTTATTCAAATAAAAATACAATACATTTTATTCAAACACACATTAAACATAAAGTTACGATACGAAAAAAAAAAAAACGATACAAGAATTAAAATAACGAAACAACAAATACTAAAACAACACATAAACTTAATCCTCGTCTTCCTCCTCGTTGTTGCGCCGGAATTTTTTCTTTATTTCGTTCTGTCTACGGCGAATGATAGCAACCGCCTCCGTATAAAGGAATTTGTGGGGATGGCGAGTTAGAATTATTTGATGAGGGGGTAGATGGGTTTGACGAACCCGCGTATGGATTTGAGGACAAGAGGTTCGTGAAATACATATGCTCGTTTGGGTTTTGCGACATGGTTGTTTCTCTTCAATTTGATCACAGTGGGTATATGTGAGTTTGAGTGTGTAGATGTTGGTATGTATGAATATTAGTTGTGTTGTTATATATAGAGAAGGAAAAAAAAAATATCCGTTTGATAACAAACGGTAATATTTACCGTTCGAAAACAATTATTAAATACTCCTTGTGTCAGACTTTCCCTTCGTCGTTCAGACGAGTAGATGGCCTTCGGCGATCTTCGGCGAGAAGCATTGGTGCAGCAACGAGCCTTCGGCGAGCTCATCAACGAGCTGCACCCCCTGGTCTTACATAATATGATGGCAGCACCTGATACTTTAGCTTCTATTCCGTATGTGTATACTGACAGTTTTCTACCAATGATTGCAGGTGGAGAGCGTGGACCACAGTTGCTTGCTTTTACTACGGGCGTTGCCTATGATCCTGCGACTTTTTTCCCGCAGCCTGGTATAACCTGTATGTATGTATTTATGCCATTAAAAACCATGTCTACAAACCAAGAAAAAAATTAGTTGGCAAAGTTTTTATTCTCAATTTATAATGACACTATGGTGATGATCTATTCAGAAGTTGTTTCGGTCCCAGTGGTGCTTGATTTTACGGCGGGTATCGTTCGTGAAACCAGCGTATTCTACCCTAGAATGGATTTGTGTTGGGCATGGGTACCTTCAGCCAATGCAGTAAACTAATCTAGCAGCCATCAGAAATCACGTGGTAAATTTCACGGTATGGTGTTTTTAACATTCATGAAGCATTGTATCCTTCATGTGGCTTTTCAGAAAAAAAGGGGGAACATGACATAAATAACTAACTTTACAAACATACTTAAATCTACAATATTTCTTCTCATAAACATTTGTAGTTGACAAATGTTATTATTCAAAATTAGAGATATCAGTTGTATCCTTAAGACTTGAATCTGAAGTCTGGACTTTGGACCAATCATGTAGCATCTCAAATAACTAACCAAATTTTGTCCCAAGTTATTGCCTTTAAAAAGATTACATGTGGTAGTCAAATAGAAAGAAATTAGTGACAAGTGGCACATTTAAACATGCGGGAATTTGCTATGCATATTAGCATATATGAATTATTGTGGCAAAGCGATGGGTCTTGATGTTTAGGTGGAATATAATCATATATCATTGCTTATAAGTTATTGTTTAGCTTGTTTAATGAATTACTATAATTATAGAATAAACTTATTAAATATTATAATAATAAAATAATAATGAATTTATGAATTAATAAATATTTTATAGTGAATTTATTTACAACAGCGCACGAATATTGATTTGCATGCAGAAGTTTAAGAATATAATAGGTAGGTTTTACTCCTTATCAATAGGCATCGTTGAAAAAACCTTTGTTACTTCCATCACTTTTGATTGAGAAGGGTTTCTTTGCTTTATGGCAACAAGTGGGTTGTAGGAAGAGCTTTCTTCACAAATACCCCAATCTTTCAAAATAAGGATGTCATTTGGAATTTGGATACATACAAAGCCTTCAATTTCGAAAGAATATCACTTGTAAAGGTGGATAACATACCCCTTAATGGCATCACTTGAAAGAAAAAATCAACCCTTGATGACAGCAGGTGCCCTTTATATTCAAGTTTCGAAAATTTTATTAATTATTAATTAAATAACGAAAAAAAGAAAAAAAATCTTTTAAGTTTATCAGTCTCAAGCAATAACACAAAAAGTAGAGCTTTCATCGGTTCAAATGTCACTTAATTCATTCGCTAATTCACAGTCACCACAAACAATAATATTGTTGTTCAAACTTGATTAATTCGAATTTTGTAAACTTGTCACTTCACTTGAAGAAGACTGAGCCAATTGAACTCAAATAAAGATTTTCACTTGTTCAAAATAACTAATTTTTCATACTTTATTAAATATTCAATTTTTATATATATATATATAAAAAAAAAAAAAAAAAAAGTTGTTATACCCACAAAATTAGCAAGATTTTTGAGAATTTACGGATATTTAGAAAACTCGCTAATTTTTACCTTACAAAATCAACCGGTTGCGTTTTTTTTTTTTTAAATCGCAAGAATTGACTTTGCTAAGTAAAATCTTGCTACTTTTCAATGACCACTTTGTCTTCGTAAAAAGTTATGGATCTAAAGAACCCATTTAACCTCTAGATATTATTTTAGAAGATATGTGCTACAACCATGGAGAAAGGTGATGTTTAAGAAATGAATATTACTCCGGATTGTTCTCCCTAAAATGAATCATGCATCCAACTTATTGTTTTACTTAATCCTTATTATCACCCGTCTATATTTCCTTCTAAACTCATCTTTTGGGACAAATAAACCATGCATAAGATACTCTCCTTTCTTTCAACTTAATATTTTTAGTCTTGAATGTGTCATCTAGGTCTGAGCAAATCCACCTGAAAACCGACCCGAACCGACAAACCAATCGAAACCAGACCGAACCGAACGGACCTTTTCCGGTTCGGTTTCGGTTTTGTATATTTATTTCGGTTTTTGTCGGTTTTTTTCGGTTCGAAACCCGAAAACCGACCCGAACCGAGTTATTCGATTCGGTTTCGGTTTTGATATCTACTTCTCGGTTCGGTTCTCGGTTTGAATTTTTTCCTTTTTCGGTTTTCGGGTCGGGTCGGTTTTTTCGGTTTGGATCGGGTTTGACCCGATACTCACCCCTAGTGTCATCTACTTCCAAATCTTCTAGTGGAAATCAAGTTAGAATCTTTGGTCGATATACTCACAAGGCTATGAGTAAACCTAGATCTTATGCGTGAAAATGTTCCCAAATCAAATGGTTGTGAGTTGAAGTCTTTTTTTAGGACATTGTAAGATCGATTTATTGTGTGAATATTATCAAATTGTTAGTTATCTTAAAAAAAAACAAAAAAATCAAAGCTTTGAAACTACCAAACGACTATGTCTCATTAGTACCCTACGTGTGAGAATATTCCCCAATCAAATAGTCATGGGGTTAAAGGACATTCTGAGATGAATTTATGGTGTGAATATTGTGGGTAAAATAGCTTTTTTGATAAAATTCAAATATTTAGTAAAGTTTATTTGTAAAATTAGTTATTTTTATCATTGTAAAAAAAACACACACAAATTAATCTACTTTTATTTGCCAAAATACTAAAATTTTGACAATTGATAGGTAAAAAGGTGTGGTAATTCTGCTCTTTCAAAGAGTGTATTTTTTGTCTGACACCAACAATTATTTGAAGACAAAGAGTATTTAAGTCTTTACTTTTTTATAATGTAAGATTATAACTAAACAAATTAATGTTTTTTTGGGTAAATAGTTACAATGAGAAAAGATAAAGACAATATAGATCCTATATTTGTTATAAATTGAATGAATAATGTAAGATTATAACTAAACAAATTAATGTTTTTTTTGGTACATAGTTACATTGAGAAAAGATCAAAAACAATATAGATCCTATATTTATCATAAATTCAATGAATCAATAATGTGCATTCATTATTTGAACAAAAAAAAAACTTTCATCATTTTTTTAAAAAATAAATATCTCGCAATGTTAATCGTTACTTGAAACAATTATACTATCATGCCGAGAATTAAATTATCTTTATATAAATATGCATTTCTATATAATTTCGACCATTTTTTTTTCAAAATTTCTCACATATGATTTTTCTCGTCAGAAATTTTGAAAAAAAAAATTCATCGAAAGTATATATAACTGAATATGTATAGATAGATAATTTAATTATTGTAACGACAAAAAAAATGAAAAATAGATTTTTATTAATTTTCATTAATCCCCTTTACCCAAAAAAAAAAAAAAAAAAAAAAAAAAAAAAAAAAAAAAAAAACTCTAGTTCCAATACGCTATGAAGGCAATAATTTCTAAACTCTAATTTAGCAGTTTGATAAACAACTGGTTGTTAATTTGTTATTTCTTAAACTCTAGCTTAGAAGTTTTGAACGGAAAAAAATCAATAAACTATCGCCTAAACTTTTAAAAAGAAAACATAATTAGTTCGTCACTGTAAATATATTAAAATAGGGGATCGTTCAATGAATACAAATTTTCGACAAGAAAAAAAATATATAGGTACATCAGAATGCATTGGAAGAAATAGGGATTCTAAAAATGCCAGAATATCGGTACCAAATAAATATCGGCAACGTACAGCACTCTATCCACTATTCATCTAGTGAATGAGCGACTCTAAATTGTTGCCTTTTTACTTTTACTAATCAGAAAAAAAGAAAAAAAAAAAAGAATGCCTCAGAAATTGGATGCAAATACTAATCATGTATCAGATGGTACGGACAAGACATCACTCATCACTGGCATTAATTCCTTTTATTATGTGATTTTCATCAAATAAATTAAAAAAAATAATAATAAAAAAAAAAAAAAAAAAAAAAAAAAAAAATTGAATTGAATAGAGAATATCGGCGGCTGAATGAAGGATTATGAATACTGTGAGGGAGGGGATGTTGTGTATTTATAGCCACAAACTAACACAAAACCCTAGTTACTTTTCTCCTATTTAGACCCAAGGCCCAGGCCCAAGCCCAATCATCTACTCTCCATTCTCCAACTCCAAATTATGAATGAGTTAACAAAAGTATGGTTAACCTTAATATACGTGAAGTCGTGAACAACTAAAATAATAGTTGAAATGTAAACTACTAATCTTATACGGAGTATTTCGTTTATGCCTGTCCTTATTTAATTAAAATAAATAAAAATTTAGAAGAGTAAAAGTCACATTTTACATTAAAAGTCATATCGGTGTTGGTTTGATACGTTATGAGTAGTGTATTCTAGTTGTTTCGTATAGTTTTGACCCAAAAAAGCACACAATTTGATGGTTTGTAACAGAATGACGACCTTAATGAAAAAGGTTGAATATTTGGAATGGTCCCTTAAAACAAAACCTTGTTAATGTATTCTTATAGTAATCAATTAGTATAATTTTCACAACTCATAAGAGATCCAACCCATTTCACATAAGAACCTACTTGTTTCATGATACGTAGCACATATATGAATGATGGCAGAGCATTATTTGAGACTCGTAAGTCGTAATAATTGACTGAGTTGTCACGACTATCTGAAGTTGAGCTATTGAGCTTAAACCAAATACACAGGCCCAAAAATAATCTGTCAAGAAACAGACACTTACAAATGAATAATAGACCTAGCTAAAGGAAAGATCACATTTATGAAGTCCATTGTAAAATCAACTAATGACCAACATTAAAAAAGATGTTAGGAAAGCTTGATCCACGTCACTACAAGCTAGATTCCACTCAAATCCAATCATTTCATAACGCTTAAACAGATATGCTCAAAGTCATCAAATGCAACCATTAAAAAAGGTCATGTCATTGATGAAGATTAGCATGCTTTATTAGTTGTTTATTTACTTGAAAAAAAAAGACAAAAAGAGCAGCTAGACCTTGGCGTTATGTTCAGGTCTGTGACTGAACTCAAAGTCAATATGAACAAACGCTCTCTCAACTTCCGGCAGCTGCTCAAGCTTTTCTTGTAGCAATTCCCCAATATTATGAGCTTTGTGGAGCAGCATATCCTCTGGCAACACAATGTCCACCTCCACAAAGTAATGAGAACCAAATGTGTATGCTCTCACCGTGTCAATATGCTTTATTTCCTCATGGTGGTTCCATATCAGATACGTCAACTTTGCTAAAAAGTCTGGTGGAGCACTTCTGCCTATTAACTGTTTCACGTTCTCCATAACCGTCCTCGCCCATGTGCTGATTGTATAAAGTGCTATCTGCAACCAACCAATATCCATTAGTTGAAAAATAAACATGATAACAAAAAGCAAATAAACTTGTTATGTGTTTGTTTGTTTAGTATGTTATACTCACAACTATAGCCCCTAACGGATCAATCCACCACTTGTAGCGAACAGCTAAAACAGTTGAGGCCAATCCAACAGAATTGGTGACAACATCAAATAAATGGTCTTGAGCATACGCCCTCACAATCTCATTCTTGAATCTCCGACAATACACCATCAGCATAAACTTCACCACAGTGACACCAACCATGATGCCAATCACCCATTTCTCATTATCACGATTCACGTCAGGGTGAGTCTGAAACCAATTCCAAACGCAGATTAAAAGAAAAAGATAAAAAAAAAAAGAACACACAGTGAGAGCATACAATTCCAATAACAATTGTATCACCTAAAGTTAGCAAGAAAAGAAGCACATCATATCACGGAATTTAAAACTTAAAGACCACGGACCTGGGCTATAAGTTGTCTGGCAGACTCTAGCAATATCTGGAACCCGAGAGTTCCCATTACTGATGCAAAAACAATAATTCCCTGCAATCCAACATAAGTCGTGCGATGAGAGTTGTGTCATGCGTGGATACATAATATAACCTTATATCTAGTCGATTTAATGTGATATTGAAAATTGGCTTACAACAGGCTGCATCCTCTTCTTTCCGATAGGATAGTGATACTGATTAGGATTTCTCATGGCGTGTGAAGTAAACCATAGAATAAATCCGGATAACAAGTCCAAGAGTGAGTCCAAAGTGGATGCGATGACAGCTAAAGATCTACTCTCGATAGAAGCATATACTTTTGCTATGAAAAGGATTAAGTTTGCGAAGTTGGAGATATTTATAGCCATTATCTCATTCTTTGCGAGTTTATCCATCTCATCCTGAAACAAAGTATAGCAATTAAGATGATAGACAAGATATAGTTTAAGTATCGCGTGATCATACTATGTTGATTGAGGAGTATATGTTATAGTTGTACGTGTCTAACCTCGGTTAAGGTATCAGGTACGTATCCGGATTCGTTGATGGTTTCCATCTCATTGAAGCCCTCAAGGAGGCGTTCCTGTTTCTTGTAGTATTCTCGAACCTTTCCATGTTTCCCTGACAAACCAATTAAGCAGTTTTATCATTTACTCCCTCCATCCCATATTAAGTGTCGATTTTCAAAATGCACAAAGTTTTAGAAAATTCCACTAACTATACTCTCCACCAATCAAATATTATTTTTACCCACTAAAATCTCATCTCATTGGTTGGAATACAATATGGACATTTAATATTGGACGGAGGGAGTATTTATTTGGCAACGAGGCATCCGCACATAAAATATATTTATGGACACTTGCTTATGAATAAATTCCTCTAAGATTAATTAAGGGCCAGGAAGTTATATTGATGCGTGTATAAAATAAACTAACTGGTGGCATGGATATATAGTTCATGCATGCATGATATGATGGTGCAAAGTGACATTAATAATTGTGGTAGCTAAAATCATTTAAGAGGGATGAACAAGTAAGTACTTGGAGTAGGACGGAAGATGTGGCGAAAAATAGAGGCGGATAGCGGTGGTGATGACGACGTCCTTGGAAGACGGAAGTGGTCAATGTTGAGTCTCCATGAAGAAGAAGAAGAAGATTCTGTTTGTTCTTGTGGAATTAAATGGTTTTTGACTGCAGCAGGATCACCTTCTTCCATCATAAACAATTCAAGGGAATAATGTTTTTAATTAAGAGATAGGATTTGGTTGGGTTGGGTTGGGTTTGATTTGAGAGAAAAGAAAACGCGAGAAAGAAGGAGTGAAAACGATATGCATGGCACAGCGGTTTCGAGAACATTTTATTCTTACTCCGTATTATACTTTTCAAAAAAATATCTCTAATTAAAGTAAATAAATGGATATCTTTACAACCAACAGCTCCACTGCCGTTTCTTAATTGACAACATCATGCATCATCTTTCCTTTCCACTTACTCCTCCTCAAGTTATATATCATCATCATCTACGTATTATATATACATGCCGTGTCATCCATCTTTTATTTTATTTATTATTCTACTACTAGTCATGTCTTCTTTTCATATAATGCATTGCACGATCCATGATGATGAATCACAATGCTCACGTTTTTTCGATTATAAAAATGATACTTTTATAAGTAGTTTAATTTGTGTTTAGTACGTAACAAATTGAGTGTATCCATACCCTTCTAAACTTAAAATATTACTGTACATATATACCCAAAACACTAAGACCACTTACATCGATCAAGTTAAAGGGGCGTTAAAAAGGGTTTTTTTGCACTTTAACGTGCGTTACTTGATGTGTGTTGCTGCGTTAACGTGACGTTAAGGTGTAACGTGACGTTAAGGTGCTGCGTTAGCACCTTAACGTCACGTTAAGGGTGACTATTGTAAAAAAAAAAAAAAACTTTTTTTGACACTTTCGGCCCTTGTGCTTTGTTTACAAAAAGTTTTGTTCTTTGTCAAATTTGCCCCCCATGTTTAGTTTTGTGTTTTAATCACTAAATGTTTTTATATAAATTACATGAAACTTTAGATTCGGAAATTAGAATACAATAAACATCAACTACGAATACATTAAACAACAAATATAAATTACATTAAACTAATTAACGGAAATTAAAAACCAAAGTACAACGGAAATATAAATTACATTAAACTAATTAACGGAAATTAATGAAAAGTATCATCTGAATCTCGGTAACCATCTTCAGATGATTCAGAAGGCGTGTAAATACCACACTCTTACCTTTCCCTGCGTTCTTTAGCCTCTTTTGCTTCCCGCTCCAAACGAGCCTGCCTCTCTTCTCTTTCTTGATATTCTATTTCCAGCAAGACCTGAATGTCTTCATGATGTTCCAAATCCCACAAGTCCTGCATGTCTTCGTTGGCAACCGGTGGATTGTGCACCTGCATGTGTTGATATATTTGGAGAAGTTCTTCATCAGTTATCCCAAACGGTTCATTTTCCGGTGGATTGTTCATCGGAAAATTTTCCGGTTGGAAAACCGGAAAGGTATGCTCTGGGGGAGTATGGAATTCTTCATCATCGCGAGGTGCAAAGGGCTATCCTCAACCGATTACGAACAGAACAAGAAAAAGAACTCAAACTTATTAACAGTTTGTTTGGCGAGATAACTCGTATTATGCTACAAATGCATAATCGTGCTCCAGAGATCGAAAGGCTGCGTGAGTTGCCTCAAGACCATCCAACTATCAGGGTCGGTCTAGAAACTCTACAAAGAACTAATGAAACAGATCTAGAACTTCATGTCGCATTGAAGATGGTTAGGGAGCAGGTGTTACAAGTGTGGGAGGAGAAATCTGATCTTATCGACAATTACAACTCCATATAAAATTTCGTATCGTATTTTAATGTTTTTTTAATTTCGTTGTAATTTTATTTTATTAAGTATGTAATGTTATGTTATTAATGAATGTTATGTTTTTAAAAAATGAAGTAATTTATAAGTTAGGGGTTGAATTTGAAAATTTATGTGTAAAGTTGAGTTAAGGTGTGTTAAAGCTGAGTTATTGATGTGTGGGTTAAAGCTGAGTTAAGTTAAAGGGTGAAAAAGCTGACGTGGCATGCCTTAAAATTTAAAGCTGAGTTAACTGATGTGAGTGGCCTTAAGGGGGTGCTTGGTGGAGGGTTATATAGCTCAATCAATGGCAAAAGATATGAATGATGGTGCTTGGTATGCTATAATGTGTTAGAGTTAAATGTTTAACTTTTAATATACGTATGTCCGGTTTCGAACCCGAGACTCGGGATTGCACACAATAACGCGAGAGTTCCAATGGATGAATAAATTAAATATGTTTATGTATTTTATTTATTCATTTAACAAACAAATACTTAACGACAGTTAGTATTTAACGGAGTTAGAGATAACGACCGTTAAATGACTAAATATGAAAAGAATGATCTAGAAACCCATATATGGGTTGGATCGGCAGGAAACCATCTTGGGTTGGGTTTGGCCGGTTTTGAGGAGGAGTAGGGAGCAAGTTTGGTGCCTTAGGGTTAGCCTATAAATACAATTCATTGTGTTTAGGGTTTTACTAATCTTGAATCCCTAATCTTGCCAAACTTCTCTTCTTTCTCCCTCTTGCTAGAAGCTAGTCGACTCTTTTATTTCCACTAGGAAATTCGGCTTGAGCTAATAGCATTAAAGTGTTTGGTTGTTTGTGATTCTTGAACCTAGCTTATCCCATTGGAACGCTAGATTACGTGTGTACAAGAACGAGTGACTAGTTTATTTTAACTAGTGTTTTTCCCTATACTTGGATCGACATACCCAATATTTATTAGGGTTCTTGCTTGTTCTTGGTGATTGCAAAAAGGTATGTATCTATTTAGTTTTAATTAATTACATGTTCTTGTAGATCTTTCGCTGCGTGCTTTTTGATGTTTTATATGTTTATAGTTTTATGATTCATATAATCCAACAGTGGCATCATGAGCCTCGTTTAGAACTATGTAATTAATTACTAAAACCTAAAAATTGGATCTTGATTAGATACATGCTTTTATGATCTAGGGTTTTTTATTTGAAACCCTAATTTTAATTAATGTGGATCGATCCACATTTTTTTTTAGGGTTTATGTTTAGTTTTTAATTAAAACTTAATTAGAAACCCTAGATTATGCATGGTAATTTTTAGGGATTAATTAGTGTATACCGTATGTGATGACACCAATTAATTAGATACGTACAAGGAATTAACATATTAATATGGATTTCATGATTATGTGTTAATGTGGTATCCATGACAAAATCTTGCATGTTTTGTCATGGTTTGATATATGGTTCGATCTGTATGTATGTATTTGCTACATGTTTTGTTTAATAAATCTTTAATTGGGGAAGACCTCAATATATTAATTAATAAATTATGTGCAATGTGGTATTAAATTAACAAAAACTTACGCGGCCAAGTTATTTGGTGTCTGTGGTCCATTGGGCACAATGAGCTCGAAAACCAATGGGAGTTTTGTTAGTTAAATACATATTTAATTACACATAGAATTAATAATATGATTTATTAGAAAAAGGTTTGCATGCGGCTATATGATATTGTTAATGATCATATATTTGTTATTATGTGTTTATTTTTTTTTGTAATTACTTGATCTTTTGTGTTTATATATTATGATGGATTGCAACACAAAAAGAGGGTAATTTTCATAATAAAAATAAACAAGACTAATAACTATGAAACCTTTGTAGTAATTTTATTTTTTGCCAAGTCTTATGTGCCGACAGTGGTTCGCTTCGCACGGTAATTTGCTCCCAGGCGAGACTAGCAATTAATAAATTATTACATAAATTGTTTTAGCAAGAAAATCATATTTTTTTAGTTGATTGATTGCAACTGTACAAAAGTGGTCGAAGCGGCGGACCTATTATTGACAAACTATAAAGTGGGTTTAAGGTTGGTTCACATTAAATTGTGACCTTAAAGGGGCACGGTTTTAACCAGCTTCGGCGGCTGTCGTCCCTCCGCTCGCCTGTGCATCAATAATAGACTTACCAAGTACACCATGAAAAAGTACGAAGCATCTTAAGGCAATGTTGTAATTTGCTCAATGCCTCAATTAAAAAATTTGATGATTTGAGCTACGAATTAGTAAACGGTTTTGTTTTTGAAAACATATATGATACAAAGATGAATGCATGACATCTTTGTACATATTTTTTGATTTTACACATCAAAATTATTACCCTAAAATTTAAGTGATATGCCGACCAATTAACATGGAAACACCTAAGATGACATTCTATCATTACTAGCAGCCTCAGCTGATGTGATGATTCAAAGAATGAAGTCAATAGGGGTAAATTGAGCACTTCCATTACTAGCAGCCTCAGCTGATGTGATGGAACGGCGTCAATTTACACGTTTCTAAATTGGTTAACTTAATTGAGCACTTTCATTACTAGCAGCCTCAGCTGATGTAATGAAACGGCGTCAAGGCATAAAGATTTGGGGATGAAACATGCTTACATTTTGCAACTGATGTTGGCAATATAATGTAAGTCCCAAGATTTCTAGGAATTGCAATTTGACATTGACAATTGGGTGATCCCGTACCTTGTTGAGTACTTTCATTGCTAGCAGCCTCAGCTGATGTAATGAAACGACGTCAATTAGGATCCTAGTTTTCAGTGAAAATTAAATGGTTTTTTAACCAATGGGTGTTTAATTTTCATGAAATGTTTTATTATCGAAAGTACTAACTTTTGAACTTTTTCTGTAGAAATGGCCCAACCCGGAAACTCGTCAAACCTAACTTCCTGTTTCAAGATGATGCTTGAAAAGGAAAAACTGACTGGGACTAAGAATTTTAACGCTTGGTATCGAAATCTAAGGCTTGTTCTTAGAATTGCCAAACGTTCAGAATGTCTAACTGAGGACCTTCCTGAAGCTCCTCCTGCAAACTCGCCTAATGAAATACTTAGGGAGTACAATGAAGCCTATGACAAGCACAATGATGCGGCTTGTCTCATGCTATCGGGGATGGATGATCAACTGGTAAAACAGTTTGAGAAATATGGCCCGAAAAACATGATTGATGAACTGACACGTATGTTTCAGAAATCTCCTATGGCTGAATTGTATGATGTACTTGACAACTTGGGCAAGTGCAAGCAGGACGCGACAACACCCGTAAGTGATCATGCGATTAAAATGAAAGGTTATCTTGACCAACTAGATGCACTTAATTGCGGGTTTGTGGAAGACGTTAAAGTTGGCCTCATCAACAAATCCCTCAATGAGGAATTGTATGGTGATTTTGTGCGCAACTTTAACATGCATTGCAAGGGGAAGACATTTTCTGAATTGCATGCAATGCTTATTGAGCATGAGAAGGCACTCACTAAGAAAGCTCCTACACCTGCTGTTATGGCAATAAGAGGTGGTAGAGTAGCTAAGCCCGGTAAACCGAAACATGTGAACAAGAAAGGAAAGGGCAACGCTGACAAGGGCAAGCAGATTGTGACCTATCAGCAAAAGCCGAAGAAGCAGAATCCTCCTCCCAAGAAGGATTATCCCAAAAAGGATGCGGTTGCTTGTCACCACTGTAACACTCCTGGACACTGGAAGCATGACTGTCCATTGTTGCTTGAGGAGTGTCGCAAAAATAAGAATGCCAAGGCTGGGCAGGGCGCCAGCACTTCAGGTATTTTTATGGTTGAATTATTTTCTTTTCCTCGTAAGCAAAATGCCTGGATATATGATACAAGATGTGGTACTCACATTTGTAATACATCGCAGGGGCTTAGAGGAGCGAAGAAGTTGAACTATGGGGAATGCTACTTGTACGTGGGAAATGGAATACGTGCAGCAGTAGAAGCCATAGGGACTTTTGAGCTAGTTTTACCTTCTGGTTTAATATTAGTTTTGAACAATTGTCATTACGCACCTTCTATTGTTAGAGGTGTCGTATCAGTTTCTTTGTTATTGGATTTGGGTTTTAAGCATACTTTTAATGATAATGGAATTTCTGTTTCTTTAAATTCTGGTTTTTACTTTAATGATATTCCATTAAATGGTGTGTTTGAAATTGACATGGAAAACCATGTATCCAATAAAAATAATTCTATGTATAGCATCGGGAATAAGAGAGTCAAGTCTAACTTGGACTCGTCTTATTTATGGCATTGTCGCCTTGCCCACATAGGCAAGAAACGCATGGAAAAGTTGCTAAGTGATGGGCTTTTACCTAATATCAATGATGATTCAGTTGATAAATGCGAATCTTGCATATCTGGGAAGATGACGAAGAAACCTTTCCATAGCAATATGGAGAAGGCTTCGGATCTACTTGGATTGATACACACGGATGTGTGTGGTCCACTTAGACACGTGTCAAAACGCGGTGCTACCTACTTCCTAACCTTTACGGATGACTATAGTCGTTATGGTTGTGTTTATTTACTTAAACACAAACATGAAGTCTTTGAGACATTCAAGGTTTTCAAAAATGAAGTAGAATTACAACTCGGAAAGAAGATTAAGGCCCTTCGATCCAATCGTGGTGGTGAGTATTTGAGCCAAGAGTTCAAAGATTATCTAGCTGAGTGTAGCATTGTCCAACAACTCACTTCTCCTTATACTCCACAACAAAATGGTGTATCTGAAAGGAGAAATCGTACCTTGCTTGATATGGTACGATCTATGTTTAATCTTACAACTCTTCCCTTATCCTTTTGGGACTATGCTCTTGAAAGTGCTGTTAGCATACTAAATATGGTTCCAACTAAGAAGGTTGATAAGACTCCATATGAATTATGGACTGGAAAAGCTCCCAACTTGTCTTACTTAAAGATCTGGGGTTGTGAGGCGTTTGTTAAACGTGACTCACCTGACAAGCTCCAACAAAGATCTGTTAAGTGCATCTTCGTAGGATACCCTAAGGAAACAAGGGGTTACTACTTTTACTTCCCACCAGAAAATAAAGTCATTGTGGCTAGATATGGTGAATTCCTTGAGGAGAGTTTCTTGACTCAAGAATTCAGTGGGAGAGTATATGATCTTGAAAATGATCAAGAAGATGTGTCACCTTCTGAGAACACTAACACACTTCCTGTGGAACCTGAAAGCTTAGGTCCTCCACCTGAAGTAGAAGTGGTACCCGTTCGTAGGTCTTCAAGATCTAAAAAGGCTCCTGAACGTCTATGTTTAAACATAGATGATGAGGAAACTATGCTATTGCATCACATTGATGAACCAACTAGTTATAAGGCTGCCATTAATAGTCCTGAAAAGGATAAATGGCAGGTAGCCAAGGATGGGGAAATGCAATCCATGAAAGACAATAAAGTCTGGATTGAAGTAGACCTTCCACCCAATGCTAAGGTAGTTGGGTGTAAATGGCTGGTATATGCTTAAACACATACCTTTTCTTGACCAAAACCGGACCAAAATAACCAAAAACCCGACCAAAATGCCAAAAGATATTGTGTTTTTGTGTTTTTGTATGTGCAGGGATGGATATCGTGAAAACCGACAAAAGACACAAGAAAATCAAGAAAACGAGCACGAGATACGGAAAGGCTCAGAACCGGAACCGGGAACAAAGAAAATGGTCAAAAAGGCATCCGAGGTCCTCCCACTATCAAAGATTGTCAACTCCAACCCTTAGATTATCTTTTAAAAAAATGGCAAGATCAGTCCTTGAAGAATCCAGAAATTACATAAATAGTCCCTAAGATTAAAACCTTAAACTCTTTTAAAAACCTTACACCCGGATCCTACACAAATTAAACTAACCCACACCTTAAATACTAACCCAGCCCAGCCCACATCCTCAACCCATAACCCGACCCATCCTTACTAAAACTATAACCCGGTCAACACTAATTCGGTCAAAAGGAGAAATAAACTAAAAACACTCACCTTATCTCTCACACTCTTATCCCCGCCCAAATTCACCCCCAATTCCCCATTTACCCAGCTCTTTCACTGTGGCAAGAACCCTAGAATAACCGAACACCAAAATTACCCCAATTCCCTAATAATTACATAATGATTGGAGTTTCTAGAAGAGTACGCACGTGATCAGAGTGTGTCAGAGAGAATGTGCACGAATGGATACATGTGGCAGCACACTATTGGCTCAACCACGTCACATTATCTGATCCAAGGGTGTTTATTTGATCAAAGAAGCACAATATTGATCTAAGGGGTGTAAGGAGCTCAGAGAAAACACACTTTAGTCGGATTGCCAGCTTGGCACTTGAAGACCCCAAGCTCACCTCACGGCTATAAAAAGGGACACCTCACTCACGATATGGGGGTTAGCTAGTTAGTAGTTAGTTTTCTTAGGAGTAGGAGTAGATTAAATTTAGTTATAAGCTTTAGATGATTGTATTTCTGGTTTAAAAACTTTGTATTGAATTCCAGTTTTAATAATATTTTAGTTTGATTTTTAAAATTTCTTTCCATTTAAATTTCACTGCAATTTAATTTCTCAAATCTGTTTCTAAGTTTGAATTTACTACTTTCTAGATCTCATTCAAGCTAAATAATAGCTTGTTGAGAGTTACTTCTGCTTAAATTTGTTCAAGGGATATTAGTCAACGAAAGTCAAAGGGTCATGGATTGGTATTGTGATGATGAATTCATGGTGGTAAATGGTGTTTCTGAATGGTGTTTGCCTATCTAAGAGATAGGCTTGTTGAAATGAATCCCTATTTCAGTTAGGGAATTTCATTGTAAGTTCTCAATTTACTCTAAATCTAAATTGCTCTATTTAGCTTATGTAGTTGTTATCTGATGTTTCTGCTTGTATAGTTGCTTATTAGTTGTTTAAGTAAGTTGATCTATTTTGCTTATATAGTTGTTAATTAGTTTGCTTTCGCTACTTCATGTTTCTGTCTCCTTTACTGCTTTGTTCATGATTGATAAGCATTTATTAGTTCCTGATGTTAATTGTTGCATTTTATGGTCGATTTTGCTTCAATAGATTGATATTACATCTGATTTGTTTATTGGTTCATCTAGTGTTAGTTTTTATCTCCATTTCATAGTTTAATCTGTGCATTAAGGGATGTTTGGATCTGCTGAATGCTTGCTGCTCTCATTGTTATTTTGTTGTTTTTGCTACTTAACTAGTTCACTTAAGGTTAGAGTAGGTTAGTTATAGCATATTATGGTAGTTTAGTTTATCAATAGTCAAAATTAGTTAGCAATTTCATGTCTGCCTGCATGATCTTAAATTTGAATCTGCTACTTGCTTGATTTGTTGCATTTGGAGTTTATCTTAGTGATGATTATGTTTAAACACTTTCATATTACATCTAAGTTGAGATCTGAGCAAATGAAATTGGATTTGGTCAATGTTATAGTGCAAATAATTTGTCAACTATTCTGCTAGTCTGCATAAGTGTCTGTTTCTTGCCTGCTGAACTAGAAGCAATTTGAAGGTGCTATAGTGCTTAGATTTTGGGCATATTTGGTTTTAAGATAGTTAGAAAAGCTAAGTTTTAGATTTTGCCTTTGATTTGCCATTTTCAGCTTAATTGCTAGTTCATTTGATAGCTTAAACTTTGTCCCATTTTCTGTCTGCTCTTTATTCATCTGTTCCATAGTTCTTTTAGTCTGCTGAACTTGGCTTCAATTAGGTTAGCATTTGATAGTTTGTGATAGGGCTTTTTGAATTTTTAGAATCTCTAGTTGAAAAGCTTTCCAAAACAGCTTTTGTTTTCAAATTTGGTCAAGAATTGAGCGAGTTAGAAGCTTTTGAAAAGTGCTAAGTAAAACTACCTGCTGTGTGAAAATGGGTGTTCATAAGTTTCTGTTAGTTGTCGCTTTTGGTCCCTGTAGTTTTAGTTTAATTCGTATTAAGTGTTATTAAAATAGTTTGATTTGTGGCAAATTTAGTCCTTGTCTTTTGTTTAGTTTAATTTAGTTTCAGTTTTTGCACTTTAGTCCCTAGCTTTTATAAAATTTTAATTTTCTTAAATTTCTTTTTATAATTTAGTTTTCTAAATTACAATTTCAGTCCTTGTCTTTTTATTTGCATTATTAGTCCATAGTTAACTTTGCATTTAGTTAAATATTTTGCATCTTTAGTCCTTTTAGCTTGCATCTTTGCATTTTTAGTCATCTTTTTCACTATTTGTTTTATAAATCTCGGGATTAGCCCGGGATTTGCATTATTTGATTTCTCTTTGTGTGCTTTTATTTGTTAATTGTAGATTGCTTTTAAATTTTCATCTTTTAGTATAATCAACACCAAAATAATCACTTTCACTTATTCACTTCACATTTTCACGACTCCGAATCGACTTAAACGCCGTCAAACCTTCGTTGGGAGAACGACCCGGGGGAATTGTATTTGTTACAATTTCTTTGGACTCAAAAATAAAAATAAACAAAAATATATTGCATCAATAAAATGGCGCCGCTGCCGGGGAAGGCTTGAAACGTTGTCGTTGATTCGTATCGTATTTTGTGTATTGAAGAACCTTCCCGTGGAAGTTATCGTCTTGTTTTGTAAATAAATTGTTTTTGAAAAATAAATAAAAAAATAAAAATAAAAAAAATAATAATAATAATAAATAAAAAACCATTTGAATACTTGTCACCAAGTATTCACAATACCAAAAAAATCGAAAAATTAAAAATAATTAAAAAAAAAAAAAAAAAAAAAAAAAAAAAAAAAAAAAAAAAAAAAAAAACACTTTTCCTAAAGTGTTTTCACCATTAATAATAAATCCTCGGTCTTCCGTTGAAGGAGGGCGGTTGTAAACCATTCCGAATAAACAACAAAAGAGATCGTGAAGTTAAACGTTTCTTGGATTATTTCTTTGCTACAACCTATACACGGGGTTTAAGGAGGTCTTGACATTAAATTGCAGACCGAAGAGAGATCCATTCTTCTCTCCCGCCACGCTGCGCGTAGTTTTGAAAGAAACGAGTACGGTTGATTAACGATCACCAAAAAGATAATAAATCTAATTTTTTATAAAAACCCAAAAATATTTTCTTTTTCAATTTGATTTTTGTTTTTATGAAAAACCAAAAAGAATCTCCGTTATCCTCTTCATGTTTGATTCTCTTCTTTTACCCTCTATACCGTTTGATTCTTGATCTTCTTACCCTCTAAAGTTTGATTCTTCTTCTCACACCCTCTTATGTTTAATTCTTATGGATCCTATTTGTTTTAAGTGTGGAGAACCGTTCTTCGGAGGGTTGTGTGTTTGGTGCACGTGCGAGCAATGTGGTAGTAATATTCGTGATGGAGTTTGTTGGTTTTGTAATTCTCACACGTATGTTCAAAATTCGTTCAACAATTTTTCAAACGTGCCCGATTACCCTCCACCGCCTCCTCCTTTCACTTGTTTTAATTGTGGAAATCCATCCGAAGAAGGAGTACCTTGTGGACAATGTTTTTGTAATCAATATGGATATACCAATTGTATGTGCTATGTCCCAAGTGTTGAAACGTCTTACGCTTACGATACGAGCTTTGATAATTATCCTCAAAATGATTTCAATCCTCCTTCTCAAAACTCTTATGAGCAAGAATCATATTTCAATGATCATTCATCAAATTTTGAACATTGTGGGGGATCGTTTGAAAATTTTTATTATGAGCCAAATTCGTGTTACGATTCTCATGGTTTTAACCAACCCCCACAAAATCCCGGCAATTGTCCAAATCAAGATAGAATGCGCGAAATTGAAAGAATTTGGGAAGACTTCCAAGAAGTTAAGAAATTGGTGGTTAAACACTATACTTCTACTCCCGATCTTCATGAGAAGTCTATAGAAGAATTACTTGCCGAGGAAAAAGAGGCTAATTTTCGGAAGGCCTTACAGAATTGTGCTGACGAGGAGATACTTGTTTCGTTAAACGTTGTCCCTACAATTTCACCTATCTTTCCTCCCGTAGAACCCGAGGACTCTCTAAAAATGGGGGACGAGCATCTAAACACTATTCCGGCAACGGAATCGGACGAATTCCAAAAGTCTAGTGTTGAGAACCTCGTCCCAATCCAAAGTGAGTCCGGGGAAAATTCTAACGGTGATTGTGAAATTGTTAAAGATGATCGTCTTGATAATCACGTTGATACGAATGATAAGCCGTTTGATGATATGTACGTTGAAAAGAACGAAGATGAGATGTTCTCCGATTCCGACAATGATGATTCTTTATCTTGTGGAGACATCGACTATGTGGAGGAGTTATCTTCTGAGTTCGTCAGCTTAGAAGAAGAGAATGAAGAAGATATTGACACGGAAATCCAAGATGAAGCTCTTCGTGAGAAATTATCTACAATTTATCTTCTCATTTCTAAGATCGAGGCATTACATGATCCTCCGACTTCTTCTTCTCCTATTCCCGATATGGATAGTGATTTCTTACCCGAGCTTGAAATTTTTCGATTTGAAGAGACGAGTAGTGGCAGTCCCATTATTCATGCTGATATCTCTCTTCCGGATTATGAGTACTTTCATTTTGAGATTGATTCCGAACCTATTTCCGATAATCCGTCACGTGACCCTCTTTTAGAGGATGTCGATCGATTTCTTGCTTCGGATGACTCGATACCACCGGGTATTGAGAATGACGAGAATGGTCTTATTGAAGAAATTCATGATGATGATTTACTTTCTGAGGCTGATTCATTTATCTTTGATTTACCATCTTCTCGTCCCCCTGCGAAACCACCGGATGTAGATTTTGAATCCAATACGGATGAGGATATTTTTGGAGGGGTGGACGAGATTTCTGAACATAATGTTCCGGTGCTTGATATTTTCCCCACCCTACCCACCCGTGATTCAGAATTTGACTTTGTTTTCGTCATCCGTGTGTTTCACCCTTTCTTTTCTTATCCCCTCATTTCTCCATCTTTCCACTCCTCCGGGAGTGAGGATACCGTCTTCGACCCCGGCATCTCCGTTCTTCGTGCCGGGTGTCCGTTCCTCTTGCTTCCCCATGGACAAATAAATTCGGGGTCGAGTCAAGCTCATGTGACTCGGTTACCAAAAACAAGCGCTTCGTGGGAGGCACCCCATGCTTATCCTTCTATCTTCTTTTCTTATTTCTAATAAAGTGAGTGAGGGGGGGGGGGGGGTCCTCTTCCATATCTTGTGCCTCGTTGTTTTTCTGTGCTGTGTCCAGGAATGCCCGATGATGAAGACTCTCGTGCTCGTAGTTTCCTTCTCGCTACTCGAGTTTCATCATCCGCTGCTTATCCAATATCCAAAATCTTATTGTTTTACATTTATCTTTTGGCATAATTAATAAACGGCCTTAGATTTTTGTAGGAGAACCCTTACCTTTAAGACATTGAGGACAATGTCTCGTTTTAGTCTGGGGGGGTGATCTTTCGATTCGATTTTTGCCTTGCATTTTTGCTATTTTCTCATGCAATCCCGTTTTTCCTCAAAAAAAAAAAAAAAAAAAAAAAAAAAAAAAAAAATCCAAAAAATGAGAAAATTTAAAAATTTTGTGCAAAAATATAATAAGTTTTGACATTTTTGTTGACTTTCCACTGGGTAGAGTAGGAATAAAATTTTGACTTGACCGGGCGTGTTGAGCCCTAGCTTGTTCCCTTAACCAATGATGATCATATAAGCTTGTGCTAGTCTTGTACACAAGGAGCTGCTCTTTTGCAAGTTCCCGTACTTGATTTTATACATGCATGGCTTTAAAAGCTTTCGCTAGTCTTTTACATAAGGAGCTAGAAAACGCGAATTCTTTTCAAGAATTTGCAAGTTTCTGTAACTGACTTTATATATGCGTGGCTGATTATCGGCTAAGTATTCGCGAATTTCATTATTTGAGATTTTTAAATGAGCGAAGAGCGAGAAATGATAGAATTTATTTAGAAGTTAGATGCCAAACGTGGAGTAGTTGGTTCTCTTTAGAGCTCGTCGTAGGTACTTGTGGCCTTTTGCTCCCGTAAAATTGTTTCACCCCATATATTGTATAAATAATTAAAGATATTTAGGTTTAGAACGAAATTTAGTTCTCCATCTTCTTAAAAGAATTTTTGCTCTAAAAAATTGGGTACACATCAAGGTCCCGTATTGAGTGAATAAGTTGTAAAGTGCTCTTAGATTTCGGATTGAGATCGGACCTTGGATCCTTACTTCTAAAGGCGGTAAGGTCTTGGATTTAAACCGTGAAGGTTCGTTTTCTAAGGGTTACTATTGAATGTTTGATGTTTTGGAACACCCGGTAATCCCGTGGTATTAAGTTATTGAGTGAAGAAAAGTTTGAAAAAAAAAAAAAAAAAAAATGTATGTTGAGATGTATGGATTTTGTGCTTAATGTGTTAGACAAGTTGTTGGCACGTGAGGTGCATGTGAATGACCCTAGATCGGGCACATGAGGTGCACGTGATGTTTCTCCACAACTTATGTCTACATGTTTGTATGAGTTCTTTAGTCTTGGACGTATGTAATAACCTTGATTTGGACCTCATTTTTAAGGCAAACTTTCTTGCAAGAAGATGGAAAACTACTTAGCGTTTTAAACTTGGTATCTTTATCGGACTAATAATTATGAAAAACAAGAAGATTATGAAGAAATTCATTTCTCTCACAAAAATAAAATAAGTAGAAACAAAAATAAGAAGATGGGAGCGAGAGGTTCTTGCACAAGTAACTTCCATGAGTAGTGTTGGCATCTAATTTCTAAGTAGGTGGTGATCTCGTTTATAAGCTTAGTTTGGGAGCATGTGAAAAATCAAGGACGAAGAATTTTATCCTTATGGTCATTCCTCTATGAGTTGTGTTTCTACTCTATGACCCTAAAAATTATCGTTAGATAATGATTGTCAACAAAGCCGTCACATGAATAAAAAAATAAATACAAAAATAGAATAAAAGGAAAATCGGGGAGTTTTTAGAACTTAAGATTTCTTGATCTCTTTTGAAAATTTTGCTACTTACCAAAGTTAGTAAAAAGAGATTGGAAATTTTCGGTTTCAAAAACGTGTTTTATAACATTGCATGAGGACATTGCAATAGCTTAGTCTGGGGGATTTTGGTATGTGCTAAAACACATACCTTTTCTTGACCAAAACCGGACCAAAATAACCAAAAACCCGACCAAAATGCCAAAAGATATTGTGTTTTTGTGTTTTTGTATGTGCAGGGATGGATATCGTGAAAACCGACAAAAGACACAAGAAAATCAAGAAAACGAGCACGAGATACGGAAAGGCTCAGAACCGGAACCAGGAACAAAGAAAATGGTCAAAAAGGCATCCGAGGTCCTCCCATTATCAAAGAGTGTCAACTCCAACCCTTAGATTATCTTTTTAAAAAAATGGCAAGATCAGTCCTTGAAGAATCCAGAAATTACATAAATAGTCCCTAAGATTAAAACCTTAAACTCTTTTAAAAACCTTACACCCGGATCCTACACAAATTAAACTAACCCACACCTTAAATACTAACCCAGCCCAGCCCACATCCTCAACCCATAACCCGACCCATCCTTACTAAAACTATAACCCGGTCAACACTAATTCGGTCAAAAGGAGAAATAAACTAAAAACACTCACCTTATCTCTCACACTCTTATCCCCGCCCAAATTCACCCCCAATTCCCCATTTACCCAGCTCTTTCACTGTGGCAAGAACCCTAGAATAACCGAACACCAAAATTACCCCAATTCCCTAATAATTACATAATGATTGGAGTTTCTAGAAGAGTACGCACGTGATCAGAGTGTGTCAGAGAGAATGTGCACGAATGGATACATGTGGCAGCACACTATTGGCTCAACCACGTCACATTATCTGATCCAAGGGTGTTTATTTGATCAAAGAAGCACAATATTGATCTAAGGGGTGTAAGGAGCTCAGAGAAAACACACTTTAGTCGGATTGCCAGCTTGGCACTTGAAGACCCCAAGCTCACCTCACGGCTATAAAAAGGGACACCTCACTCACGATATGGGGGTTAGCTAGTTAGTAGTTAGTTTTCTTAGGAGTAGGAGTAGATTAAATTTAGTTATAAGCTTTAGATGATTGTATTTCTGGTTTAAAAACTTTGTATTGAATTCCAGTTTTAATAATATTTTAGTTTGATTTTTAAAATTTCTTTCCATTTAAATTTCACTGCAATTTAATTTCTCAAATCTGTTTCTAAGTTTGAATTTACTACTTTCTAGATCTCATTCAAGCTAAATAATAGCTTGTTGAGAGTTACTTCTGCTTAAATTTGTTCAAGGGATATTAGTCAACGAAAGTCAAAGGGTCATGGATTGGTATTGTGATGATGAATTCATGGTGGTAAATGGTGTTTCTGAATGGTGTTTGCCTATCTAAGAGATAGGCTTGTTGAAATGAATCCCTATTTCAGTTAGGGAATTTCATTGTAAGTTTTCAATTTACTCTAAATCTAAATTGCTCTATTTAGCTTATGTAGTTGTTATCTGATGTTTCTGCTTGTATAGTTGCTTATTAGTTGTTTAAGTAAGTTGATCTATTTTGCTTATATAGTTGTTAATTAGTTTGCTTTCGCTACTTCATGTTTCTGTCTCCTTTACTGCTTTGTTCATGATTGATAAGCATTTATTAGTTCCTGATGTTAATTGTTGCATTTTATGGTCGATTTTGCTTCAATAGATTGATATTACATCTGATTTGTTTATTGGTTCATCTAGTGTTAGTTTTTATCTCCATTTCATAGTTTAATCTGTGCATTAAGGGATGTTTGGATCTGCTGAATGCTTGCTGCTCTCATTGTTATTTTGTTGTTTTTGCTACTTAACTAGTTCACTTAAGGTTAGAGTAGGTTAGTTATAGCATATTATGGTAGTTTAGTTTATCAATAGTCAAAATTAGTTAGCAATTTCATGTCTGCCTGCATGATCTTAAATTTGAATCTGCTACTTGCTTGATTTGTTGCATTTGGAGTTTATCTTAGTGATGATTATGTTTAAACACTTTCATATTACATCTAAGTTGAGATCTGAGCAAATGAAATTGGATTTGGTCAATGTTATAGTGCAAATAATTTGTCAACTATTCTGCTAGTCTGCATAAGTGTCTGTTTCTTGCCTGCTGAACTAGAAGCAATTTGAAGGTGCTATAGTGCTTAGATTTTGGGCATATTTGGTTTTAAGATAGTTAGAAAAGCTAAGTTTTAGATTTTGCCTTTGATTTGCCATTTTCAGCTGAATTGCTAGTTCATTTGATAGCTTAAACTTTGTCCCATTTTCTGTCTGCTCTTTATTCATCTGTTCCATAGTTCTTTTAGTCTGCTGAACTTGGCTTCAATTAGGTTAGAATTTGATAGTTTGTGATAGGGCTTTTTGAATTTTTAGAATCTCTAGTTGAAAAGCTTTCCAAAACAGCTTTTGTTTTCAAATTTGGTCAAGAATTGAGCGAGTTAGAAGCTTTTGAAAAGTGCTAAGTAAAACTACCTGCTGTGTGAAAATGGGTGTTCATAAGTTTCTGTTAGTTGTCGCTTTTGGTCCCTGTAGTTTTAGTTTAATTCGTATTAAGTGTTATTAAAATAGTTTGATTTGTGGCAAATTTAGTCCTTGTCTTTTGTTTAGTTTAATTTAGTTTCAGTTTTTGCACTTTATTCCCTAGCTTTTATAAAATTTTAATTTTCTTAAATTTCTTTTTATAATTTAGTTTTCTAAATTACAATTTCAGTCCTTGTCTTTTTATTTGCATTATTAGTCCATAGTTAACTTTGCATTTAGTTAAATATTTTGCATCTTTAGTCCTTTTAGCTTGCATCTTTGCATTTTTAGTCATCTTTTTCACTATTTGTTTTATAAATCTCGGGATTAGCCCGTGATTTGCATTATTTGATTTCTCTTTGTGTGCTTTTATTTGTTAATTGTAGATTGCTTTTAAATTTTCATCTTTTAGTATAATCAACACCAAAATAATCACTTTCACTTATTCACTTCACATTTTCACGACTCCGAATCGACTTAAACGCCGTCAAACCTTCGTTGGGAGAACGACCCGGGGGAATTGTATTTGTTACAATTTCTTTGGACTCAAAAATAAAAATAAATAAATAAATATATACAACATCAATGGCTCTTCAAGAAAAAGACTGACATGGATGGCAACGTACACACCTATAAAGCTCGTTTGGTGGCCAAGGGCTTTACCCAAACATATGGTGTTGACTATGAGGAGACCTTTTCTCCTGTGGCCGACATTAGAGCTGTTAGGATTCTTATAGCCATAGCTGCTTACTATGACTATGAGATTTGGCAAATGGATGTCAAAACCGCCTTTCTAAATGGTTGCCTAGATGAAGATATCTATATGGCGCAACCTGAGGGGTTTGTGAATCCACAATTTCCTGAGCGTGTATGCAAACTTCAAAGATCCATTTATGGATTGAAGCAAGCATCCAGGCAATGGAATAAGAAATTTGATGAGGAAATCAAGAAGTTTGGATTTACTCAAAATTTCGATGAGCCATGTGTATACCACAAAGTTAGTGGGAGTAACACTACTTTTCTTGTCCTATATGTCGATGACATATTAATCATGGGAAATGATATACCAAGCCTTAATGAAGTTAAGGATTATCTTGGTAATTGCTTTGCCATGAAGGATTTAGGAGAAGCAGCGTATATTCTTGGAATCAAGATCTATAGAGACAGATCTAAACGGTTAATCGGATTAAGCCAAAGTGCTTACATGGATAAAATATTGAAGAGATTCAATATGCAAAATTCCAAGAAGGGATATTTGCCCATGCAAGTGGAACACGGCTTATGCAGCGAAATGTGTGCTTCTACACCTGAAGAGGTGGCATACATGAAGAAAGTTCCGTATGCTTCGGCAGTAGGATCTATCATGTATGCAGTTAGATGCACAAGGCCAGATGTGGCATTCGCTCAAAATTTGACCAGTCGTTATCAGCAGAATCCAGGGAAAGATCACTGGCATGCTGTAAAGAACATTCTTAAGTATTTAAGGAATACTAAAGATATGTTTCTTGTTTTCGGGGGAAATCCAGACGCAGAACTGAATGTTACAGGTTTCTGCGATGCGTCCTTTCAGACTGATAAAGATGATACGAAGTCTCAGACGGGTTACGTTTTTGTCATAAATGGAGGAGCTGTGGACTGGAAGAGTAAGAAGCAGAGTACAACGGCCATGTCTGCTACAGAATCTGAGTACATTGCTGCATCGGAAGCAGCACAAGAAGCTGTTTGGATAAGGAAATTCGTTAAGGATCATGGAGTGATGCCTTCAATAGAATTACCTATAAATGTGTATTGCGACAACTCTGCTGCAATCACATTCGCCAATGAACCTGGAGTTATGAAAGACGCCAGACACTTTAAAAGAAAGTATCACTATGTTCGAGAACAAGTCGATGATGGTGAAATAAAAGTACTCAAAGTTCACACAGATGACAATCTGGCTGATCCTTTCACGAAGGCATTACCTAAGGAGACGTTTAATCGTCATGCTCAGGGTATTGGTCTTTGTTTGGCAGATAGTTTCATGTAAATCTGTTGAATTAGTTTTTCGATAGGGACATGTAAACAATTATTATTTTAATGAAATAAAGTGCGGATAACATTTATTATCATTATTAATATTTGTGTCCTATATATTGCATGTTTAAATCCGTGAATAAATTAATTATTCTAAATAGTCCGTTGTCAATTAATAATATGGGAATATTATTGAACTAAGACAAATGTGAGGATTGGTAGAATGTACTGTAAGGTTAAGACACCAATGTCACATGATATTCAATATTGGATAAATTGAATATAGGACTTATCCCAATTACATGATTATACTTTATGGATCATAGTCATTAAGTATATCATGAATATTTATCCTCTGACTTGAGATGCCAGATAATTGCCGAGGATGTAGCTCATTTTCTGTGAGATAGTCTAACGCTATCCGTAAAAGGTAGTTATAAGGGCTATTTTCAGAAATGATGCAAAGTTCAAGGGTTATGCTCGCAGTCAATAAGGGATTTGTTCCTTCAACTTTGTGTTGAAGTTTAATACTGCTTGGCCACTCGTGTGATTAACAAGATGTTTGCGTGCGCACGCCCAAAGTCTATCTGGAAGACGTTCATATGTTTTGGTAATCTGGTTCAACTACATATAAACGAGAAACTACTGTTAATTATGGAATGACAAAGATCCATATCCAAATTAACGCGGTATTAGTAACAAAAGGATAAGTATGATGATTTAATTCATCACGTGGTTTTTCCAGGAAAACCATACTCGGATCGAGCTGGGGGCATTGGGATCTGTTAAGCTAGACTAGCCCATGTCATTACTATATTAATAGTTATCCAAGTGGGAGCTGTTAGAGTTAAATGTTTAACTTTTAATATACGTATGTCCGGTTTCGAACCCGAGACTCGGGATTGCTCACAATAACGTAAGAGTTCCAATGGATGAATAAATTAAATATGTTTATGTATTTTATTTATTCATTTCACAAACAAATACTTAACGACAGTTAGTATTTAACGGAGTTAGAGATAACGACCGTTAAAGGACTAAATATGAAAAGAAGGATCTAGAAACCCATATATGGGTTGGATCGGCAGGAAACCATCTTGGGTTGGGTTTGGCCGGTTTTGAGGAGGAGTAGGGAGCAAGTTTGGTGCCTTAGGGTTAGCCTATAAATACAATTCATTGTGTTTAGGGTTTTACTAATCTTGAATCCCTAATCTTGCCAAACTTCTCTTCTTTCTCCCTCTTGCTAGAAGCTAGTCGACTCTTTTATTTCCACTAGGAAATTCGGCTTGAGCTAATAGCATTAAAGTGTTTGGTTGTTTGTGATTCTTGAACCTAGCTTATCCCATTGGAACGCTAGATTACGTGTGTACAAGAACGAGTGACTAGTTTATTTTAACTAGTGTTTTTCCCTATACTTGGATCAACATACCCAATATTTATTAGGGTTCTTGCTTATTCTTGGTGATTGCAAAAAGGTATGTATCTATTTAGTTTTAATTAATTACATGTTCTTGTAGATCTTCCGCTGCGTGCTTTTTGATGTTTTATATGTTTATAGTTTTATGATTCATATAATCCAACATAATGTAATGACCCATTACCCAGTAGTGGGTAATGAGTCATTACCCAATAAATTAGGGGGATTGATCATTGCATTGCTTTGCATTCCCTTTACATCTCCCCTAATTTGAACCAAGCGAGCCCTAACTTTTTAATACTAAACTTGTACTAATTTGTATCAAGTAAACAATGATTCTATACAAGTCTAATCAATGAAACTAGTAACTATTCGTACGAGATAAAAGAATCGTACAGGCATGGGCGGGCCTAGGAATGCCACATGCACTATCGTGCTAAAATTTGTAAAAACAATTACTCCCTCCGTCTTAATTTAATTGTCTATATTTTCTTTTATGGGTGTCTCAAATTAATTGTCCACTTTCCTTTTTTAGTAAAAACTAGAGAATATAATAGGGGAATATTCTCTTTGAGTGGTTGAAAACAAAAGTGGCCCCACTTTTATTAATCTTTGTGTTTTTTGTCTCCTGACAATTAAATTGAGACGGAGGGATTACATGTATTCAATCTCTGCCGGTATAAGTGTACAACACATTATTGTTTGTGCAACTTTATTCGCGCAATTAATGGCCCAAACTTGATCTCAAGTCACAAAACATATATAGCATACATATTTTTTATTTTTTTTTTGAAAATTGAACTTCAATAGAAAACGACACACTTGATCCCCCAGGCGGAGACCAAGCAGCCCAAAAGAATTACATCAAATCACAATTACACCATTCTTCCCAAGTACATGTTCTATTTCTATTCCTATGTTTATACCACAAATAACCATACGTCTTCACGTCCGCAATGACCTTCACAATTTTTGTGTTCTTGTTATTAAATATACACTAATTCCGAGCCTTCCATATTCTCCAGCAACCTATAATCATCAAACCTTGAACCATATCCTTTGTCGCCGTGTTGAGTCGCATGTTCTTGTATATATTCATAAGATCTTTTAAGTCACAAACATATAGAACCGGAAACCTGCACAACTTCGCTATAGCCTGCCAATACATATACCCGATACAAGTTGGTATCTTTTTAAGGAGATGTCACAAAATTAATTAATAGTCCAATGGAGGCCCAAATTAAATTAAGTTCAAGTAAACGTGATTGTTTAGAAATTTTTAATGAGGTTTTACTTAAACGACGTTTTTGTTGTTCAGATTATTTGACTTATATATTAACTAAGGCATGAGATGAGATCTTTCACATTCATGTATTCTTTAAAGAACAAACAAGAAGATCATAACCATCCATTCACCTTTCATCCAATGGCTGAGATGAAAGCCAAAAATTACAAACAAGGGCACATAAGTAATTTCACCTGTCTCAATAAAAGCAAAAAAAAATCCCAATTAACACATCACTTTCTCTCTCATAAAAAACCTAGATCTATTTTATCTCTCCTAACCACTCACCGGAATCACCTAACCACCGCCTGAATCACCATGAAACCGCCGTCTCCGGCAACCACCATTGCCAGAATATTTTCCGGCCAACCACCAACTCACCCCAAAACATAGATCAGGCCCCTCTGATCATATCTGGAAAGTTTGAAGACCCACGGAGTCCATTTGACCCTTGTTCGAAGCACCACAGCCACCACCACCGTCACGCCACCACCCACCGCCGGAATTATCAATAAAACTGTCGGATTCATCAATAAAACCGTCGGACTCCGCCGTTCCTCCTCTTCCGATTCACCGAAAAACACCGCCGCCGTCTAATATGGTTGAAAATCAACAATTAATCAATGTTATAGATGAAAGTCACTTAATCGAAATTCCAGTAGATGATGTAGTTACACAAGATGTTTTAGATGATTTACCAGAAGATAAAGATAAAGATGATGCAAATCCCTTGAGATGTTTCAGAATAAAGATGATTTACACCTCACACGTCTATGGCTACCTTGGGATTCTCCTTGAAGGGCGTGAACGTTTTGTAGATTCATAATGAATCCCATGTGATTGATTATGAATCACATGGGATTCAGCATGAATCACATGTGAATCCCATGTGATTCATTATGATCCCATGGGATTCATAATCAATCACATAGGATTCAGCATGAATCACATGTGAATCCCATGTGATTCATTATGAATCCCATGGGATTCATTTGAATCCATGTGATTCATTATGAATCCCATGAGATTGACTAATGAATCACATGGGATTCATAATGAATCACATGGGATTCAGCATGAATCACATGTGAATCCCATGAGATTCATTTGAATCCATGTGATTCATTATGAATCCCATGGGATTGATAATGAATCACATGGGATTCAGGCTATTAACCAACCCAAGAAAATAGTCATAGCAACTCATTAACCCATTCGTACCTACAAAAGAAGATTATTAGATTAATTATTATAGCAAGTCCCTCATGTACGTAGAAATAAACATATACGAGTAACAAAGAACCATGTTGACACCTAAATTATCATGACAGATAACAAAGATCATAGCAAAAAAACTCTTCGGTAAAAGACCATAGTTACAAAGTAGCTACCAAGCACATATTTCCAAAAAAGAAACTGAAACACAACCCATTTCATTGAACAATAGACATATAGATTGAGAACTTACGACAGATATATAACTACTCCTATCTCCTTTTACTTTTAGTGCTATAGTATCATACGGATCTAAATCGATAAACCCATCAAATTAACCACAGATCCGGCCGTCACAAATCCCGTCACCCCTGCCCCCACCTCCCACACACACACATACAATCATCAGCAAATAGAACTCGCCAAAAAAGTAGATCGGTTGTGCGGCGGTTGCATTGTGTCAATCCTCGAAAGCAAATTCTTTTTCGGTTACAACGACTGGAAACACGTGTCACCTGAAAACGACGCCGTTCTGTTGGTCAAGAATCAACGCGAAAAAATCTGCGCTCTGTCCATCGACGGCACCGGAATGAGAAACATCTTCGCCGGAAAAGCTTTAGCTTATTTAGAAAATGTTGTGGAAAACTAGAAGTGTGGTTGAATAGTTTTTACCGTTTTAAAATTAATTCGCTTTGAATTCATAATGTGATTTCAACTTAATGCAAATAATCAAACAATATAAGTAAAGCAAGTAAGGAAAGAAACAATCAAACCACAACGCGGATGTTTATAGTGGTTCGGTTTACAAGGACTCTCTTCCTTGCCATAGTCCACTCCTCGAGCCTCTAACTCGAGAGTTTTTCTTCACTAAGAAACAAGCTCCCTTATAGGCAGAGAAAACCTTTACACGTCGCTTACTCTTTATCCGGTACAAAGCTAAATACCGATTTCTAGTTTGAGGTAGAACCAACCTAACGTCTCTTACACTTTTTCCGGTACTAAGCTAGATACCGAGTTCTTTACAAGAGTACAACCATTCCCGACACTCTATGTGTTTTGAGGACTAAAACACTAACCGATCACTACTAAATGTTTGGTGTAACAATGATGTTCAGGTCTATGACTGAACTCAAAGTCAATATGAAAAATAGAACTAACTCCTAAGGAAATATCAAATTTATCAAGTCCATTATAAAATCAACTAATGACCAACATTAACAAAGATGTTAGGAAAGCTTGATCCACGTCACTACAAGATTCCACTCAAATCAAATCATTTCATAACGCTTAAACAGATATGCTCAAAGTCATCAAATGCAACCATTAAAAAAGGTCATGTCATTGATGAAGATTAACATGCTTTATTATTTTACTTGTTTATTTACTTGAAAAAAAAAAGAGACAAAAAGAGCAGCTAGACGTTGGCGTTATGTTCAGGTCTGTGACTGAACTCAAAGTCAATATGAACAAACGCTCTCTCAACTTCCGGCAGCTGCTCAAGCTTTTCTTGTAGCAATTCCCCAATATTATGAGTTTTGTTGAGCAGCATATCCTCTGGCAACACAATGTCCACCTCCACAAAGTAATGAGAACCAAATGTGTATGCTCTCACCGTGTCAATATGCTTTATTTCCTCATGGTGGTTCCATATCAGATACGTCAACTTTGCTAAAAAATCTGGTGGAGCACTTCTGCCTATTAACTGTTTCACGTTCTCCATAACCGTCCTCGCCCATGTGCTGATTGTATAAAGTGCTATCTGCAACCAACCAATATCCATTAGTTGAAAAATAAACATGATAACAAAAAGCAAATAAACTTGTTATGTGTTTGTTTGTTTAGTATGTTATACTCACAACTATAGCCCCTAACGGATCAATCCACCACTTGTAGCGAACAGCTAAAACAGTTGAGGCCAATCCAACAGAATTGGTGACAACATCAAATAAATGGTCTTGAGCATACGCCCTGACAATCTCATTCTTGAATCTCCGACAATACACCATCAGCATAAACTTCACCACAGTGACACCAACCATGATGCCAATCACCCATTTCTCATTATCACGATTCACGTCAGGGTGAGTCTGAAACCAATTCCAAACGCAGATTAAAAGAAAAAGATAAAAAAAAAAAAAAAGAACACACAGTGAGAGCATACAATTCCAATAATAATTGTATCACCTAAAGTTAGCAAGAAAAGAAGCACATCATATCACGGAATTTAAAACTTAAAGACCACGGACCTGGGCTATAAGTTGTCTGGCAGACTCTAGCAATATCTGGAACCCGAGAGTTCCCATTACTGATGCAAAAACAATAATTCCCTGCAATCCAACATAAGTCGTACGTGCGATGAGAGTTGTGTCATGCGTGGATACATAATATAACCTTATATCTAGTCGATTTAACGTGATATTGAAAATTGGCTTACAACAGGCTGCATCCTCTTCTTTCCGATAGGATAGTGATACTGATTAGGATTTCTCATGGCGTGTGAAGTAAACCATAGAATAAATCCGGATAACAAGTCCAAGAGTGAGTCCAAAGTGGATGCGATGACAGCTAAAGATCTGCTCTCGATAGAAGCATATACTTTTGCTATGAAAAGGATTAAGTTTGCCAAGTTGGAGATATTAATAGCCATTCTCTCATTCTTTGCGAGTTTATCCATCTCATCCTGAAACAAAGTATATATAGCAATTAAGATCACAGACCAGATATAGTTGAAGTATCATACTATGTTGATTGAGGAGTATATTATGTTATAGTTGTATGTGTCTAACTTAACCTCGGTTAAGGTATCGGGTACGCATCCGGATTCGTTGATGGTTTCCATCTCATTGAAGCCCTCAAGGAGTCGTTCCTGTTTCTTGTAGTAATCTCGAACCTTTCCATGTTTCCCTGACAAATTAACCAATTAATTAAGCAGTAATTTATCATTTATTTATTTGGCAACGAGGCATCCACACATAAAATATATTTATGGACAATAAATTCCTCTAAGATTAATTAAGGACCAGCAGGAAGTTTCATGTTGTACATATGTTTTGGAAGTTAATATAATCTCACCTTTGCACCAAAAATAAAAATAAAAATAAACTAACAGGTGGATATATAGATAGATTAACTAAGGTTGTACATATGTTTTGGAAGTTAATATAATCTCACCTTTGCACCAAAAAAAATAATTAAATAAACTAACTGGTGGATATATAGATAGATTAGTTCATGCATGTGCAAAGTGACATTAATAATTGTGGTAAATAAAATCAGTTAAGAGGGATGAACAAGTAAGTACTTGGAGTAGGACGGAAGATGTGGCGAAAAACAGAGGAAAAGCGATTAGAAGTAGAGGAGGATTGCGGTGGTGATGACGGAAGACGGAAGTGGTCAATGTTGAGTCTCCATGAAGAAGAAGAAGATTCTGTTTGTTCTTGTGGCATTAAATGGTTTTTGACTGCAGCAGGATCACCTTCTTCCATCATAAACAATTCAAGGGAATAATGTTTTTAAGAGATAGGATATATTTGGTTGGGTTTGATTTGATTTGATTTGAGAGAAAAAAAAAAACGCGAGAAAGAAGGAGTGAAAACGATATGCATGGCACAGCGGTTAAGTAAAGATCGATCGAGAACATTTTATTATTATTCTTATTACTTTTCAAAAAAATATCTCTAATTAAAGTAAATAAATGGATGTCATACAACCAGCTGCTCCACTGCCGTTTCTTAATTGATCACAACATCATGCATCATCTTTCCTTTCCACTTACACCTCCTTAAGTTATATATCATCATCTTTTATTTATTCTACTAGTCATGTCTTCTTTTCATATAATGCATTGTACGATCCATGATGAATCACAATGCTCACACGTTTTTTCGATTATAAAAATGATACTTTTATAAGTAGTTTGTGTTTAGTACGTAACAAATTGAGTATATCCATACCCTTCTAAACTTAAAATATTACTGTACATATATACCCAAACTTTTTAATACTAAACTTGTACTAATTTGTATCAAGTAAACAATGATTCTATACAAGTCTAATCAATGAAACTAGTAACTATTCGTACGAGATAAAAGAATCGTACAGGCACGGGCGGGCCTAGGAATGCCACATGCACTATCGTGCTAAAATTTGTAACAACAATTATTCAATCTCTGCTGGTACAACACATTATTGTTTGTGCAACTTTATTTTCGTGTTTGGTGGGGCACCAGAAACAATGTCGGCAGTGGCTAGGGCCTAGGTGACTACTAAAAAGTAAAAACCCTTGATGCTCAGCAAATGTACAATCGAGATATATACCCGCTGTCAAAGTAAATGTCTTATATTGTTCCTTATAGTAGTTCCGACTTACATATTAAGTCAAATTCAGATGCCACCTAAGTTATCTTCACATGAATGCTCCAACTTTATTTCTTTTTCGTAAATTTATGAGGCATGCATGATCATGAAGGCTGTGTAAATTCTCCAACCATGAGTTTCTTAAAATTCATATCGCAGATGTATTAACTTCAATACTTCTCTGGTCCCAACTATTTATGCATTAATTCTCAGCTGTACGTACCACCCTCCATCACTTCCGTTACTCACAAAAATGAGTTTTAGCTGTACGTAACGTACCACCCCATTTAACTTACTAAATTATGATTACTACTGCTATAACAGCAACACAATTTGTGAGGCTAATTTTTAAAACTATTGTTCTTTGATCCAGATAAGTGTAAGGAGATACGTGTATATTTGGCTGGGCAAAGAAGATCGAAGGTAAAGTTGTACTCAGTATATATAGTAACTTATTGTAAAGTGATGGCCGTTTGTGTTGATCTACAGGTGCTTATTCTAGTGTATCGCCACTTCTTACAGTTAGTTAAGTCTCCTTCTGCCAATCAATGACCAATGATGAAGGATTTATAGATCACTCGTTGTCTCGTTCTTGTTGTCCCAGTTGTGTTCGGATCTTTGTGTGTGAGACAAATACGATTTGCAAACAATGTAAACAAACTAGATAACTTATATTATTTTGTCTAACCAATGTAATGTTACAGATTTGTACATATATATAGTATTCGAATGGGTACAAACAAACCGACATGTCCCTTCGCTAATTTCTACAGATTCTAACTAATAACTAACTAGCGGTTGTAGACTTTCGTTTCTACAAGTTCAGTCCTTCAAGTTTTCACTAAAGCAATATCGAGATTATAACTTGGTTCACATTCTCCTCCTTAATCTTGATCGTTGCTTTGTCCAAGGTCTTGAACTCCGAGCATTTGTCTCATAGTTGTAAACTTGAGTCTTGGTAAAGCTTTCGTTAAGATGTCTGCTCTTTGTAGTTCTCCGCTAATGTGTTCTACTTTAATATGACCATTCTCTACGCATTCACGAATGAAATGATAGCGAATGTCTATATGCTTGCTCCTTCCATGAAATACTGGGTTCTTCACTAGTACAATTGCTGATACGTTGTCAACTTTAAGCGTTATCCTTTTTTCTTCTTGTCCAGTTAATTCACCGAGTAAGCGTTTTAACCATAAGGCTTGACATGCTGCTGCAGTAGCCGCCATGAATTCTGATTCACATGATGAGAGCGCCACTGTTGGTTGCTTCTGAGTACACCAGGTAATAGGTGACTCTCCAAAGTAAAATACGATTCCAGTAGTTCCTTTTCCTTGATCTGTGTTGATTCCATAACTACTATTACTGTAACCTGTAATCTTGCAGCCGCCTTCTTCCTTATATATTATTCCATGTTCCTTTGTTCCTTTTAGGTATCGGATTACTTGTTTGATTGCCTTCAGGTGATGATCCTTCGGGTCTTGCATAAATTTGCTGAGTAGTCCGACTGAGTAACTAAGATCCGGTCTTGTATGTAGTAAATATCTGAGGCTTCCAATTAAGCTTCGGTAATAAGTTGCGTCAACTGGTTCTCCATCTTCCGCCTTGACCAACTTAGTGCCGGGATCCAATGGTATCTTCGTATCATTGCTATCCATCATACTTGTTTCTTTTAGGATCTTGTTAATGTATCCAGTTTGCTTGATTGTAATTTCTCCTCCTGTCTGTGTAACTTCTATCCCAAGGTAATATGCTAGCAATCCTAGATTGCTCATTTCAAACTTTTCTTCCATCTGGGATTTGAACAAGTTTATTTCCTTCTTTGGAGTGCCTGTGATTATTAAGTCGTCGACATATACTCCAACTATAAGTGTGGAATTCTTGTTCCTCTTCGTATAAACTGCTTGTTCGAGATTACATTTCTTAAAATCTAGTGACTTCAGAGTTTTATCAAGCTTCACGTTCCAAGCTCTTGGTGCTTGTCTTAAGCCATACAATGCTTTGGTTAGCTTGTATACTTTTCCTAGGTTTCCTTGTTGAATGAAACCTTCAGGTTGTGCGACATAGACTTCTTCCTTTAAATCTCCATGTAAAAATGCTGATTTTACATCTAAATGGTGTACTTGCCATCCATGATATGCTGCTAGTGCTAATATCAATCGTACTGTTTCTATTCTATCAACTGGCGCAAACACCTCATCAAAGTCTATTCCTTGTTCTTGTACATAACCTTTTGCTACTAATCGTGCTTTATATCTGATGATCTTTCCTTGTGCATCTCTTTTGGTTTTATAAACCCATTTGAGTCCTATTGCCTTTTGGTCAGCTGGCAATGTGGTAAGAGTCCATGTGTTGTTTTTGTTGATTGAATCTAATTCAATTTCCATGGCTTCAATCCACTTCTCATCCTTTGATGCTTCTTTGTAATTACGGGGTTCTTCTTCTGTGAAGAATAAGCTAGGTGCTTCTACTTCATGTGTTTCTTGATAGATATCCATTATGTTTCTCAAACCTCGTATTAGTGTATCATCAACTCTTTGATCTGTGCTCTTTAATGAGCTAAAAGTAGCTTCTTCTTCTGATTCTGAGTTAGGGTTGTAAGTGTATGTTGCTGGTGTGATTGGTGATGCTGGATCCGGTATTGGTTCTGGTATTTGATCCGGCATTTGATACATATCATCATTTCCTATGTTGACTGGTGTAGCAATTCCATTGTCAACTTCTCCTTCTATAAAACTAGCCCAAAATGTGTCTAGTGTGTCTGTATCTTCTTCATTGTCATTCCAATTCCACGGTTTTGTTTCCATAAACTTTACATCCCTACTAACATGTTTCTTCTTTTCTACTGGATCATATAGCCTACAAGATTTTGATCCTTCCTCTACTCCTAAATAAACCATCGGTATGCTTCTATCATCCAACTTCTTCAAGTGGGGAATTGTTATCTTAGCATAAGCTGTGCATCCGAATATTCTAAGGTTTTCCAAATTTGGTTTCCTTTTGTAGAGTGCTTCATATGGTGTTTTATCTTCCAAAGCTCGTGTTGGTACCCTATTTAGTATGTAAATGGCGTGTTTGACTGCTTCCGCCCAAAAAGTTAAGGGTAACTTCATTGCTTTCATCATACTCCTAGTAGTTGATAACACCGTTCTATTCTTTCTTTCAACTACTCCATTCTGTTGCGGTGAGTATGGTGCTGTTAACTGTCTTGCTATTCCGTTCTCCTTACAGTATTTAGTGAATTCAGTTGATGTAAATTCACCACCTCTATCTGTTCTTAGCATTCTTAACTTCATTCTAAACTCCATCTCAATCTTCTGTCTAAATTCCTTAAATGTATTGAATGCTTGATCTTTTGATGTAAGAAAGTAAGCCCACATGAAACGTGTACAGTCATCTACTAATAAGAAGATGAGCTTCTTTCCTGAATGTGTGGCTGGACTTATGGGACCACAGAGATCTCCATAAACTAAGTCCAATGGGTTCTTAGATCTGAATTTAGCTTGATTCGGAAATGGTGTTCTGCTGTGTTTACCTAATAAACATGCATCACATACTTGTCCTGCATGGTTTATCCTTGGTATTCCTTCCACTAGACCCTTTCTTGTCATCTTGCTGATGTCGTCAAAGTTTAGATGACCTAATCTAGCGTGCCATAGCCATGCTTGGCTTTCTACATTTGCTAAGAGGCATATAGGTGTCTCTATTTGCAGTCTAATACTGTAAAGTCTATTCTTCGACCTTTCTACCTTCATCAACAACTTCCTATTCTTATCATACAAAGTCAGCTTGTTTCCATCCATGATGATCTTACAACCTATTTCAGTAAGTTGTCCTAGACTAAGTATGTTGCTCTTGAGGTTCGGAATATAGTAAACATCTGAGACTATCTTTTGCTCCTTGTTTCTACATCCTAGTAATATAGAACCTCTACCCTTTATTTCTACATATGATCCATCTCCAAAACGAACGCGTCCAGTGATGCTTTCGTCTATATACTTAAAATGACTCTTCGTTCCTGACATATGGTTACTTGCACCATTATCTAAATACCATATGCTAGCATCTGTTGTAGCATACTTTCCGGGCTGTATTTGTCCTTCATTTAACAATACTTCTTCATGTGTAGTCATGGGTTTCTACATTCTTTCTTAAAGTGTCCATGTCTCCCGCAATTGAAACATTTCACTTTCTTCTTCCACTCACTTTTATTCTTATTGTTCTTGTCATAGTGAGTTGAATTTCCTTCATTCGAGTTATCTCTATTTCCTTTATTCTGCCAGTTTCCTCGTGTGTAGTTTGATCTACCCCTATTCTTGTTGAAACGTTTCTTATATCTAGAGTGTTCGCCTTGTGCGAATAATAGGTTATCCTGGCTTTCTACTTGTCCTCCCTTTCGGAGTTTTATCCTTTCCTCGAATGCCTTAAGTTTTCCAACGATCTCATCTAAAGTGATGTCATTTAGATCGTTTGTTTGTTCTATGGATGCTACTATCTGAATGAATCTATCTGGTGTGGAGTCTAATAGTTTTCGTACTAAAAGTGATTCATCCAAGGTTTTTCCTAATTCTTTGGCCTTCGTGCCATAACTATTTAGTTTATTTGTAAATGCATCCACCGTATCATCTTCCTTCATTTGAAGTGCATTAAATCCTATCATAAGTGATTGTAACCGTGCTTGTTGCACTTTCTCTTCTCCAACGTGTCTCCTTTTTAACGATTCCCACAATTCCTTAGCAGTTTTACAACTAGCTACTTGTAAAATCACATCTTCGGTCAGTGCTTGATATAGGAAAGCTAATGTTGCCTTATCCTTCTTATCATCTACTTGTGTATTTTCCTTAGTTTCTATCGTTTCCCATAACCCTTGTGCTTCAAGTATAACCCTAATTTGGATAGTCCAAACTGTGTAGTTTGTGGTTTTAAGTTTAGGGCATTGATATTGTGCTATAGGTGTCACGGGTTTTGGTGTAGTGTTTGTATCATCACCGGCCATCCTAAATGTGTTTAAAATCTTCACGGTTTAATCGTATGGGAATTCTAACCAATATGGTAATTCTTAATACTACGGGAACAGAAATAGTTATCCGGGAATCCTAGTAATACGGGATCAATATAGTTCACGGGATTTCCTAATAGTATGAAAAATGAATCTATACTAGGCGTATAAATGAAATCCAAAATAGTGATTAATGTGACCTCGTATGTTATGCGTTTCCCACTTGTGTGTCGATATTATGAGTGATATCAACCACGTATGTTTCTTTCCTCGTCTCCTTTCAATTTCAATTCGGTTGTGTTGTTGTCGAAACAATATACCAACAAACCGTCACGTTGTTCTTTCTCCTTCTCGACTTGGTTCCTACTACTTGCCTCGGACCCTTGTTATGTCTCGGCTTACTCCAAAAAATCTATTCAAAATGATTTCTGGCCACGATCAACTTCAATAATTGTTGTCGTTGTTTTCTTATTCCAAGTCGCCTCTTAATGAGTCTCGGTAAAATTATTACCGTAGCAAATATATTGCTTTTCTTCTTCTTTTTCTTTAGTACTCGTTGTACCAAATTCAACGTCTAAACAAAATGATTTGTTTGTCGTTCCGCTATTGCTTGTTTCTTTCGCTTCGTTGTTTCTTCAATACTCCTTGTCGTTTTCTTTTCTTGTCCACACCGTATGTCAACAACACCTAATACCTAATCGGTATTCTTTCTTTTGTGAAGTGAGTGATCAATTCGCTTCTGTATTTCAAACTTGTTGTTGCTTCTTGTATTGCCAACGTGCCTTCCTATTCTTTGTATATACCGGTATCTTTCTCTTATTCCAAGTAATGCCTTTTATTTTTCTGCGCGCTTCTTCTTCTTGCGTACCACAATTTGTACACAATCTTTCGACGTCTAATCTTCTCCCTTGTTGTGTTGTAGTAGTAAACACACAAGTACGTTCTTGTTCTTTGTTGACAAGAAATCTTCCAATCTTTTCTGGTTTTGCTGTGGCGTACGAATTCACAACAAACCAAGGTACCAAGTTTCTGAAATGGTATCCTTCCTGTTTGCAAATTTCGACACAAAGAAAAGGTGTATACGACTTTTCTTATGTCCCTAAGTTATCTATGCAACCCTTCTAATGTTAACAAGGATCAAGGGTGTGCGTTATTCTGGAAAACAAATTCCAGTCGTGGGTTTCTGTGTTTGGGTTTCTGGTTTCTGTGTCTCGATACAACAGTTTCTGGATTTCTGGGTGAGTTTAGTGATTGTAACGAGATGTTCCAACAAGGCTCTTGATGCCAATTGTTGTCCCAGTTGTGTTCGGATCTTTGTGTGTGAGACAAATACGATTTGCAAACAATGTAAACAAACTAGATAACTTATATTATTTTGTCTAACCAATGTAATGTTACAGATTTGTACATATATATAGTATTCGAATGGGTACAAACAAACCGACATGTCCCTTCGCTAATTTCTACAGATTCTAACTAATAACTAACTAGCGGTTGTAGACTTTCGTTTCTACAAGTTCAGTCCTTCAAGTTTTCACTAAAGCAATATCGAGATTATAACTTGGTTCACAGTTCTGACCCAAAACCCGCCTGACCTGAAAACCATTTTGACCCGTTACCCAACATGTCCATATAACCAGCTGTCATTATGAAATATTTTGAAGGAGGTTGATGACAACAACTAAGGCAAATTGAGATTTTACAATTGAAAAGAGATAATGAGACCATGTTACTTTCTTGGGTTTGAACATTTTTGAGGAGTAGATAATACTGAAATATTTACTCCTAATTCGACATCTCACATCTGTGTATATTGTGGAAACTTTGTAAATGTATCACGAATGATATCACTAGGATTTAGTAGATGCAAAACTGCATACTTTGTAGGGTGGCCCTAAATTATAGTTTGACCATAACAAATGAAGAAGAGACATTGATGAATATAAGTCTTATGAAGTAGCTAGTCATGCTAATCATTATTGACCGATGAAAATATTTATGTGAAACAAAACGGAAAAATGGGGATAATTAACTAAACAGAGAAAATATGTATGTTGTATTATTCACTGAATGATATACGGCTAACATGCACATTCTGTGTTGCTGATCTGTTTGAGAAAGTTGTCCTCATCAATCTGCAATTGTTGCATGTACTTGTCAAAAGCAGCCACCAGCTCTTCAATGCTTTCATCTTCATGTTGCTTGTCTGTCTCAACCAAAGCCGAATTCTGTACTTGCAGAGATGTAGCCGTATTCTTATTACTCGTATTATCTTGATAGAAAGCAAAACCAGTAGTTCTGGGATTTGGATAATCATTGGCTGCATAGACACCTCCTCCACCTTTATTACTAGAAGATTCAAGCCATTGCCTCAGACTAGCCACTGTCTGAAACTCCATATTAACCGTTTTGTTTCCTGTGTCATCGCTGCTATCTTTCTTACACGCTGAATCTGAACTGTCCGGAACTGGAACTCTTGGCAACTCACTATGATCATCATTGGTTTGGCTGCAGCTAATCCTTTGAATTAACTCATCATATTCCTCAACAGTATGGAAGCTTGCACACCGTTCAATTACGTCAACTGTATGGTTGTTGTTGGGAGGAATATCATGTTTTGATGATGCAGTCAATTCCAATGCATCATCAGTAATTGTATGTTTGGTTTTGGAGGGAGTAACAAGAGCAAGCAAGTGATGATTAGGAGGAGGAGCATGCTTGATTACAACGTGGTTGTCCGGCTGCTGCTCACAAGTCGATGACTTGGAGGATATGCAACCCATTTGGTTCAAAAGAAGAAAAACCCAAAGCAGAAATATTGGTGTATGAAACTGATGATTAGAAGTGAGTCAAAGAATGTGAACAATCAGCACAGGTTTTCTGACTTTATTAGAATTGAACCACTTATGACTTACCAACCAAATCCCCTTCCTTTATTAATTAAGCACACATTTATTGTTAGACAAGTATATTAAACTACTGTAGTAAGAATGGAATAGTCTATGATAATGTTGTTTTTGTCTTTAAATTATCTTTCTCTATCCATTTTCTCAAAGCAGTCAATTATTTTATATTTATTGTTAGGTATGCACTATCTGTTGCTTTAGCTTACAACACCATATGAATTATGAAACGCCACTTCCAGAAACATCTATTAGTATATTATTTGCATGTATAACCAATAACATGAGGTGATATTTGTCATAGCAGCCAAATTTTTTTTTTTTTTTTTTTTTTTTTTTTTTTTTTTTTAACGGCTTGTTAGTTATTAGTTGTTCAGGTAGCAGTGACATCCAATTAGGCAGTATGCTGACCTTGAACACCGCCTGTACTTTCTCCTATTCCGCCTGAAGGGGTAAAAGTCTCGGGTGAAACTCGAACTTGAGACCTCCCCTAACCAAACTCCCCTCCCCAAGCCCTAAGAAATCTTAGTAGCCAACTAAGCTAGCCCAGTTGGTTTGTCATAGCAACCAATATTAATGGAATTTAATTTTATTAGTAGTACTCTAATTCATGAAGTTGAATTGACAAATTTATATATGGTATATTTGGCGCAATGGGTTGAAGCTAGGGTTGGGGTTAAAGTTGGGGCTGGGGCTTATATTATAAGCCGAAAGTTGATGCTTATATTTTTATAAAGCTGTTTGGCGAATTAGTTGGAGTTGAAGCTTATTAATGTAAAATCACATAAAAATATATCAAATTAAATTCACATATATTTTCGGCTTTTACGTGATAATTCATTATATTTTTAAGGGTATGTAAGTAATTTAACTAGCCAAAAGTCCTTATAAGACCCTTTCTATAGGCTTGGGCTTATGAAGGCTTATGGCTTATTCCTCCATAAGCCTGTGTGACAAACGAGACTTATTTTATAAGCCGATTTATTTTAAAAGCTCAAGCCTCTATAAGCCCCGAGAAGCCCCGTACCAAACACAACCTGACTTCTTGTTCTTTCTTTCATTGTAATTCCGCAAAATATTTTAATCTTTTATTTTGAAAAACGTTATTACTTGTTTATTTTTTTGGAAGGCGACTTTCAATTTTTTGGGTCGGAGTCGCACCTGCCACATCGGCAGGACCTCATCCACCACATACCCAGATTATGTTGTCTGAACCGGGTCCACGCTGGTGTATTGGGGACTATTAACGGCTTCCTCCCGGAAACCGTACCGCCTCCACACGAGTTTTTCTCGCTGGAGTAACGGCCGGATGAAAACCGATTATATGTTTAAAATAACATATATAATTTAGGCAAAAATGTAGTTTTTATCTTTAACAAGTGGAATTTTAGTACCCTGAACTTTTAAAGCTGCAAATGATACTCTAAACTTGACTAAGTGGAATTTCTACTACTTTATATTCAATTAACTAGTTTATTAACCCGTGAAATTCACGGGATTAAATTGAAAACCGTGAAATAGCAGTTTTGTATTTATTATATGAAATGAAATATGCTTATATAAGCGATTGATTTGTGATATCATGCGAGTAAATGATTTGTTAGATGTATTAATAGATAATAGTCATGTTACATAAGAATAAAGTAAAGTTTAGAAACAATATTACTAAAGGTATAAAATATCCATATTTTGATTATATGATGTTAAGATTAAATCTGATCCGAGCTTATTAAATTGAAAACCGTGAAATAATTGTGTTGAATTTATCACGAAAAATTGTTAAGTATTATATACTTAACAGATGTATTAATAGAAAAAAAGTCATACTACATAATAATACAATAAATTTTAACCTCAATAAAGCATACCATTTATTGCGGGAAAACAGTAAATACATAAAACCAATACAAACTTACCAATAAGATACTTGTTCTCTGTAGGCTGAATATTCTCAATATCCACCACCTGGAAAGGATACCTAATGAACCCATCAGAAATGACCAAAGATTTTCTTATACTTGTTGCACCGTCAAATTCAAGCATAAAGGTATCATCTTTTCTAACACGATACTCTTCCTTGTTAGCCAGCACCACAAAATTTTTAATTGAGTATATACCACCTTCTTTTAACCTGAGGAAATTGTACGCTACAGTTGCCCTAGTAGTGCAATGGATGGCATTACCCTGAAAGAACCTTGTGTTAGAAGCAGGCATAAGGACAACTAATATGTTATTTAAACGTAACCTTTGCATTAGAGACAACAAAATCAGTGCTCAAATAACGGCCAGTGGGAGCATTCACATCCCACATCCTACACAGGATGACAATAATGGTGCCTGTGGCTTCCAACTTCAGGTCATCCAGAAACAAATGGGACGGTGCATTTCCTACTTCTGCAGACATTGCCTGGTTTAACTGTATGCACAAATGTATTGGAAACAGATCGGATGCATAGGTAGGAAAAAGGAATTTAGGTGTCATTTATACAGCCTTTTGGTTAAACTTTTGCATTCATGCAACCACTAATTCGTGTGTTTAATTTGTGCATTCATGGCCTTTTTGGTTTGTATGCCTTGAGGTTTAAATTCTGCAACCTTTGGGTTGTCTGTAACCACTCTTTCAAAGCATTCAATTGAACCGAGAATGTATTTCATATTTGATTTCATAAACCTTTTAGAGATGGCTTCAAACATGTTGTACTGTACAACCTTTTGTGCATAATTCCTCTTGCACATTAAATCTTGAGGTGGCTTCAAACATGTTGTACCGTACACCATTTTGTGCACAATTCCTCTTGCACATTAAATTAACAAAGTGAATCTTTAAGTATATAAGATAAGGGTTTAAGGCTATGTTTGGCAAAAATAGCTGTGAGCAGTAGTAGTGAGCAGTAGCTGTGAGCAGTAGCCACAGCTCATTGCTCGCCGCTCATAACTTCTTAAAGAAGCATTGAAAAAATGAGCATTCTTAAAGAATAGCAAAGCTCACCGCTCTTTTGCCAAACGAACACTAAAAATCAAAAAGCTCATTGCTCACCGCCCATCGCTCCAAAAAGCTCTGCGCCAAACATAGCCTAAACATTTAACTCCCAGTTAACTTATTGGGTATGTTTGGCACGGAGCGGTGTGGAGCTTTTTGGAACGGTGAGTAATGGCCATTTTAGTTTTTAGTAGTCGTTTGGCAAAGGAGCAGTGAGCTTTGCTTTTCTTTAAGAATGTTCATTTTTTCAATGCTTCTTTAAGAAGCGGTGAGCTGTGTGGCTACTGCTCATAGCTGTTGCTCACTGCTACTTTTAACAAACACACCCATTGTTTATCAAATTAACTTTTCTAACAAAGTTTTTATTTTTAACTATATTTGACCAATTCATAATAGTTGCACTTATCTTTGTTTGACTATTTGATTTTTTTTTAAATTTAATAACTGTTAATCGTTAAGTAAAACTAATTACACCATTACATCGAGCATGAATCATCTTTCATTAGTGGGCCACTTTTATTACTTTCGACGAACTTTATTTTTTCGAGTTTCTTTGTAAGTGTTGAAATTTACGCATTGAAAATTCACATATGATTTGTGATTCGAAATTTAAAACTCACATAAAAAATCACATGTGATTTCGTAATGTGTAATAATTGATATTCATAACAAAGTGAAATAAAGGTTTATCAAAGTTCCCTTCTATTGAAAGATCATAATTTATCCATTTGATCTTTGTTTTTTGTTGATCTTAACGAATTCACCTCATTTTAACTCAAAGTGCCCTTCTTATGTTTCATTTTCATTTTCTTTCTTTTTCTTCTTTAATTTTAACTCGAGAACACAGTGTTAGAATGAACTCTTATTTTAATTGTAACAATTAAGGTGTTTGCAGGTTAGATAAGTTCAAGTAGGAAAAGTATATATGATCAACCCGAAACTGGTGGCGAACATTCAAAAATCAAACTGTAATTTTTTATTTAAGGTAAAAAAATTAATTGATATTTGATTGCTTAATTTACTCATGTCAAAATATTTTATTGCTTTATTTACGGGTTTTAATAGCTATCTTGCAAATCATGTGTTTGGAATCGCAACTATTATCAAAAATAACAATTAAACAAACAAAATATAGTTTCGCAATTAGCTTTTAAAGTAGTAATATCTTGTAAAAGAAGCTAATTTCTGAAAATTTTAAATATGTTTGTTCGTTGCTAACCTTTTAACATGTGCAAAACTGCAAATAAAAGATGGTGAAAACTCGAATACATTCTCATACTGAAAACGCTTCCAACTGTTTTCTTTAAATAAATAAAGATTTGCTATTGAACATTGACTAAAATAAGACATTCTAAAAAAATTCAAACGCAATTCATGCGGCATTCTAAAGAATTCATAAGCAACTCCATAACTGAATCATGACTTATTCAAACAATTTCTTTTCCATGTGCCAACCAACTCGAACCTGACCTGTTTAACAAATGTTTTAGATGTGCCGACTCGAACACGACACAAAAGCTATTTAGACTCAACCTGAACCTTTTAATTTTCATGTCCGTCTCAGGTCGTGTTTCGTGTCGTATCATAAATTTTCACCCCTGCTAAATACATTAAACTTTATATTTTAACTTAACACACATGATATTAACTATACTATACAATAGCACGTAAACCCATTAATGTTTATAGTTTAACATTAATATAGCAAATTAACCTTCAAGCGCATTAACTCTACAATTGTACTCTCATATATCATTTTTCTTACTATCGCTAGCATCTTTTTATTAGAGAATCATATTTTCGTGAATATTTATTTCTTGGATACAAAAAAAAAAATAAAAAATAAAAAAAATACACTCACACAACGCGTAAGCAAAAATATTTTGTTTCATAAAAAACTAATGTTTTTTTTCTTTTAAGTAAGGCTTATTTTTACACTTTTTTGCATGAAGCATGGTATCATCTACTATATATCTTAATGTAGGTATGAACACAATAGATGCAAGAAGCACATAATAAGAAAACTTGTTGTGGAAAACTAGAAGGGGGGGTTGAATAGTTTTATGTCTTTTTAATTTTATTATGAAAACCTTTGTTTATTTTTAAAACACTTAGATTCAAGTTTGTATGAAAAATAAAACTTGAACCTTATTATTAGTTATATATGTATTCTTTTAAATTGATTATAAAAGTTTTGGTTTCTTGAATGGATTTTCAATTTGATCTTTATGTGAAGTCGACCTCTAATTAATACTAACAATTATATAAGCCTATGTGTATGAAAGTAATGACGATGCAAGTAAAGAAATAAATAAGGTATGGAAAGATCTAACCGAGACACGAGAGATTTATAGTGGTTCGGCTACAAGGACACCTTCCTTGCCCTACTCCACTCCCCGAGCACACCTTGCTTGAGAGTTTTCTTCACAACTTCAATAAGCTCCCTTATGGCGGAGAAAACCGTACACAACTTTGGCTTACACGGGTTTAACGACACAAAGCTAAATGTCGAGTTCTAATCGTAGCTAGAACCAATCTCACAACTTCACAACACAACTTCTTCACGACTACTTCACGACTGCTTCACGACTTCTTCACGACTTCAACACGACCGCTACACAACCTCTATGATGCGGCTTCACGACTTCAACACTATGTCTTCATGACTAAGACTTCACGACTTCAACATGACCGCTACACAACCTCTATGCTACGGCTTCACGACTTCAACACTAGGACTTCACGGCTTCAACACGACCGCTACACAACTTCTATGCTACGGCTTCACGACTTCAACACTAGGACTTCACGACTAGGACTTCATTGCTTCATCACGACCGCTACACAGCTTCTATGCTATGGCTTCACGACTTCAGCACAAGGACTTCATGTCTTCTAAGCTACGGCTTCACAACTTCTACACCACGGGTTCATGACTTCTACACAACGGCTTCATGACTTCAACACAAGGACTTCATGTCTTCTAAGCTACGGCTTCACAACTTCTACACCACGGCTTCACGACTTCTACACTTTGACCTCACAACTTCTATACCACAACTACTTATACAACATCTTCACTACTTACACACAACACTAATCTACAACACACACCTTACATACAAATGAATGAATGATTTACAAACTTTGTTAAACACACAACTTAAGTAACAAAATGATACTAAGTTGTAATACTTCTAATCTTGATTGATAGAAGTATTCTTCTTTTGCACTTGGATGGTGGAAGCTTGGATCACTTGGAAACCAATGCTTAAGATTACATGATCAAAGGTTTATTTAAGATATGAAATGAGATCTACAACAGAAAGTTTTAGTGCAAAAGGGTGAGTAAAAATCCAGGGGAAGGCTGGTATTTATAGGGAAAAATCTGGACAGCTGGAGCCTACTGGAGCGTGGCCGGCCCCCTTAAATAGGGGGGCGGTCCCCTTAATTTTAAGGGGGCCGCCTAGTAAAATTAAGGGGGCCGCCCAAGGTGTCCGTTGCCCAGATTTGTCCTTTTGTGGGGAAGGTTTTTCTAAAACATTTTAACTGATTTTGGTTAAAATTTTGAATTCATATTTTTATAAAAGATTAAACATTTTTATTTAATGCCAAAAATGTTTTTCAAAAATATATAAAATGTTTTTGATGTTTTATAAAAAATCTAGTTATTAAGAAAATGTTCCTTTGATCATATAATGCATTAAACATTAGTTCATTCATACCTTAAGTGATTTTAGTTGTAGAAGTGAATATTTACAACTAAGTACTTGTTTAATTTATAAGTTTATGTTTTAATGAGTTTACATTTTGTGATCATCAAAACATAGAGATATGAATAAATATTGATAATGTTTTTAGGCATTTATTTATGTCAACACTTGTATATACATTTACTTGTTAAACAGTTAGTTATATGCATTCTGCATAAATGCGTTATAATATATAGTAGTTTGTCTCTTGAGGAATTCATTTAGTGTTAAAAATCAATCCAAAAGCTTATATCTATATCATCGTGCAACTACATACGACAAAGACATGCCAATTTATAACATTGTATAGAAAGTACAATAACGCTAAACTAAAGATATATAAGAAGTTACCAATTATCAGAATCAATAATCTAACTAAATTGGTCGCGTGTTTACAAAAACCACGTATGATATGATCGATATGCTTCTAAACATATTCTTCAGTTGTGTTGTTGAACCCACTTTGCACTTGTGTTATACGAAGAAAAAAAAAATCATTGTGATGATTAAATTGTTGACATCAGAATCATAATGTTGTCTACATAGAAAGTTAGGTTGCATACAATCCAAAAATTTGAGATTACATATGTGACACAAACTTTGAAGATTGAAGATTAATGAAACGAATAATATGGATGACTGAAAAAATGTATCCATATGATGCTTATTAAATACTAATAATTCTAGATGATGTAAAATTCAATGAGCACCACATATATATTAAGAAAGGTTGAATATCGGAAAAACTCACCGAAGAAACTTCATGAGTTTTGGTTGTTATTTCAAAACTTAAATGATCTCCCATAATATTAAGGGTTTTCAAAAATGCTTACTGACGGAATTAATGTGCAAGACTTTTATTAGATGTAGGCAAAAACTCTTATTCAAGAACACTTAATGTGCATATGCATAAACATTCCAAGACAACAAAATCAACAGTGATTAAATAAAATGTGTAATAAAATTTTCCAACAAAGAAGATAAAGAAGCAAAATAATTTCATGTGATACTGGTTTATGAGCCTGCAAGATCAAAACGAAAATAAAAGTTTGAACAAAACAAAAATAAATTACTTTAGGAAAATATTGATAGTGAGTGCAATATCATAGATGATGAACATTGGTTAGGCTTTAAGAAATGGGAGAGGCGGATGAAAAAAGTGGAGGGAGGATCCGGTGATTTTCTTTGTTTTATGAAGAGGGTCCGAAAATGTTGCTTCTTCCTTTGAAAGATTTGACATTTTCAATTGTCATCCAAAATAAAGTCATACTTGTTTAATACCTACCGAAAATAATGTTAAGTTAAAATTGTTATAGCAAAATGTCTATTTTAGACACTCTAGAATTTCAGCATTACTTTTTAATAGGGGCATTTAACGTCTTTTTGAAGTGCTGTATATTAGTAAGTGTAGATAGATAGATAGATAGATAGTTAAGCCTGTTACGAATTTAACGCTCTTTATCCGTATAATTTAAATATTCCTAGTATAACTACCGAATAAATGTAGGAACAAGCTGAGTTGACAATCATAAGTCTTGAGCTTGAGCTTATGATTTCAGCTTGTAACGAGCCAAGCATATAAAAGCTGGAAACGATACAAGCTTAAACGATCCGAGATGAAAATGAAATATAAAAATAAATAAAAGGGCGGTTGGTCGGTATGTTTTTTAATAGAGGGGTAATCTGGACAATTCCATTGACCTCATCATCGTTTCAGTTTGACTTGTTGCCCAACAACAACAACAACACTACTACTGTAGTTGAAACAAAAGCTTTCTTTCTTAAACTACCATCTGCTGTAATTTCAAACTCCCAACAGTAATTTGTTTTCTTCATCTCTATTAATTTGTTCTCATTTTATTATTATTATTATTGCTTATTACTATCATCTATCTATCTCATTGCTTGTAATAAGTTTTCAGTTTAGACTGTTTGTGTTAACAATCATTTATTCAGCTAATATCATATTTATTAATCATAATTTAGTTATCTCTAATTAAGCTTCCCCCTCAACATATACAATCTTAGTCACTGCTGAATGTCCTTTTTCTGCAGGATTATTCATACCCTTTACATGTTATTCTAGCTACTCATAATTAATAATGGAAGCCCACAATCACCATGTCCAATACAACCACAATGAGTCAGCATCTCATGGCTACTCAAATACCAATACAGAGATGAAACCACCGGGTCTGAATTTTTCCATTCAGACTGGTGAAGAGTTTGCTTTTGAATTTATGCGAGACCGGGTTAATCCTAGGATCATTCCCCCCCTTTCTGCTCCACCACCACCACCACCAGGGAATCATAATGGGTCCGAGAGAGGGAGGAACGATCTTCTGTTTGGATCTGTCTCGTCAGTACTCAACACCAACAATTATTCTTCATTGATGATAAAGATATTATGCAGTTTTGGTGGCAAAATTTTACCTCGTCCAAGTGATGGGAAACTCAGATATGTTGGAGGAGATACACGAATTATCCGTATAAGAAGAGACATTTCGTGGCAAGAATTATGGCAGAAAGCAGTAGCACTTTATAACGAAACTTGTTCAATCAAGTATCAGCTTCCTGGGGAGGATTTAGATGCTTTGGTATCTGTTTCTTGTGACGAGGATTTGCAGAATATGATGGAGGAATGTAATCTACTTGGTGCTGATGCTCACGCCTCAAAGAAGCTTAGAATGTTCCTATTTTCCTTGAGGGATTTGGATGATACTCATTTCGGTTTGGTTAACTCTGGTGGCAATTCGGAAGTTCAGTTTTTAGTTGCTGTCAACGGTTTAGACATTGGATCAAGAAGGGAGCCAAGTTTGCATGCTCTAGGGGTCTCTTCAGGAACCAATCCGAATGTACAGAATGCTGACGACATGAACATAAGTAATAATGCTCCACCTTTGTCTGACATATCATCATCAATACCAGTATCCATGATGCCTAACTCATCCAGTGCTTATGAGAACCATAACCAGATGCAGCATGGGCTTGTCCCTCGGTCTTCATCTGACAATCCATCGGTTGTTCAACCGAACAATGATGGGCTTGTAGGTCAGCAACAGCCAAAGAAGCCAGTACCTAAGAGTGATACCTCGGTCAAGCAAGAGCTTGAACACGGTTTTAGGAATGAAACATTGGAGACTAAAATGACTGAGGAGAGGCACCAGGATTCAGAAACTGTCTTGTCCCCTTGATGGGGCCAGCAAAGATAAAACTCGTGACTCTAATGACAATGATTCATATGCATCTAAAGAGGATTTTCCTTATGGTGTTACAGAGTCTGATCTTATTGATTTGAGCTACCTTGAGCCTCCTGTACCTCCTCCACGGGTTTATTATTCTAAGAGAATTCCACATGGTCAGACAGAACTGAACAGGCTAACAAAGTCTGATGATTCACTTGGTTCTCAGTTCATCTTAACTCATTCACGTTCTGATGTTGGCCCACAAGATTTCATTTCAGAGGATTGTCCATCTCAAAATGAGCTGCCTCCCATCTCAGCAAAAAATCCATCACGCACAAATCCTCGAAATCATAAAGAGGGTAACAACAACAAACAGTCTGGCCTTGAAACAAACAGCACAGCGGTCAATGGTAAGAACCCCCAGTTCAATAAACCAGCATAAACGAAATCACAATTCAATCTTAGTCAACAGGCGGCTGGTGATTCTACTGCTAACAGTGCTGCTCCAAATGATTCTCGGGCAGAGCAAGGAGATATAATCATTGATGTGAATGATCGTTTTCCTCGTGATTTTCTATCTGATATATTCACAAGAGCAATGATGTCTGAAGATACGCCTGGTTTAGATGCCCTACCTCAAGATGGAGCTGGAATGAGTTTGAACATAGCAAACCATGAACCTCAGCACTGGTCGTATTTCCAGAAATTGGCAAGTGATGACTTCTCAAACAAGGACGCTTCTCATATTGATAAGAATCAACTTGCATTTTCATCTGGATTTCCAGGCGTGGAAGATTCGTCTGTAAGAAGCCAATTAGAAGCAGCAAACGCTTTTGTTGATAATGAAGCAAAAGATGCAGCTCCTGTTGCGCAATCACGTTATGATGCATCACAAGTTAAGATCAGTGAAAGCATGCAGTTTGCTGATATGGTTGAAAACATGAGGATGCCAGACTCAGAGGTTGAGGTAAAGTTGCATCAATTGCTAATCAGAAGAACTCATGCTTTACTTTTTCTGATATGTGATGCTTTTTTGATGATTGTAGGCGGAGTTAGGGAACGTTGGGATGCTACCTTCTCTAGAAGAGCTTGATATGAGCTCTTTGCAGGTATGATGACATATTTCGACCAATTGACAAATTATGTAGGCGCGGACTGATTCAACGACTCTCCTGGGCCGTTAGTCGTCTTCTCGAGCCCTATTAGACCTGTCAACAAAGAACCCGTTAGGAGTGGACCCGAGGCCGTAGCCCCGGGATCCACCTCCGACGGTCAAGTTAGTATAGGTGATATAGCGTATAGCGTATAGCGTATGCAAGAGTTATTAGGTTTAGGGTAACCTGTTATAATCTGATGAAGAAGGGGATCCTAGCCTTGTATTTATAAGGCACGGATTAGGGTTTAGGTGTAGGATGGGCCGCTGTCTGCCGGACCTGGCCCATGTAGGGTCCAGTCCAGACTATACGTCCACAAGCCCCCCAAGTTTAGTATGACATAGTGCATGGCTATGTTATGCTAAACTTAAGTTCTGTTCGTGGCCGCGTAGGCCCAACCAACTATGACGGCGTGACCATAACGCGCAGCCCAAATGCGACAGTGCACCCTTGGTCTGTAGCGCAGTGCGTGGTAACCATGTTGGCGCGACCTTGTAGGCGCGAATTTGTAAGCGCGACCTGAATAATATTGACATTGCGATTGTGATTGTCTCACAATGGTGAAGGTGGATTCCGTATGCTGCATCCTGGGTAAGGGCGTGCCCTTTTACCAGTAGCGGTGCAGCATGGTGCGACAGAAGACGTGCTTCTGTGGCAGAAGTGCGCGCTGTGCACGACAAAGATGTGCGCTGTGCGCAGACAAGGTGCGAACATTACATCCGTCTTTACAACCAACAGAGGACGTCTCCCCTGCGGCAATAGGGCGCGAATATTTAAATCCGTCTTTGTACCGGGCTTGCAATACCTCTTACGTACGATCTGCTTCCAAATATACCTGCGTGATGCGTACTCACACAGTGCGTATCCTGGTAGCCCCCCAAGTTTGATGGTGCTACTCGTGTAGGAGCATTAAACTTAGTTATCCAAATCCTGAAAAATACTTAATGCAAATATTAGAAGTATATGCTGCGCATCGCAACATATAAAACCTTAATAAAATAAAAAATTAGCGCATAGCATATATATAGCACATAGCATAAGAAATATAGCAATGCGAATGACACCTATCGTGAGGTTGTACAAACTACATAAAAAAAGTAGCACGTAGATAATCTACGAACGCAGTACGCTCATGATCGTTTTCTTTTTTATTATAATAAAAACAATGGCGCGGATGGATGTACCATGACCGCGACTAATAGTTTCAATTGCACGCACAGACGCAGATGGATGTATCGTGACCGCATAGACTCTAACGTTTGTGGATGATCGCAGATGACCACGGCTTTTGTCCAGTGCGCTCATGGCGATTGACTAGCATCGTGGTGCCTGTACGTGACAGTGCGCTCATGGCGCCAGTCTGCGAAGATCTCTATACGCACGGCCTAACGCGGGTAGATTTATCGTGACTGCGCTGTTCGCGGCTAAAAGATAAAGTAGGTCCGATCGTGCGGACTTAATGCGACTTAGGTAAAATCGTGTTTACCAAATTTAAAAGATTTATGTAAAATCTTTACCGATTTAAAAGATAACATGCAATAGGGTGTACGTGACACTAGCAGAAAAATAACAAGTCGACACAGTAGCAGAAAACAACTTGTTGATTTATATTATAATTAAATCGCATGCACGATAATACACAATAAGATACCTTTTCCAGTAAGTATACAAATCGCATGTCTAATTAATGATGCCGCATGTTTAATTTATGATTCGCAGTTGACCAATCGATTTGTAAAAGATATGGAATAAATGCTTTATGGCAGTACGATATCTTATATTATAAGAATTGTGATATCTTTTTATTATCAATTTAAAAAGATTAGAATACCGGATTTCGAACTTGATGGTTACTTTCCGGTGATGTGAGATCACGAAACTTGTCGTGTCCCACGGATGGCGCCACTTGTTGATACATAATCTGGCGCGGACTGATTCAACGACTCTCCTGGGCCGTTAGTCGTCTTCTCGAGCCCTATTAGACCTGTCAACAAAGAACCCGTTAGGAGTGGACCCGAGGCCGTAGCCCCGGGATCCACCTCCGACGGTCAAGTTAGTATAGGTGATATAGCGTATCGTATAGCGTATAGCGTATAGCGTATGCAAGAGTTATTAGGTTTAGGGTAACCTGTTATAATCTGATGAAGAAGGGGATCCTAGCCTTGTATTTATAAGGCACGGATTAGGGTTTAGGCGTAGAGTGGGCCGCTGTCTGCCGGGCCTGGCCCATGTAGGGTCCAGTCCAGACTATACGTCCACACAATTCAATGTGAAGTCAATATATGTTGGCTGTTGCAGATCATAGGGAATGAAGATCTTGAGGAGTTAAGGGAGCTTGGTTCTGGTACATTTGGGACAGTTTACCATGGAAAATGGAGGGGAACAGATGTCGCCATCAAGAGAATAAATAAGAGTTGCTTTGCAGGTCGATCATCTGAGCAGGAGAGATTGGTAAGTGAACTTCATTTTTCGTTCAATACTTTGTGTAGTTTTTGTTATTTAAGCTCAAGCGAGAATGAGTTTTCATGTGTTTGCTGACTATTTATATGTTTGAATCCAGACAATTGAGTTCTGGAGAGAAGCTGACATTCTGTCAAAGCTTCACCATCCAAACGTTGTGGCATTTTATGGTTTAGTACAGGATGGACCTGGTGCCACATTAGCTACTGTCACAGAGTTCATGGTCGATGGATCACTAAGACATGTCTTACAGCGCAAAGATAGGTATTGTTATTGTTAGTATAACAACATTGTGCAGTTATGGCAAACTTTGTATAATTTATTCAATATACTTATAAGAATCGCAGCTTATGTATGAACTCAATTCTTGATCTGTTGTAATGGTGATTTGCAGGCATCTTGATCATCGCAGAAAGCTTATAATTGCAATGGATGCAGCCTTTGGAATGGAGTATTTACATTCCAAGAACATTGTGCATTTTGATCTCAAATGTGACAACTTGTTGGTCAATATGAAGGATCCTTCACGCCCTATATGCAAGGTTACACCTTGTTCCTTCACGCCCTATATCCATTGGTTAATTCTATTTGTTTTTATATTTTAATACTGTAAGTATATGTTTATGCAGGTAGGTGATTTTGGATTATCAAAGATAAAGCGCAACACTTTGGTTTCAGGTGGAGTTAGGGGAACTCTGCCATGGATGGCTCCCGAGCTACTCAACGGTAGTAGCAGTAAAGTTTCTGAGAAGGTATGTATATTCATGTTACTAATTAGCGAGTATTCGTTTTTTAAGCATATATTGTTTGTTTCTGTTATAGGTTGATGTTTTCTCTTTTGGAATTGTGTTATGGGAGATCCTTACCGGTGAGGAGCCCTATGCAAATATGCACTATGGTGCAATCATAGGTAGGCCGGCTTTATGCAATGCGTAAATAAATTTGAGTACACTGGTATTGATCGTTGGCTAATGATATCCGTATGTGTTGCAGGAGGCATTGTTAGCAACACATTGAGACCTCCAATTCCAAAGGAGTGTCATGGTGAATGGAGAAGGCTAATGGAGCTGTGTTGGTCGCCTAACCCGATGCTCAGGCCTTCCTTTACTGAAATAACCAACAAGTTACGTGTTATGTCCCACGCCAAAACCCACGCACACAAGGCAAGGGGGGATCTTAGCTAATGCTGTTCTCCTCTAAATCATTAAGAAAAAGGTACATACTAGATATGGAGTACCAAATTTTGGCACAACTATACTCATGATGGAACTGTCATAGATTTTGTTGTTTGTATTGTTTGATTTTTTTTTTTTTTTTTTTTTTTTTTTTTTTTAATGATGGTGTATGGGAGAAAACTGTTGTATGTATGTTGTTATACATCTATTGTATGTTCGACAAGAATTACACATATGTTTTTTGATGGTGGTAAATGCTTCCGACGTATTGTCCTTGGGGCGGGCATGTGGGTTGTTGCAAGAGTAATGGGGAGATTATATGGTTGTTGATTAATTCACAAGTCCAAGGTAAATGAAATATGGCTAGTATGGAGAGATCATTTGTGTTTGTCCGAAACTAGATACAAGTTATGATGATTTAAAGCTTGGTATATTTAAAGTTTGGTAAATAACTTTTTCTTTAATTATTAATAATTTTGTGTTTGTTTATTATATACTCGAAAGTAACGATTATGAAATGAAGCTTTATTTATGTTAGGCCGGCTGGTGCCTCTGATTTGGTTAATATTAAGATCTATATATTTGTGAGTTGCACACTAATCTTAAAATGAGAAGTTAAAAGTGAGAATGATGGAAGATAACTATAACTGTCGCGTTAACTTAAATTAGACGCATCATTAATCTTTTAAGGGATTTTCTATCCTATGCCATAGTGGCATAGGTTAAACCTCAATTAATGCTAACAAGATTCTTCTTCAAAATATTACCACTCATTAATTGTGTTTATCTTTTTCTCTTCTCTCAATTTTACCCTTGCCTTTTTATAAACATTTCATCCTCTTATATGAGACGATCAAAAAACATATCACATAACTAATTTACGAATTACAAACAAAGCAATATATTAATAAGGGATTTTATATTATTCTTTTTCTAACTTTCCAGTTGACTAACATCACCCATCTAAATAACACAAGATATTTTATTACTTTAACTTGTTAAAACTTCACATTCAACAATGTGACTAGTTGTTCGCATCAGTAGGCAAAAAAAAAAAGACATAGAAAATATAGTTCTAGCACTTCAAACAAAAAATAGGATTCAAATCTTCACTTTCGATAGATTTCTTTCTCTTTGTAGCACGCTTTCGTCCAATAACGTGACCATCCAACTTTTCCTTATCCGGGCATGTACTAATATTGTGGCCAACACCCTTGCACAATCGACAACGTTTTCCTTATCCGGGCATGTACTAATTTATTCAATATACTTCCCTTCCGTCTTTCAAGTGCGTCCATCTTCCTTCTTAGTTTTAGATTTTCTTTCGTCTTATCCGGCCTTTCAAGACATGTCGGGCGATCATCTTTCACCGGACAACCAAGAAGGTACTAGCGGTACTACTTACTTTCCGAAGTTTGATATGCACATCCATACATCTGCTATGACTGAAGCCCAAGTGAACTTTATGATATGCAATACTCTAAAATATCTCTTGCATCATTTTGAGAGTGAACTTTATGATATTTTGCCAAAAAATTATAAACATCTTTCGTGAGAAAATTAAGTTCTCCATGTCTCACATTTTTTTCAAGCTCCATGACACGCATAATTTGTCTAACAGACAAGCCACCTTCTTTTAACAATAATATACGTTTCTCATCATCAGTTGTAATACTACGATAAAACGGAAGAAAACGAACCTCATGTGTAGACAATAAGTCATGATTATGCTTTGAAACGAATCGAGTAACTTGCCACTCCTCCGGAAAAATATCATTCATTCTTCTTAATTTTATACGCATAATAGCCATCCATTCACATCTTGTAGCAGCTCGATTTCTTTGTTTTTTCGAATAGTCTACCACTTTAGCCTCGGGCTTTCCTTCACGATGACAAAAGAAATCACGTCTTTTCCTTTCACCTTTATTTTCTCCTTTCTTGTTATCGAACCTTCCTTTTCTTACCGAAAATCCGCTTATTTTCGCATATTTTTTATAGAAAACCAAAGCCTCTTCTTCACTAAGAAAACATTGACCAACAAAAGGTTCGTCAACATTTTCTTTTTCGATTTGGCCCTCTTCGTCGAAAACATCTTCATCTATGGGTATTTCATTTAAATCAAACGGAAATCCTTCATTCATCTACAAAGGAAAATTAACAAAATCATCAGATTGTCATATACTTTTATCTAAAAGTCTAAGTTACTAACATAGTAAAAGTTTATTACTAAAATAGTAAAATTTTATTACCTTTAGCTTTCTTTAAACAATTCAGTGACATAATCACAATATATATATATATATATATATATATATATATATATATATATATATATATATATATATATAGTGGGACTTTCTTTTCAGAACCACCTTATCTGCGAGAACTGACAGAACCACCAAAAACATACATGCACGCCTTCAATAATTGTATTTTTGCACATATGTTCGAAAAACAACATATTTGTTTTTAAAAAAACATGGTTGTTCTAAAGAATTTGATAAGAAATTGGAAATACAAAATTTTTCCTTGAAGGTGTGCATGTATGTTCTTATAAGGCGTGCAACGACAATATTGCGGCCGTGTGTAAGGTTTTTGTGAAAAAAGAGGATGAGTTCATGATGATATTGAAGAACATAGGTGGATACTTACGATTATTGATGATTTGCGTGTATTTTTATTTTATTTTAAAAGGCGTGCATGTATGTTTTTGGTGGTTCTGTCAGTTCTCGCAGATAAGGTGGTTCTGAAAAGAAAGTCCCCCTATATATATATATATATATATATATATATATATATATATATATATATATATATATATATATATATATATATATATATATATATATTGTGAATGTAGTCATATTATATGGCGATAACCGTTAGAGGGAAAACAAAAAATAATTGGAGGGAATCATTAGAGGGAACTTGGAGTTGATTTTTTACGATTTGTAACATTTTAGCAAGGAGTTGATTTCAATCATTAATGGAAATATTGAATTACGGAGTATAATATTTGTTTTAAAGGCAAGGGTAAAATTGGAAGAAAAGAAAAAAAAAATAAACACAATTAATGAGTAGTAATATTTTGAAAAAGAATCTTGTTAGCATTAATTGAGGTTTAACCTATGCCACTATGGCATAGGATAGAAAATCCCATCTTTAAATGAATAATGTATTATTATCACAAAAATATTCTTTTAGAACATAAATTTCAATCTTTTGCTTACTTTTTCAAATTATAATATTTTCTAAAAAATAGTTTTTAAAATAATTGCCTTAAAATAGTTTTTGTTTTTAAAGTTAGTCAATCTTTAACATTTTTTTTTTCTTTTTTTACATATTAATATCAATCTCGATCCATTCTTAAATCTCAATTTGTTAAAACGAAACTGGTATGATGTTGTTGTCGTCTTCGAAGATGACGAAGATCTGTCAATGCCAATTTTTAAACATTATTTGAAACACTTAATCAAAAAATCTTAAATATGATTATTTGCCACTAAAAACTTCTGTCGTCATGCACGGGTACTTGTTCGTCTAGTTTTAAAAATGTATGTATTGTGATTGATTATAATATTTAAAAAAAAGAAAAAAAAGACAAACTTAAATACGAATACGCATGGTTGTCAGGATCCTGATCCTGATCTTAGGATCTTACGATTTTACGATACTACAAAGTAAAAATGATCCAGATCCTACGTAGGATCTTAGCAAGCTTAAAATCTTATAGGATCCCGATCTTAACCATAGGATCTTAAGATTTAATCCGATCCGATCTTACTTTTCTCGAACGGCAAGCTAAAAAACTGCAAAGTTATGGATTATGTATTATAGAATTTTAAAAATAACATGTTAATTTTCTTAAACATTCCGTATTCATACTTTAAGATAACATTTTCATGAAATATTCATATAATTTTGTGTTTATAATATATAATAATTTGTGGATTTCAATAAAATTACAAAAACTAATAACAAAATGACACTATAATAGGATCTTAGGATCTCGATCCGATTTTACGATCTCGATCTTGCAAAAACCGAAAACGATCCTAAGTAATAGAGGTGGCAATTTGTGCCTAAAATAAAAAAAAAAAAAAAAATGAGCTATTTGGGCAAAATTGGTAAAAGATTTGGGCACATTTAGCCCCATCTTTTTTTTAAAATGGGCATATATTGCCCATTTAAAAGTTAGATGGGCACACATTTTCTCTTAATCGGAGAATATTACAATTGTTTTTAAAGAAAAAACTATAAATATAATATATTAAATTTTTTAAATATAAATGAGGTGCCAAGTTTGAGAAATTTATTTCTTCGTTTTGGGTCATTTCTAAAGCGATTCGTATAACATGAGCCCGTTTAGCCCGCGCCCATTTAGCCCGTAGCCCGTGCCCGCCCGTTTTGCCACCTCTACTAAGAAAACCTTGCGAATACCTATTCATTCTTTAAGGGTGCGTTTGGTTCATGCTTTTGGAGGGAATGAAATGAAAGAAAGATTAAAACATATGTTTTGTTTCTAGGCGGGGCCCACAATTTGGGAATGAGGGAATGAGGGAATGATAGATTTCATTCCTACCTTAGTTGGGTAGTTTCACTTGAAACGTGCGGGCCCCATTTTTTTTCATTTCCCACATCTTTCAAATCTTTCTCAAATTCAAATCCAATTCCAATCCCACTTACGAACCAAACGCACCCTAAGTCATACACGTGAATTTTGGTAAGGGAATAATAGTCTCCACAAAATTGTACAGTAATAAATAGTAGTACAGTAGTTGATACCAAAGATATAAATTTTGGAAGGAAAAGAAAGAAAGAAAGAAAAGGAGGAAATGGCAGAGTCTTCTTCATCACCATTCAAGGCGTCAATATTGAAAGGGAAGGTGGCTCTTTTGACCGGTGGTGGTTCCGGCATCGGCTTCGAGATTTCTACTCAGTTCGGTCTTCATGGTGCTTCCATCGCCATCATGGGCCGCCGCAACTCCGTCGTTCACTCCGCCGTTCAATCCCTCCGGTCCCAAGGCATCCCGGTCTCTCTGTCTTTCTACTCATACTCATCATAATAGTCTTTATTATTTATATTTATATAACAAGTGAATAATTGAATTGAAATTGAAATGAACAGGCAGTTGGTTTTGCTGGTGATGTACGGAACCAAGAGGATGCAAAGAGAGTTGTGGAGTCAACGGTCAAACATTTCGGAAAACTCGATATTTTAGTCAACGCTGCTGCTGGCAATTTCCTTGTTTCCCCCGAAGACCTCTCCCCCAATGGCTTTCGCACAGGTTCTTTCATGAATAATAATACCTTTTTTTTTTTTTTTTTTTTTTTTTTTTTTTTTTTTTTTTTTTTTTATCTTAAATTTATATTTTTTTATCAAAATAGAATTTACATAGTGGTTGAAGTCAAACGAGCAACAAACTGCGCCGCTAGCCCTTTTTGTACATTGTTATTTATTCATATTATTACTATAATCACTTAACTTATAAAAAAAATATCTGAAATGCTGGGCTAGTACAGTGATGGACATAGACTCGGTTGGGACGTTTACCATGTGCCACACCGCACTTAATTATCTTAAGAAAGGAGGGCCTGGTAGGACCGACGACACTGGTGGACTCATACTCAACATCAGTGCCACTCTCCACTACACTGCTTCTTGGTACCAGATCCATGTTTCCGCTGCTAAGGTATACTTACTACTACTACTATAAATATCTTCTTATATATCCCCCTTACCATTGCCCTCCTGTAACAATTTTATATTCAGGCTGCTGTTGATGCTATTACAAGAAATTTGGCTCTCGAATGGGGTACTGATTACGATATCCGAGTCAATGGGATTGCCCCTGGACCAATCAATGACACTCCCGGCATGAGGAAACTTGGCCCTGACGAGATCGAATCCAAAAGAACTAAAGAAGTTATGCCTCTCTTCAAACTTGGGGAGAAATCAGATATTGCCTTTGCCGCCCTCTATCTTGCGTCAAATGCTGGTTAGTCTCAATGAGCTTTTACTTGCTACATTCCCACTACTATGCTAAAGTTTCTTTTCTTATTAAGTATTAACCAACATCCGTGCTTGCTTGTTTTTAAGGTAATTATGTGAATGGAACAACCCTTATTGTTGATGGAGGACTGTGGTTAAGCCGTCCACGTCATATGGCAAAGGATGATGTCAAGATGATTTCTCGGGTAGTAGAAAAACACACTAGAGCTGCACCTTCTAGCAAGCTCTAGCTTTATGGAATTGGTGGATTTGTGTTATGAGACTCATTTCTCTATAGCAACTTTTATTTTTACCAACGCACTGGTGATTACAGTTATTGATGTCCATGTAATTTCCTTGCTATTTATCAGTCAAAATAAGTTGTATGTTTGAACAAAGTTATATATGTTGAATGAGATGGAAGAAACCAAAGTTGCCATGTTTGCTAAATCATAATATAAGTTGTGTAGAAATTGTCATCTGAATTCTAGAAAGTGTTATCGTATCAGTAGAATTCTGAACTTGTTTCTTGTACTCGTTTGGATTTCTGTTGTCTGCCCGTTTGATACATTTCTAATCAGAAGTTTTACATATGAGGTCGTATTTCATAAGACATAATGCAAAGCATCTCTCAATATGCAATCATAATCTTACATCCCAACTGAACTTGGTAATTAAAGCGTTTGCAAAAGCCTGGTACAAAATCAATATATGTATTGCGCGCTAATGTACAATTAAGACATGATCAAGTCAGAAGTAAACAAGATAAATTTTCTACAAAATTCAAGCAGCTCTATTCATCTAATGATACAAAATTTGACTTTATGTTGTTCAACATCTGTGAAGAGGTGCAGGGTAAACGTCGAGGGGTTGGTATCTCAGGCGGTCATTGTGGGGTAGAGGTCCTTCCTGAAAGTCACAAACCCATTAGCAGCAGCATATCACGCGACTGGATTTCCATATGTTAAATCCAACTTAAATGAATAAAACACATATAATACACGTACCTCATCTGCATTTATTTGGAAAGGCTTCACAAAATCTTCAAACATCTCTGGAGACAATCTTGCAACTTTCTCTTTAACTTCCTGTAATTGTTCAACAATCTCAGTTTATATGTAAACCACTCGCAAAATTTCAACTTATGGGGAAAACCAATCTATTAACAATATGTAAAACTTACCAGCCCGGTAATCCTTGACTTCTCCAGTAATTCATTTGAAATCAAATCCAGTATATGCCTATTAGCCATCAATCCCTTCATTGCAAGTTCTTCAGTCTCTTCGATATACTGCCACCCATATTAGATAACTTTATCAGATAAAAATGGAAGCGAGCAATACATTGAACTAAAAAAAAAAGGGAGGAAGCGAGAGTTACTCTTGTTAATTCTCGAGTGAAGAGCTCTGAAACTTCAACCGTCATATCAGCAGGAACTACATGAGGGTCATCCCACTGAACCAGGGTAGCAAGACAGATGAATTAATAAAATCAGGCAATTCAGCAGTCATACAATAATATAAACTTTAGGATACAACACATATAGATAAGTATGAAAAGCTTACCCTGTATTTTATGAGTTCTCCGTCAGTGCTGTCTGCTCTATTAGCCAGTCCAACTCTGTTTGTCAAAGTAGCAAAGCCCAATCTTGAATTTCTGGGGCTTATCACCATTTCTCGAGCAATCTGAGGACACATCACATGTTAAAGCTAGATGCAATCTACAGAATTCAACAAAGTTTAATCTTTGTAACAAATAGACCTCAGTAACTTATAAATTGTAAACAGTTAAGAGATTGATTCCATCATTGTATTTTAAGCCTTGGGATTTATATTTTTTAGGTGGCATGAGGTTACTTTCTTGTGCATATTTCCTCACAAGCCCAGCCCCTTTGAAATTGTGTCATCCACATCAGGCCTACCAATCCTCTCCCATGAACTAAACACTCATATTGAACCTTTCATATGATACCAATCAACAAGTACATTAACAAGACACGCTTGTATGACTACAGTGTTGTAGAACTTACTTACAAGCAGATAGTCAAATCCTGCTATTTGCTGGCATTTGACTAACATATCTATTTTGCTAGGGAATTTGGGCATAATCTGCATATATGCTCTGCAACTTAAGGAATGTTGAGGACAGAGTAAGGTTGGGTTGTGCTATTATTCTAGATCCATGAGCCGAATATTGTACCAAGTATTTGATGATAAAGATTGGGTATAAGTATAGTTTGCTATTCTGTTTGACTTCAGATCCTATTAACTAACAAAACTGATTTTATATGATTGGGATCCCATGTATCATGTTGGTGCAGAGCTGAAGCATTTGAACCTATATGATGCAACTATGATTAGTCAGTCTATGGCTCTATGCATAACCGAAAGTTCATATGCAAGCAACAACCAAGATCTTGTGGTATCTCAAATGAACAGAGCACTGAATCAAGTTCGGAAATTTTAAGAAGTTGCAGAGCAGATTTATCTACACGCCTTTTGCGGCCATGGGAACAACTTTGAGAGTTGTTTGCCAAATGGTCAGATAGTTCCATATTTTAGAATTCCGTATCCAAACTAGAAAACTACTTGAGAGGGAGTATTAGAAAGATGAGCTGTCTCTTATTTCAATAGTATCCTATTCCTACTGTGTCTAGATGCCATAAATCAAAAGCCATATGTTATTTCTTAGTATATAAGATGTGGCTTCTTATGCACATTCATTCTTTCTAGATTTCCATAAGTAAAAACCATATGTTATTTCTTAGTAAATTTGCAACACTGTGGTAATCCTAAATCTTCAGCTTGTAGCTTGTGCCATTATTAACTAGAAACTAAAGAACTGAGTGAAAAAACAATACACCACCTTTGTGATCTTTTCTAGATCATCCACTCCACCATCAGTTACATCATCACCAAAGACAACACGTTCAGCACAACGCCCACCATGAGCAACCACCATTTGCATCATCATGTAACCAAATGTTGTGTAACCTTGATCCACCATATCTTCTCTAGGGTAAAAAACAGATATTGCTGTTTCCTGCATAAATGTGTTAGATAATGGAAGAGATAACTCAAATTCGACAAACATTGTAAACGTTCTGAGATTATACCTTGCCACCGGGTAACAGCTGAGAAAATGCATGCCAGTCAAATCGGGGAAATAAATGAGCCAATAAAATATGACCAGCTTCATGTACGGCCAACAGCCTCTTCTTTTCAATAGACACCTATCACATTTAAAAATATGATAATGACTATATTACCCTTACAAAGATGGAAGATATAGATACATCAAGAGGAAAATAAATGCCTACTCTTTCTTCACATTTCTGTTGCTCTTCTTCTGTCAGGAGCACGCCCATTCCCTCAAGCAGCTGCTTATCTAACACATCAACAATATCCTTCTGGTAGATTTTTGTATGACCTCTTCTCACCTTCACGTGTGATCCGGTAATTCCATTAATACCTTTTCCAGTTCATACAACAATCATAAGTTGAAGTTCACTGTAAATAATACTTACAGCCATTATTAAAGCTTCATTGACAAGATTTCTTATATCTGCTCCAGAATACCTGACGGTACGAAACACCAGCTGTCAACGATAAACTATTAGGACCAAGTAAAATCATGATTTAAGTTTATAACAGCAAAGTTAACTAAAAAACTGAAATTCCAAAGTATCACATTTTCAAACTTGACATCTTCAGCAAGCTGCTTCCCAGTACTGTGCACACCAAAAATTTGTACTCTCTGCTTTGCATCGGGTAAACCAATGTACAAACGGCGATCAATACGTCCAGCTTGAACAAATTCTAAATCCAATTCATCTGGTCTATTTGTAGCACAGATGAATATAACAGCTTGTCTTAATGAAAATCGATCAACACCAGTTTTCTCTTTTCTGAAATTTACAAAAATTATATATCAAAAACTCTTTCAAACATAACTTTTTAAGGTACGTTTTATATTAGATACTAACTCTCCATCAAGCTGTGCGATCAGTGCATCAAATGTTGATCTTCTTCGTGGATCCTTTCTTGCATGTCTTCCAGCAATAGCATCAATCTCATCTACAAATATAAAAGCAGGAGCCTGCACAACAAACACCTATGTTATTACGCACTAATTAATCATAATTGATAAAGCAATCACAAAGTAGAATCTATAATAACATCTTACGTTTCGCCTTGCAATTGAGAACATCTGATTTATCCGTGCTGCACCACTTTTTTCACTATCTGTGAACTCGGCACCAGAGGCAAACACAAAAGGCATCCCACTCTCCTTTGCCAGCGTCCGTGCAAAGAGTGTTTTACCAGTACCTGCTGGTCCTGATAGAAGTACTCCCTGTAACCAAAAACCTTCATTAGAATAGTACGCACATGTACAATTACACTCACGTTTTTTGAAATGTTTGATTATATGAACTTACCCGCACAAACTTGACTTCTTTTTCATAATATTGCATTGGATTCCGCATGTAAATCATTAGCTCGTCCAAGAGATCCCATACGTCTCCTCCCAGCACTACATCCTTATACATAGCTTTAGTATCATCAACCTCCCTAACTGGCTGGCGATGAGAACCAGATTATTGAAATAAAAAGATTAGTCATGAAGCACACAGATAAGAAAATGTTAAAAGTAGCTTTATATTAATAAAAATCAACACTTTACCAGGATAAAATTTTCAGCATAAGCCATATCGAAAAGTTGATTATACTTTTTGTAGAGGAATCGTTTTGAAGTAATGTGCAAAAGCATTAACGATTCCCGTAAAAACCACAAAACCAGAATGCCAGGCAGTAATGCAATTACAACTTTTAACAAGTAATGACTTTGTTTCTTCTGGAGTAGATCAACTTCGGCTCCAGAGTTTGTGATCATTTCAAACAGGTACGGATCAAGTGGCATATCAACCTATAAAAAAACACATTACTTGTATCAGGTCGATATATGAAATCAAACGCACATTTTTTTTTTTAATCAATATTAGAATATGAAACTTACGACATATTCAAGAGGGAACCCTTCATTCATTGTTACATACAATGTTTTCAAATCCTCGGTAAACACAACAGCAGCCACCTGAACAGAGCTCCATTGCATCAGAAATTAAGTATTGGCAAAAAATTATATCAGATAAAAGTCGACGGGTTGACCTCGGAGCATTCAAGTTTTTCGAGAAAATAGGTGTAAGGCAGTTTAGGTCGGTAACGCCACCATCTCTTTGATATCCAAAGTGCACGTGGCCCTTCGTTTTTCACCTTTGCGTCTTCACGGAAGCTTTTCTCGACCTCTTTCATGTCAAATTCAATTGCATACTTAGCACGTGATGAGTCTAATTGCTCGGCTAATTCCTCCTTTTTAAGAACATCTTTCCATATTTGTAGCCTTTCTTGCCATGTTCTTCCACTCTCTTGGTTAATGACTGCCATATAAAACTGTAAATCTCACAAACTGTTAGTAAAAGATAATCAAAGAAAAGGGTAATCACAAACTAACCAGAAAGTCCAAGCTCCTCTTGAAGCTTGCTTTTATTTTCTGTGTTCAATCTCCCATCCCGGTCAATGATTTCCTTAACTTTGTTCTTAGAAACCGTGGCATCGTCATCATCTTCATCATCCCATGCATCTTCTCCGACATAAGATGTGTCATGGATAAGTGTTCCCTCGGGTCCTTCAATGAATTTCTTCATTTTGAGGCCTTTTGGCATTGACTTCCTCCATAGACCTTTTTTATACCTTTAAGAACCAGCAATGCAGGTAAATCAAATTAATTTGGGAAACTATCGAACATGAGACAAAATTTCGCAAGACAGAATAGAACTCATGACATGTATGATGACTGAGAGAAGGTTCATCCAAGAGCTATGCAGTTAGAGCATTTTGGGCTCACACGGGCTACTACATTTGCCAAGTGCCACCAGGCCTATTTTGATAGAGGTTGCCATTTAAGCGCATAAACGTATATTATAGTGAGGTTCTTAACTAGTAAAGCATTAAAAATATAGCGATTAAGCTGATATTACTAGTGTAACTATGAAACTTCACTTGTATGTATGTGACTAATAGGAATTTGTCAGCCGCACCCCACATGTATGCACATAGTTGTTCCTCAGTAATAAACTAATACGGTGGGAGTAATATTTAAGGTTCTTGGTAAACAATTGAGAGCATAGTTGGCATCTGTAGACTCAAATAAAACGTTTCTGTGACTCTAAAGTTTTTTACTAGTTGTAGTGAGCGTATGGTAAGTTACAAGAAGTAACTAGTAAGATGGTCAGATTCTGACAGGTTTTTGACTACTAAAGCACTAGCATTGTAGAGAGTAAGCTAATTATTGAACTAATATCTGTTGTTGAGTTTGTGATAGCAGATTTAAGGTTGTTGGTCGGTCAGTTGGCATCTGCATTGTAGCATAACTGGATTAAAATACTGCGGCACTTATACTATAGACCTATGGTTATGTTAGTTTATACATAGCATAGCACAGCTGGAAATGATTCTTACTTTCGGATATTAGCAGGAGTTGGGTCAGGAATTAAGGCATCCATATAAGCTTGGGAGACTTGTGTAGCTTGACGATTGAGGAAAGGAGCACGAACAGCCATGTATATCCTTTGGAGCGAAAGGAGTGCGACAAACGCATAGATTGCAAAGACACCAACTCTAGTAGGATCCCAATTACTCATATCCTGAATAAAAAAAAACAATTATTAATAATTAATAAAGGAATGTAATATGGATGGGAAAAGTGAGTGAATGAATGTACCAACCTTCCATTTAGTAAAATGGTTCCAAGAGATGAAATGAGATAAAGAGTCTTGAAAGTGAGAAAGCTTGGCATTTGCGTCATCCAAATCAAAGCCAGTTTCTTTCTTGAGAGAATCCCCTAAATAATTTAACAATCTCTTCACTGAAGACTCGTCTTCTTCTGGTTGATTATTAGCATCTGAAGATGAAGAAGAATAAAGACGGAAATTGGAACTTCTTCTTCTTGTTTTAATTGAGATAATGATGCTTCTTCTTGGTCGATTGAAACGAGGAGGAGGTAACATAAAAAAATTATTATTATTCAATGACAATATTTCATTTCTGATTCTATTATTATTATTACAAGAAGAAGAAGATAACAAGTAGGAGGAGGAGGAGGACGATTTGTTTGTCCCCAGCTGCTGCTGATCCATTTCTATCTCTCTATTTGGATGGATTAATAATTATTACACTTCTAAGAAGAAGTAGTAGTTGTAGATATGATAACGGTAGCAGCCATCATCTCCTGCAACTACTAAACAAAGAAAGGGGTTTTAGTTTTAGTTTTAGTTTTAGAGGTTTATCCTTTTTCTTTTTCTTTCTTCTTGTTGTTAAAAGGGATAAAATATTTATTTATTATTATTATTATTGTTGTAAACTTTAGTTATGCTGAAAATTTTAAAATTTTGAAAAATACGTATTTTTCTTTTTTTGGGTAAAAGTGTTTTTTTGATTAACAATAAATTCGTGATTGAAAGTTTTGAAATTTTAGGGTCCGTTTGGTATACGTTTTGGATTCATAGATTCTTTAAAAAATTTGTTTGGTACCTTTTCATACCCCTGATACACCCCTAGACCCTAACAGTGACATTTCACTCTAATTTTTCAATCCATCATATTTTAGTGTCTTTTGGGTGGGTTTTCACAAATGAACCAATAAAAAAAAAAGAAATTGTTTGATGGTTATTTTGTAGCCACAACTTATGTTATTCTTTTTTTTATATTTCACTTTTCTATTTTAAAAAAAATATATAAAATAAACTTATTAATCATTTATTTTCTCTCTCTTCATTTAATTCAAAATCCAAATCCAAATTTAAGGGTGCGTTTGGTATGCTGCGAGGAATGACAATGAGTATGAGTTTGATAGTAGTAGTGGGTCCCTCAACTATGAAATATCCATTCCCCCCTCAAGAGTTGTATATGGAATATGGAATATATTAGACTTTCATAGTCATAGTTGTAGGCCCAGGCATCCTAAACAAACACAAACTATCACTTTCATAGTGATAGTTTGATTCTCTTAGTAGGAAACCAAATCCAAATCCTAAACCCATCTACGAACCAAATCAAAATCAAAATCCAAATCCAAATCCTAAACCTATCTACGAACCAAACGGGCCCTTAGCCTTTGATTCATATTACACGTAAGATATCATATTGTTGGAGTATGCTCATGTCATAATGACTAATTATATGGCTAGACATATGTGAGCCTATGGGGTCACACACATATACACTGAGGTGCCACTTTATATATCGTGTTTATTGTATTTACGATATATAAATAACCGTACGTAACTAGAAACCACTATTGGGCCTCTAATGACTAAGTAATTGACTTATTCTATTGGACTTGGAAATAAAATGGGAAGCCCATTTTGAGCCCATATAGGGGCCGGCCATAGGAGGGCTTTTTAGGGAAGATTGGTTTTGATTTTTGGTCAAGATATATTCTAATTAATCTCCTTTTAATTAGATAACCAATTACCAAATAAACCTCCCTCCTCTCCATATTTTGGTACGGTAAAAACAAAAGAAAACCTAGGGTTTCTATTTTTACATCTTTTCACTCTTGCATCTTGCTTATTCAAGAGTGTATGATTGGTTACGGGTTGAAGGACTAGCATCCATTGGCATACGGTGACGTGTAGTGTGTTTCACACTTAGAGGAGATCAACCTTGTTGGTCCACGATTTGTATGGATCTCTAAGTAGCCTTTGATTACTTAGTGGATGACTTGAATAAATCCAAATCAATCCAAGTGAGAAACTCTTAACAATTTGTTAATGTTAACGCGGAATATTAACAAATTGTTAAGAGTTTCTCACTTGGATTGATTTGGATTTATTCAAGTCATCCACTAAGTAATCAAAGGCTACTTAGAGATCCATACAAATCGTGGACCAACAAGTGGTATCAGAGCCTTTAGAGAGACTCTGTGTTCGAAGAATACAACACCACAAACAAACTCTCAATCAATTCACCCTACACAATGTCTGATATTGAAAAACCTATCAACACTGAAACCTTTTCAATCCATAACAGTGAGGATGAAAACTCAAACCATGAGGAAGAAAACCCTGAAACCAGCACCTCTAAATCACAACCAATCATCCCTACAACCACCACCATATCCAACATTAAGCTTCCAATACTGAAGAGAGAAGAGTAAGACATATGGGCCATGGAGATGGAACATTACTTGGAGTACATTGACAGTGATGTGTGGAAGGTTATTCAGAAGGGAAATTTTAAGAAAAGGGTTTCAGTTGGTAATGATGAGCAAATCAGAATATTACCACCATTGACTGCTGAGGAGGTACGGGCTGTGGAAAAAGAGAAGAAGGCTAGAACCTTTCTGCTTATGGCTATTCCAAAGGAGCATCTACAAAGGTTTCATGGGATGATAGATGCCAAGGAGATTTGGGATGCAATTAAGAAACGTTTTGGTGGGAATGCAAACTCTAAAAAGATGCAGAAGGCTGTTCTTAAACAACAATTTGAAACTTTCAGTGTGTCAAAGGCTGAAGGATTAGAAAAGGGTTATGACAGATTTCAACATCTTCTGTCACAACTAGAAGTACATGGTGCTGCTGTATCTAATGAGGATGCCAATCACAAGTTTCTTAGGTCTCTACCACCAGAATAGGTAAATGTGTGTATGACTATGAGGATGAAGGATGAAGTTGACTCAATGACCCAAGATGACCTGTACAACAATCTTAGGATTTTTGAAAGGGACATCAATGAAACCACTCAGGCAACTACTAGTTCTTCAAATGTTGCCTTTGTGTCTCAAAGCAAAGGCAGTACTTACAAGGTTAAGTCTGGCAGTGTTAAGTCTGGTGTTCATGAAGCTTCTACAAGGGAAAGAACTGCTCCTACAGGCTTTGCAGATGAGGTGATTCACTCATTCTTCGCCAATCAACAAGAAGATGAAAGCTTTATCAGTGAAGATTTGGAGCAGATAAATGATGCTGAGGTAGAAGAGATGGACATCAAATGACACATTGCCATGATTGCTCTGAGGGTAAAAAGGTTTCAAAAGCAGTATGGGAGGTCCATTAATTTTAACAACAAGTCTCTAGTTGGATACACTAAGAGGACAGTTGAATGCTACAATTGTCATAAGCATGGACATTTTTCTAGAGACTGCCCGGAGAAGAAGTCTACTGATGGGTATAGGAAGAGTGATGCAGAGGATGACAAGCTGGAAAGAAACCAGATGAGTATGGTGACATTAGAGGCTGGAGCTATTAACTGGAATGAGCACACAAAGGAGAATGAAGAGTCCAGTCATGCACTCATGGCCATTGGTTCTAGTAATGAGGTACCATTATGTTCTATGTTATGTACTGATTCCTATAATCATATTAAGGCTTTGTGTGATGAGCAGTTGACACTGATAGGTGACCAAGAAGCACAAATTTTAGGTTATAAAAGTGCTCTAAAAACATTAGAAGCACAAAAAGTCACCCTTCAGAAACAACATGCTGATTTAAATGAAAAACTATTCTTTCAGGCTAATAAAATATATGAGCAAGATGAAAAACTTAAAAAATATAGAAGAATTTGCCTAAGAATACAAAAGGAAAAGGATGATTTGCAAAAACGTGTAGACCAGTGGAATAAGTCAAATAATAATCTGTTTAAATGCTGGGATGCACAAATAAAGTCAAGTAAGAAACATGGCTTAGGGTATGAGGAGGATGAGAAAAAGGCTATATTTAAGAATAGAGAGGAGGACTATGCTGATAAGCCTTTATATAATAGGTTTGTTAAGGCTGGTGATTTCAAGGGAGTTCCACATCCATTGAGTGGAGACTACACTCCTCTTGAAAAAGAGGAGTTAGATGACTCTCTATTTGTGTATGGAAAAAGAGGTCCTCAAACACCTGAGTCAACCACCTCAGAGGACAAAACTAGTGAGTATTCTACTTGTCAATCTAATGACAATGAAGGATCCATTGGTGATGTCTCTGACCACTCTAAGTCTGATTCAAAAAGTAAAGTAAAAGAGAGTCCTGAACCTGAGATTGTTAAGGAAAGTGAACCAGTTGTGACTAAGTCTGAATCACAAACAGTTAAACCTAGTTGTGTCAACCACATAAAAACTCCTAGGGAATCTGTTAATATGAATGAGTCACCTAAAAGTAATAGTGTTCACAGAGAAGTTAGGAGTAGCTACACTTACACTCCTAAGAGATATTTTGTTTGTGGAAGTCTAAGTCACTTGATTAGAGATTGTGACTTTCATGAGAAAAGAATGAAAAGAGAGGCTGAGCTTAAAAGGAATGTAAATATGGGTCATGTTAATAATAAACCAGTGTGGAATAATGCTAACAAAATAAATCATGCCAACCAATTTGCCCCCAGACCAGCCCAACATGTTAACTCTACCCGACCAAACATTAATTCTGGTAGACAACAAGTTAATACTGGTAGACCAAACTTTAATGTTAATTCTGGTAGACCAAATATTAAGTCTGGTTTAAGGAACTTTAATTTGGGTAGGCAAAACTTTAATTCTGTGAGGCCTAGTGTAAATTCTGGTTATGTTAATCAAGTGAGACCCAGACAGCCTTTCCAAAAACCACAGGTGAATCAAAGAAATCAATTTTATAAACCTCATTCACCTGTGAGGAGACCAATTGCTAAGAATACAGCAAGACCTTCACCATCAAATGCTGTAAAGGGTAATGGGGGTTCTGCTGTTAAGCCCTCAGCATGTTGGTCTTGGGATCCATTCAAAAATGAATATACCTATAAATCCCAAAACAACAGTGGATCAGTTTCATATAAGACTTTCAAATATGTTGATCCACAAGACGGACCCAAGCCTACTCAGGCCTGGGTTCCTAAGAGAAACTAATTTCTCTTATTTTTGTGCAGGATCATCCACTCAGCTATATGGCAGATAGAGGAATTTTTGATAGTGGGTGCTCTGGGCACATGTCTGGTAACAAGAGCTATCTAAAGGATTTCCAAGAATTCAAAGGAGGTTCTGTTACCTTTGGAGGAAGCAAGGGGCAGATTACTGGAAAAGGAAGAATCACTGTGGGCAATTTAGAATTTGACAATGTATCTTTTGTGAGAGAACTTGGGCAGTTCAATCTTTTCTCTATATCACAAATATGTGATACGCAGCATAAGGTGCTTTTTACTGAGACTGAATGTCTTGTATTGACTCCGGATTTTAAGATGCCTGATGAACATCAGATCCTTCTTAAAGTTCCCAGACAACACAGCATGTACAGTTTTGATATGAAAGCATCTGAACCTGCAAAAGGTTCTGTCTGTTTGATTGCAAAAGCTACTTTGGATGAATCTAAGTTGTGGCACAGAAGGTTAGGTCATTCGAATTTTAAGAATATGAATAAGCTTGTGAAAAATAATCTGGTTAGAGGTTTGCCTTCTAAAGTGTTTAAGAATGACCAAACCTGTGTAGCATGTAACAAGGGTAAACAACATAGGGCATCCTGTAAGGCTAAATTAGAGAGATTCATTACCGAGCCATTATACACCTTACATATGGACTTATTTAGCCCTACATCTGTGCATAGTGTTAATCATGCCTGCTATTGCCTTGTCATTACAGATGATTGTACTAGATATTGTTGGGTGTTCTTTATGTCCAGGAAGGATGAAACCACACCTTTGATCTAAACTTTCATTAGGCAGATTGAAAACCTACTTAACAAAAGAGTTAAAATCATTAGGAGTGACAATGGCACTGAATTTAAAAACAAGAGCATGATAGAGTTCTGTGGTAATAGAGGAATAAAACAGCAGTTTAGCAATGCTAGAACTCCACAGCAGAATGGAGTTGCTGAGAGAATGAACAGGACACTTATTGAGGCAGCTAGGACTATGCCAGCAGATTCACTTTTACCTACAACCTTTTGGGCAGAAGCAGTGAGTTGTGCCTGCTATATCTTTAACAGGGTTAGAGTGACCAAGCCTCAAAACAAAACACCTTATGAGCTTATGTTTGGCCATAAACCAATTGTTAGCCATATAAGGCCATTTGGGTGTCATGTGACTATTCTTGATACACTCAGTGTTCTAGGGAAGTTTGAAGAAAAGTCTGATGAAGGTTTTCTAGTTGGGTATTCACTGAATAGTAAGGCCTTTAGGGTTTACAATCTAGTGACTAAGAAAGTTGAAGAAAATTTGCATGTCAACTTTCTTGAAGAAAAACCCAATGTGCAGAGATTAGGACATAGATGGATGTTTGACATTGATTACTTAACAGATTCTATGAACTATATTCCTGTCTCCAAGGAGAATCAAGCTAACCCTGCTGCAGGTACCACAGAAATTTCTAACCATGCAGGTACCCAAGATCCTTCAAATGCAGGGAACACTGATCAAGAAAATAGATGTGCAGAGCTGATTGTGATTCCTACCACAGAAGTTAAGTCTGCTGCAGCTATAGCAGATAACAAGAAGTTTTCTCCACAAGTGAAGGAACCTGTGATCAAGTCTCAGGAAAAAGCAAAGGAGGCTACTTCTATCAATGATTCAGAGGATGTATTGTCTTTCAGAAAAGAGATGGATGCTTTGGCTGATAAATATCTTGGAAAGCAGGATACCAGTACTCCCAACACTACCAGTACTTCCAACTTTAAGTCTGGTAGTGCTGCTCAACCAGAACCTAATCCAAGTGCTGTTTGTGTTGACTCTGAGATGCCAGAACTTGAAGTGTTCCCAAATCCTAATGAAGGTATCTTTGAAGGAGCTTCCTATGATGAAGAAGGTGTCATAACAGACTTCAACAACTTACCCACAGAAGTGGCTGTAAGTCCAACACCCACACTCAGAGTTCACACCAATCATCCCAAAAGTCAAATCATTGGTGATCCTAAGTCTTCAGTTCAAACAAGAAGCAAAGTGCAAATACATCCTGATGCCCATGCACTTGTGAGTTTTGTTAAGAAACAACAAAGGGTCAACCATAAGGACCAGCAACATTGCTTATTTTCTTGTTTCCTTTCCCAAAAGGAACCCATCACAGTTGCTGAGGCATTGGATGATGAAAGTTGGATAGAAGCCATGCAGGAAGAATTGATGCAGTTCAAGTTGCAGAAGGTTTGGGTTCTTGTGGATCTACCTTCTGGAGCTAAAGTCATTGGTACTAAGTGGGTCTTTAGAAATAAAAGGGATGAAAGAAGAGTGGTAGTAAGGAACAAAGCAAGATTGGTAGCACAAGGATATAAACAGGAGGAGGGCATAGATTATGATGAGGTTTTTGCTCCTGTAGCCAGGATTGAGGCTATCAGGTTATTTTTAGCCTATGTATCATACATGGGATTCAAGGTATATCAAATGGATGTTAAGAGTGCCTTTCTCTATGACACTATTGAAGAAGAAGTGTATGTACACCAACCTCTTAGTTTTGAGGATCCAGCTAATCCAAATCAAGTGTACAAGGTTATTAAGGCTCTCTATGGTCTTCATCAAGCTCCCAGAGCTTGGTATGCTACTCTCTCCAAATTTCTGAAAGGTCATGGGTACATCAGAGGTGTGATTGATAAGACTTTATTCATTAAAAGAGACCAAAAGGATATCATTCTTGTCCAAGTTTATGTGGATGATATCATTTTTGGATCAACAAAGAAGTCTTGGTGTGTAGAGTTTGAAGGCTTAATGAAAAGCAAGTTTGAGATGAGCTCAATGGGAGAACTTACATTTTTCTTGGGACTGCAAGTGAAGCAAAAGGAAGATGGTCTTTTTATTTCTCAAGACAAATATGTTGCAGAGATTTTGAAGAAGTTTCAGTTTGCCAATGTGAAGACTGCAGTCACTCCCATGGAGAATAAAGTGTCTTTAACAAAGGATGAAGATGCTGCTGATGTGGATGTGCATCATTACAGATCCATGATAGGATCTCTCATGTATCTTACTGCTTCTAGACCTGACATTATGTATGCAGTATGTGTTTGTTCACGTTTTCAGGTACACCCAAAGACTTCACATTTTCATGCTGTGAAGAGAATCTTTGGGTACTTAAAGGGCAAACCCAATTTGGGCCTTTGGTATCCTAAAGAGTCATCATTTGACCTGACAGCCTATTCAGATAGTGACTATGTTGGTGCAAGTCTTGATAGGAAATCCACAACAGGAGGTTGTCAATTCCTTGGAAGCAGGTTAATCTCTTGGCAATGCAAGAAGCAAACAATTGTGGCCAACTCAACTACTGAAGCTGAGTATGTGGCAGCTGCTAATTGCTGTTGACAAGTCTTGTGGATTCAGAATCAGCTACTGGACTATGGTTTGAATTTTATGAATACTGTTATCCACATAGATAATGAAAGCACCATCTGTATTGTTAAGAATCCAGTATACCACTCTAAGACTAAGCATATAGAAATCAGGCATCACTTTATTAGAGATTGCTTTGAAAAGAAATTGATTAGGGTGGAGAAAATACATACAGATTTTAATGTTGCAGACCTGTTGACTAAAGCTTTTGATGGCCCTAGGTTTAATTATTTGGTAGTCAGCATTGGTATGCTAAACCCCTAGTTGGACTTAAGGGGAGGTTTGTGTTAAGGGAAGGTCAAAAATGTAAAGTTTGTATACTAACTAGCACTTAGGTTATTTTTAAGTCTTGTAGTTTTATTTTTAATTATGGTAGTTCTTTTTAATTCTGTTAGTGATAAAAAAAATGTCTATGTTGCAGTGCTGGATTAGGTATGTTTTCTTTAAGTTGTCAAGTGAGACTATTGGAACTTCTCACTTGGTGGAGGTGCATAGCACTAACACAACAAAAGGTTATCAGTCCACCTTGTCTGACCAACACAAGGACTGGCTAATCCTGAGCAAACGGCTACAGGTAAAGATAGCTCAAATCCGTTTATGGCTGACAATTTGCCAAAAATTGTATGGTATTCAACTCACCATATCTAAGATTAGTGAAGAGTTGACTAGCCCACAAGGTTATGGCTTGTGGTAAAGGCTGTGGAAAACCATAAATGGTAATCAATTCACCATGATGAGGTGCTTTCCATCAAAAGAATTGGCTAGTCCAAAAGGGTACAGCTTTTGGTAAAGACATAACAAATCTGTTGATAGTTGATGATTTACTAAAAATCATATGGTTATCAATGTACCATGGTCTTACACACCAAAACATTTGGCTACTCCAGTAGTGACGGCTATTGGTAAAGAGACATCAAATCCATTAATTTTCAATGATTCACCTCTCACAGGAGTTAATACACCTGGAAGTGATGAGAATATATATGAAACTTAATATGAATTGATGTACAAAATGTCATGGTTGCTGGAAAGATCAAGTGAAATGCATATCAAATGCTAAGAAGATCAAGTTGCTGCACAACTACTCAAATTTGCAGATTTCAAGTGTTTTAAAGATCAAGATAATTCCAATCCTCATAAGCTTACTCAGAAGGAACTTGAAGTTCATGGAACATGAAGATCAAGTTAGGGGAGGATTGTTGGGAATTATCACAAGGTACGAGGAAGACCAAGTGAAGACAGACTTAAGTCTAGTAGTTACATTATTAAGTCTGGTCATGGTTAAGTCTGGTAATGTAAATGTTAAGTCTGGTAATTGTATTAAGTCTGGTTGACTTGTTAGTTAAGTCTGGTCAGTAAAAATAGGAAAGTTTGTTAGTATTAAGTTAGGAAAAGATATGTACGAGTTAGGTATCTTTATAGAAGATACGTGATATCTTTTCACACGGTTTTGTAATTAGGGTTTCCTTCAAGTATAAAAGGAACCCTAAGGAGATATATGTACGTACGAATTGTGTGTTAGTAATATATACGAAGTTAGTGATAACTCAGTGTTCTTTATTGTTCTTGTTAATATTCCGCGTTAACATTAACAAATTGTTAAGAGTTTCTCACTTGGATTGATTTGAATTTATTCAAGTCATCCACTAAGTAATCAAAGGCTACTTAGAGATCCATACAAATCGTGGACCAACAAACCTTATTGGTCTCTTGGGTTTCTTTTACAAGTCGTGGGTATAGCTTGTGTTGGTGACATCCGGATCACGCTACAAAGGTATAAATCTTGTATTTAATTTATGATTGATCATATGGCTATATGGATCCTTGTTGGTGATGTTTTTTCCGCTGAGTTTATATTTTAATATGTTGATTTATATTTTACATCACCTTTAGTGGTATCACAAGCCATCATATGATGTCATATGATCATCTAGTATGCGTAAAAATGGCTAAAAACGCGTGTTTTTAATGGATTTAAATGTTTATTTTCAAAACAGCCCCGGGGGCTTATTTTTTGTAAATAATTCGACCCATGTGGGGTCTAATAATCTGGACTTTTTGATCCTATGGCCATTTGTTATGCATACTTTAATTGCTATACTTGATCGGTACCCGTAAAATGGCCTAAAAACGCGTTTTTTGATAGATTTGTAACCCGATTTTAAATCAGCCCATGAGGCTCAATTTTCTATGGTAAAATGATGTTAAGAAGGTCCTAATATCAGTGGGTTTTGAGTCTATGGCCATTTGACACGCGTACCATTCGGGGTTTTAATTATTGTTAATTAATTTCTTCGATTCGTTGGCTAACAATTTAATTCTTGTTATTAATTTTGTTGTCCATGGCAAATACATGCATGTTTGTCCATGGAGTTAGCCAACACCTTGTAATGATCATAATTTTAATGTATTATTATGTGTATATGCAAAGCCGATGAAAACCTAGACCACTTATGCATTGTGATGTTGTGATTGTTGGTTGTTTTGTTTGTTTTTGGGGTTTGCCATTGTTTCGGCACTTTTGTAATGTATTTCATTTTGGTTTTGCCATTGTTTGGGCATTTTTACAGTAGATAGAAAGTAGATTAGATGTATTTTACTTTATATAACTTGTAACCAAAAGCTTGGGAGCAAATGGCAAAAGAATGAAGGATTTTGGACCAAAAGTTGATGCTGGACACCTGATGGGAAAATGCGATTTCCAGGAGATTGGTAAGGTATTTTGGGCTGAATTTTTTTGTGCAGGTTCCCAAGACATAGGCCTACAACTTTGTCAACTGGACCGAAGCATGAGGAGGTCATCTTCTTGGCCGTTTGGGCCTTCAAAGACAGAAAAACTGGGCTGACAGAATCCCTTTTTTTCATGTGCATAATGGGCCTTTACTTGCCCATGATTGTCTTGGAGCAAGTGGGAGCCCTCCATGTGGTTGTGTTATATGTCCCTAGTTGACTCTTGGTTCTCGTGATGGCTCACGAGACCAAGCATAGGATTTTCATCGGTTGAGGCTTTGCATATTGTGGTTGTGTGTTTGTTTGGTTGTTTTATATATGCTATGATTATATGTAAAACGGAAAAATGTTTTCTAAAACTTGAAACGAAACACAAACCAAAATTAAACTAAGTCTTATGATTTAGTTTAAACTAAGTTTAAATATAGATTTGAAAATTAAAATCATTGTTTTCTAAATAACACTTAAATAGTTAAGCTTGTTTATTTATTTATTGTATTGTCCAAACTTAATTATAATCCACTTAGGATTTATATTAGTCTTGAAAATGGACAACTTGACACACATAAAACAATGATTAGACTTAAGTTAAGAAAAGTTTTTAACTTGTGCTACGAAGAATGAATGCATGCTTCTTTCGTACACGTTTTTGATCCACATCAAAATATTTTACCCGTCAAAATTTAAGTCATGCCGTCCAATTTTGAGAACACTTGCAATTACTTTTTGCCTATGCGTGGGACCTAGGTTGAATTGTAACCCAAGGTGACTATTCTCTATGCGTGGGACCTAGATATATTCTCACACATTTTCAAATTGGATGACTTAATCGAGTTAAGCGGTGAGACCTTGACACGAGGCAAAGATGGGACCAAACATGCCTACATGACACTAGTTGTTTGACACTAGATGCCATGAGTCCCATAAGGATCTAAGAGTTGTACATGTAATACAATTGGTGATCGTCGCCTACCAATTGAATCTACTATTGCTAGCAGATCAACTGATGTGATAGTAGAAGCACAATGTGGATCTTAGCCTTTTTGTAAATTAATTGTTTTAAATTGTAAAAATGGGGTAGTTAAATTACAAAAGGATAATTATCGAAAATACTAAAATTGAACTTTGTGAATTCAATTAATGAATTAATGCAACACAACCGTAAACAAGAGTTTGTTCCTTTCTTGTTAAAAGGACGAACTAAGTCGTTCTTTCCTTGTAAGAAAGAGACTTGTCCCTATCCCTTTTCTTTATGAGGAAAAGCCATAATAGGAATATTTGAATTTTCCTAATTCTAATCAAACTCAAGAACACTTACTCTAGAAATCGTGATGTCTTGTAAAAGTCAAAACGGTTAAGTATGGTTACACATCTTATTCTTTCAAGGTTGTTCTATAACCCTAGTTTCGGTTTTGAAACCTTGAAGAAATATAAGATATTTGGATAACTAGAGAACACGTTTTCTATAGCTACCAAACTAAAATGAGTTTAAATAATTAGAAGACGAAAATATCAATAGACCGCAAAGTGGTTAAGGCAATTACTAGCATGATTACCTAGCAGTTTGTCTTAACCCAATAAACCTACTAAGGTCCTACATACCCTTGTGGTAAAATAGACCAAGTATGGAGGAAATGCATGCCTATTTTCAAGTTAAAATAGCAATGATGGCTAGCCCATCATCTATATGTTAGAACTTGATGCACTTCCTTGAATACCTAAGTACATGTTTACTTGTCAAAGTGACTCACATTAGTAATAATGTATAGATATTCAAAGAAAGAAAGAAAGTATCCAATCACCACTCACTCTCCACTGGTGACGAAACACATGAAATGTTGTCTAATCCAGTGGGAGCTACGTGATTATATTACTGGTGACGAAACACATGTAATGTTGTCTAATCCAGTGGGAGCTGCAAGCTTTATTACCTTGCAAGTTGCCCATCTTATTTCCGGATTGTCTTGAAATAATACGTTACTTTCCACATGTTAAGCATCACAGTTTATATATAAGAACCATTGCATAAATTTTATAAGATAAATTGTCGCGTTCCTGATGTTGCTTCCTGAAATGTTATCTATAAACTAGTTATGCATGATTCATTATTAAAACGATAAAGTTCTACATATCTATATTTTGATTTTGACTAAAATCATATGTTATCTTAGACATGGTCATATTGCTCATACAAACAAACGAGCGTAGTGTTGTCTGTATACTCTCATGATGTTGTGCCATGCACAAGTGGGAGAAATCTTAATTGTGTGCAAGGTACAACATAAAACAATATGACTAATAGTTTTTCTTGACTAAAAGGTAAGAAACTAAGATACTACTAGGACTTCTACACATAAAATGTAGGTTGCCCTAATTAGAACAAATATCAAGATAACATGGAAAGCTACTTCAACATATTCACTGAATTGTTTAGTAAATATGATTATGTTTTCTTGTAAAGCCATAATCATGAAGTATGAAATTAACTTGAATTTACTATTGAGGCCAAGTGTCGGCGCTCGTAATTACTTTAGTTGAATATGTTTAGGTCTCTTGTAAAGACACAAACATAATTTCAGTTAATTGTTGAAAGACTTTTAACGTAAAGTAAGACGTTGATTTGTTATGTCTTCTTGTTAAGACATGTACACTTACGACGTATAATATTAAATGTTTATGTTTTCTAGTTAAAACATACACATGAAGTAAAGTATGCAGTAGGCTAAAATACTATTGATGTCATCTGGTTTGACTTGGTTGGCAGATATGTAAGCCAAAAGGTATAAGTTCATCTAATGAGTTGTGTGATAGTCTCACAACATCAGTCCTCATGGAATACCACAACTTTATGGTATGTCCATCATGGAAAATCAAACTCTATTGATATTGTTTGATCTTTGATGACTTAAACTGTTTTACCTCCAAAGCTATCAAGGTTAGAAAATTGGATGTGTCATGTGTACACTCAATATGATTCCAACCCAGAAGGAATTTAAGACACCATTGTATTATGGCATGGGATGAATCTCATTATGTCTTGATTGAAGTTCTGAATTTGTTAACTACCTAGGAGTAAGTAATTAACAAACTAGAGTCAAGAACTAACAATGTATTTTAGATGTCCCATTTGAAAACAATTTATTGTTACTCAAGATGCTGAGTATCTATAGATTAGTCTCTACATACAAAAGCAAGTGGGAGCACCTTTAGATCTTGAAGTTATTCAAGAGCAACCTTCTGAGTACACTTGCTAATGTCATACTAAGGTTGAACATGCATATGTTAAACCATAGATTGATATCTCTCATTCATAAATCCGCAAGGATACCTCTTGCACCTGAATGATATAGTTGTTATATCAATGCTAAGGGATGTAAGTTGGAGGATCATAGTGAACCTGCTAACTACAGAAATGCATTATCAGATATTGTATCTGATGAATAGCTCAAAACTATGAATGTTAAGATGCAGTCCTTGAAAGACAATCACTCGTGGAGCTTGATTGATCTCTTACCAATCAGTTAGACTGTGAGGTTAAGAATGGGTTTCTTGATAAGAAGACTCAAAAGGGCAAACTTGTACACACATTTAATGCACGACTAGTAAAAGGAGTTTACTCGTACTCAAGAAATTGACTATGACTAAATCTCCATACCTACAAACATTAAATGTATAAAGATGATTAATTGTCATACTTGTTTTCATGTAAATGAAATATGACAAGAGGATATCAAAACACTTTTCTTGTTGATTACCTTTGCGAGGACGATGAGCAATCAAAAGGGTTTATGAATCCATGTAATCTTTATTACGTATACAAGATAAAAGAATCCATGTGTGGATTAGATCATGCATCTAGGAGCAGAGATCTTAAGTTAATTATAAAATCATTAATTTGATTTTGATTAATAAGATTACTCCTAAGTATACTAAGAGCAAGTTGGAGCACTGTATTTATTTTCTTAAATCTCATATGTCATTAACATATTAGAAACAATATTCCATCTAAGCTAGACTTTAAATCCTTAGCTTGGAATGAAGTTTCTCTTGAGGGATTTATAAAATAAGACATACAACCTTGTTATGTATATGTTTATTAGAATAAACATAAGCGTTTATTAAGTCTAAGCACAATATGACGCGTTATTGAGGGGAGTCTCAATGATCAATCTCACTTGATGAGATTGAACACATGAATGGAAATCTTAGGTTCGACTAAAGGATTCATCATGTAAGTCATATTACGCATTGGACTATATATATCATTTGCATGAATGCAAGATGAGTTGATAATAACAAATATCTAAGTGAAAGTCATTAGATAATTGTTAAACGAACATTATAATGGACCTACAAAGCACCAAAGATATGTTCAACGTTTACGGATATTTGAGGAGCTCTGTTTTGTTTGCATACTTTGATGCTTATTTAACTGAGATGATGCTCAACCCTAGTCGTGGTAGGATGTCATCATGAATGATGACATTGCTGACTAGATTTGCTCGAGTCGAGAGCATTAATGCGTTATACATTAAAAGAATAAGAATACTTTACAGTTTGAGAAACTGTTCAGATGACTGTCTAATGTAGGTGTTTTGCTGGCTTCAAACACCCTATGGAATGTATTGTTGCAATACTCGTCTTGTACTTGAATGCACACATACAAAGGACAATCATCATTCAAACCTTTAATGAGTTTTGAAACAAGTATTCTCAAAGTTTACCCAGATGACTACTTGTTGTCTTGTACAACTTGATTCGATCATGGTGGGAACATCGGATTCCGACCTATGAGTAGTCTTATGCATATCTGTTTTTAGTATTTGGATAATGGAACTGTAAACAGTCGTATTATATAATGAATTGATATACCTGGTATGATCGTCTTCATTTATACTACTGTGTTCTATATTTGCATGTTTAATCCATGAATAATTTATTTATTCTAAAATTGTCACTTGCCAGTTGACGATACGGGAGTATCATCGAATTAAGGCAAATGTGAGCGTGTTGGTGATTTATTTGCCAAACTCACATGTTGTTCATTGTGATGAACATTGGATTGACCCAACCTACGAGTGTACACTACATGGATCGTCGTCAATAGTGAATCTCGCAAGTGGTTATGTCTCTTATCCTTAGACTTGAGATGCAAGTAGGTCTTGCATATGTGGAATTTCATTCTTTGATATGGTTAAACGCTATCCTGAATAAGGTAGTTATAAAAGCCATTATCAGGAGTGATATGAAGCATGTGAATGACACGTGTAGTCAAAATAGGATTTGTTCCTCCACATGTTATGGAGTTAGATACTATTGGGCCCCTCGATGAATTGGACAGATGTTTGTATGGCTGTACCCAAATGAGATTAAGATGAATCTTAATCCACTTGGTAACCTTGTTCAATATCTATATCGAGAAACATAATGGTTGAACTATTAGAATGACATTTGATCCATGTCTAATGTTCAACACGGTATCTGAAATAAAAGGATAGATGACAAATAAACCATCTAAAATGAGACGTTTAAGAAACTAACCTCACATATTTCTAGGGGCATTGGCGTGTTGCTAGACGCTAACAATTGCTTGTATAATTACTTGATTATTATGACGTCGCAAGTGGGAGCTGTTGGAGTATGCTCGTGTCATAATGACTAATTATATGGCTAGACATATGTGAGCCTATGGGGTCACACACATATACATTGAGGTGCCACTTTATATATCGTGTTTATTGTATTTACGATATATAAATAATCGTACGTAACTAGAAACCACTATTGGGCCTCTAATGACTAAGTAATGGACTTATTCTATTGGACTTGGAAATAAAATGGGAAGCCCATTTTGAGCCCATATAGGGGCCGGCCATAGGAGGGCTTTTTAGGGAAGATTGGTTTTGATTTTTGGTCAAGATATATTCTAATTAATCTCCTTTTAATTAGATAACCAATTACCAAATAAACCTCCCTCCTCCCCATATTTTGGTACGGTAAAAACAAAAGAAAACCTAGGGTTTCTATTTTTACATCTTTTCACTCTTGCATCTTGCTTATTCAAGAGTGTATGATTGGTTACGGGTTGAAGGACTAGCATCCATTGGCATACAGTGACGTGTAGTGTGTTTCACACTTAGAGGAGATCAACCTTATTGGTCTCTTGGGTTTCTTATACAAGTCGTGGGTATAGCTTGTGTTGGTGACATTCGGATCACGCTACAAAAGTATAAATATTGTATTTAATTTATGATTGATCATATGGCTATATGGATCCTTGTTGGTGATGTTTTTTTCGCTGCGTTTATATTTTAATATGTTGATTTATATTTTACATCACCTTTACATCACTTCCAAAGTTTTGAATCAACTTAAAAATTTAAGTAAATTTGCACTAAAATGGCTATTGTGAATCACTCGTTTACATTGAATCAACACAAAAAAAAATATTTCTACGTATAAAAACTATGGATCAACATGACTATATGCATTTCTCACGTTTATTTCACAATTTCTCACGTTAAGAATTTCTCATTTGATAGACTTCACTTTCACTTCCAAGTCAAACATTTATCGGCCAATTAACCACAATGTTTAATCTCGCCCATTCAATATAAGCTTGTATGATAACCAACATCCATGAATTATGTCAAAAACGATCAACGAGATGTGAATGCAATAAAATGCTTCCGTTTGGGAGTTTACAAGTTTAGTCCAAAATCCAGGTTCGATGTAACAATGAGCAGTATGAATGAGCAAATAAAAATGATCTTTCAGCTAAAAACAATAAGCGTTATAACATAAAATCGGGTGTCTTATCATTTGAATGATTATGAGTTTATCTATACTATTTACATGGCCAAATGATAAGTTCATTTTAGTGGATGTCTAATTTGTTACTAACTCTAAGAGCACCAGGTGCAATGACAGGGTTAAATTACTCATTCGGGCCTCACGGGGTATCACGTCACCATGACATACCTCTCTTTACAACCCCCTCCCCAATAACATACCACAACTTACTCATTTGGACTCCACCACTATCTATTTTTATTTCTTTTATTCAAATACTCAAATAAACTAAATTCATTTAATTAAAATAAAAATACAATACATCAAATTTAAATAATACAAATAACATTAAAAAAAAAAAAAAAAAAAAAAGTTCTAACTGTTATAATAAAGAAAAAGAAAAATGCATCATTGGCCCAAATTTAATGTGTGTTAACTAAAGCCCAAAATCAATCTTTGGCCCAAATTTAAAAAAAAAAAAAAAAAAAAAAAAAAAAAAAAAAAAAAAAAAAAAATCCATCATTGGCCTTCTTCTTCCAGTCACACACATTACACACACAATTGAAAAACCAAAAAAAAAAAAAAAAAAAGCAAGAAAATTAATTTCGCAATATTAAAACGTTAGCTTGTCAGATTCTATGCTCGTCGTGCAGACGAGCAACACCACAACGGTGAGCAACGGCGAACGGGGAGGGTGCAGCGGCGAGGATCGGAGAGGCGCCACGTAGGCAAACGGCAAGGCAAGGCGAGATTGCACCGGGTGCTCTAAAATACTTTGAAAATGAAGGCACATACCAAGCGACAAGATAAAACTTGCATTGGCTTTCTAATATGTTGTATTTACTAAAAAAATCAAGTATGATATGACACATGTCATCCTGGTCTCTCTGATGGACGATCAACAACTAGCATTAGCTTGATCATGTCATAAGTGTTTATCCAAAAGCCTATTGCCCATTATAAACACACATACATCCCATGTATGAAGCCAACTTCATCAACCTTACACAATCACAACACTTACACGCAACAAACAAGCGTTTACACGCATCAAACGCTGCATATACACACACAAACACATACACGTACACATTTCTCTAGTATATGTAAGTGTTACCTTGACTACAAGATCAAAGTCCTTACCAGGTTTTACGAGAAACCAAACTCACAAATAACTTCACCATATAATTATCCGTTTTTCAATGCATACATAAATAGATTCCACCACTAATTCAACAATCCTCTACTCCGATTATATTCTTTTTCGCACAATCTTACACGTCTTTAAAAAAAAAAAAAAAAAAAAAAAAAAAAAAAAAAAAAAAAAAAAAACCTTAATAACCAATGAATTAATCATTACGGGTATGTATGGGTAAGGTAGCCGGAGCTTATAAGGGTGTGTTTGGCAGCAAGAATTATGAGAGATTATGGGAGCTAAAGATTATTTTTAAAAAAAATAAGCTCTCATCTAAAAAGTAGCCTCGTTTGGCTGCGCAAGATTATTGAAACTCTAGCAAAATAATCTCCAAAAAAAAAAAAAAAAAAAAAACTCCTCACAGGAACTTTTCAGAAAATCCTGGAGATTATAATTTGTAAATTTACCAAGATACCCTTCCTAATACCCATGTTCTATTATAAATCCATATTAACCCTAGCAGTCTTTCATCTCTCACAACCTAATACATAGCTCTCAATCACTCAATTTGTTGGTGGATCATCTCTCACTTGTGGTAAGTACATACCATGTTTTTTTAGTTAATTGCATAATTTTTATCTGTGTATATGCATGAAAAAACGTGAGTTAATTGCACGATTTTTATCTTTGTGTATGCATGAAAAAACGTGATAATAACCTGACTTTGTCAGAGTCCAAAAGCAGTCTTTGTATAATTAATTTGCTTATTTGCCAATTGTTGTTTTTTGAAGACTTAGTTCTCAAATATTACTTCTTTCTTTAACCTTAGCCATTAGGGCTACGGAGAGCAAATCCCATGTTTGATATAACAATTATTCAACTCAACTGAGCCTATGTGATCAATCTAATGTGTATTCTTAAAAATGCATATTCAATTAGATCCTAATCCCAAACGGGTGAACATATTATTTTTTAATTCCAACGGGCGAGTTTGTGAAAATCAATGAAGAGTTGTGTCAATATGCAAGTCAAGCAATCTAGTTGTTAACTTAAATGAAGAATACAAAGGTACTAATAATATGATAACCTGTGAAATATGTATCGTTTCCAATACAACGTTGAAGGTTTTCGAATGGCACAAACTTAAACACGTATCTGTCAAACAATTGAGGTCGAAGAGATGATGGTTGAATGTCAGTTGTGTAACCAAACTGCACAAAGAACTTGATTTCCAAAGGCCTGTATTTTGTATCCCCATAGTTTAGCACTGTGAATTTGTGTATCTTGTAGACACAACCCTCTTTCACACGATTACCAAATCTGTTAATGAGACTCGCAGGAATCTTTGCATGAATTGAAGTAGACTGAAATAAATAAAAAAAAAAGTTTAAGTAGAATGCAATGTAAATAAAAAGTTTAAGTAGAATGCAATGTAAATTGAGATCAACACAAGTCCAAACTTCAGGTTCATAATCCCCTTTATATCCTGCTTCACAAGCTCATTAAAATCCTAGGGTGACATCTATTTCATGTGTTACATATTCCACACACGCTACACTATATGCGACTAAGGTTTTACGAAGTCAAATAAAATCAAAACAACCTACTTCTTAACCAACATAATACCACGGCTTATACACTTTTTGACCCAGCTTGAAAACGTGATTTTTAGACCTTATTTGGCCCACATATACTCATGTACAGCCACACCCTTTTTATCAGCTATGACAACGATCGAGACACACTAATGAAATAATAAGGCAAAACACACTGTATATTCTAATCATTTTATAACTGGTTCTTTACACATCCTTTGTATATTTAACTCACATAAAACATGCATGCACACACATGTAACTCACACACACAGAAGCAATTATAACTCACACACACATTCTAGCCACCTTCTTTGTCCATTTTCACCCGACACCAAAACCCCACTAATCGACCCATTCTTCTTGACACCAAAACACATATACTCTATGTCCCCTTTTCTAGCTCATATGACCCCACAAACCCACCATATTTATTCGTATTCCATGCAAGAACAACCACACAACATACCCCATTTTGAATTCCATAACAGTGACCACCCATATTTTTCATCCTTAATTCTCAATTTTTAGGCAAGTAAAAATCTCCCCTAGCTAAGAAGCACCGCTACTTGAGTTAGAGTGCAACATTTTCCAATTCACACTTGCTTGTCTCATCTAATTTGGTGCATCACACATATTCTATGCTGCTAAATATTTACAGGCTTCTTGGTTTTGTTCTTTGTAGGATATGTTATCTAAATAAAGTGTGATATATCAGTGTAATCCGACTGCTGCATGATTCATTATGTCAAAGTGTGTTAATTATTATTTGGGAACTGTAAGATCCTACAAAAATCCGTCATGATAATCTTTGTTAATTAATAATACCCTTGACTTATCATTTAATAAAGCCCATTTTTATGGAGAAATTTAAATTTTTCTTTAATATACTATACTCACGACCAACATAAGATTTGGATAAGCCTACATATTTTATATGAACTATTTTCACTTTATTATTTTATATTTTACATTAAACTCTTTACGAAATACAAATATTCAAACCCTGTTAAATTTTATTAACGTATACGCTCTCCGTAAATTTATCAAACGTCTAATATAAATTGTTGGAATATATTAATAAACTTTGACATTTTTATAAACATATTATTTTTACGTTATTAGGTCTTAAGTTTCGTGACATAAGGACTTAACATTAGTAATTACCGGGATCAAGCTACACCTTAACTATAAATATGTGAGTACAAAATTTAGCCACGTAACCCTTTAATCATGAAAGTATATGTGAATTGTTAAAGGCCATGCAATATAAACTAATGTAGTTAAAACACTCCATATATACGTAAGTAATATTACTAATTGAAACGTGTAGTAACTTTGTATCATAGAATTCACCAACCCGTAAACATGTAGACGTGTAATATCTATTCACCATAATGCTACTTAACCGAACATGTATTATATATATACATGTATAAATATTTTGACATCTATATATACAAACACACTCACATATCATCTTCATAACTCTCACCCTCCCTCATTTGTAAATTGTTTACCTCCAATTATCTCCCTTGAAGAAACCCACCATCATCATCGCAACCCACCATGTTTGTACTACAACCATCTCACAATACCTCCTGAAAGACAGAAACAAACCATGCGTACAAACACATTTCAAGATGTTAATCGATAGGCTGTTTTGATTTGTGTTCCCTTCAAGCTTCACAACGCTTTCACCACCTTCCTTATAAGCAGTAAGTATCCCTCGACTTTTTCTTTTCATAGCTTACACTTCACATATCGCACTACATCCATGCATATTCACAGTCATACTCGAATGCATGACTTGTTATATATATTTACTTGTAACTCACAAACATGCGACAAACTTTCACCTCGGAAGATTGTCACTCACATCCTTTACACTACTCACACCTTAGCTCACTAAGTGTACAATAATACTATCATACCATGCATCATTTTCACTCCCACTTGAACGTATAAACTTCTATATCTTACACACGTTAACATAATTTGAAGCACTTAGCATGGGAGTCTCGACAGTCATCTCACCTATGCCCTTCATACGTTCCATGCATTGTTCACACATCACACGTACAAACTTCTCTTTCTATATTAAAACGTTTTCCTTTCATTTCGTTGAAAGTATATGTTTAGCTGCCACCGTAATGGATGGCTAGGAACCATAGATACATATCAACTTACTCATACACAAACTCTTTTAGAAACTTAATGAATCGTTATATTGTACACCAGTCTTAAAACTCACGTAATATAAATTAAGAACAACTTGTAACGCATAAGGTTTACTAGCTTTGATCTCGTAAAAACATATACGTACACTTGTCATGTGGAATTATTAATTCGAACCCATTTTCACTAAGTTAGAATAACGAGATTTCATAAAATCACCTAGACCTAGACCCTTTTAACGTCCCATTTCAAACGCTACATTGAAACTTATTTTTATAATACATGTATCGAGTTAGCCTGCTAACGAGCCCACTAAGCCAATTCAAATAAGACATTCGATAAGCCCTTTAAATCTATTTTTAGAATCCTTTTATAAGCCCAAGTCGAAGCCTAAAATACTTTATAGCCCAACGAACCGTTATCTCTTAACGGGCCTTAACGTTTTCTTTAAAAAGTCCATTAAGCCAAAATAAGCTATTTTCTGAAGTAAGCAGTTTAAATAAGTTGTAATAAGCTTAATAAAGTTATAGAAACTTTTAGAATATTTTTCCAATCATTTTTATGCAAAAAGGACTAAAAATGTAACGCGATCTAACCGGAAGGACCAAAACTGCCAAACTGTAAAACTTGGGGACTGAAGCTGTGAAAACAGTTTACAGAGGACTTAAATTGACATGGCATTGAACTCCAAGCCTATTATGGACATATGGACAAATTTTGGACTATTATGGACTTTGGACTTAACCGAGGACTAACGACGTAACGCAACCACCGTTAGACTAAGAAGGATGAAATCTGAAAAGGACAAGGACCTATTTAACTTTACTTGACATTCTTATTTATTTTCATTTTACACCCTTCATTTCATATGCATTTTACATTTTAGTTATGCATTATTTATAGTTTCGCTATTAGAAATATTAGCGACCTCACTTGCATATTATATCAGCATATTTCGAGAAAGTAATCTTTTGAGTCATTTGAGATAAGAACCAAGATAATATTATAGATATATTATATTGAGGAATTTTAGGCATATCACACACTCACATCACCGATCAAATCGTTATACGACTTATTCTTTCCACATTCATCATTAGTCGTAAGTTAGAATCTTAGACTTCGCTTATACTCAGGTCTCGTATTGAAGAAGTTTTCGTGATCGTTTACTTGCTCTTATAATTTCGTCTTGCCGGATACGCTCCAGGTGAGTCGTGGCCCCTACTTTTCACACTTGTTTTAATAACTCTTTTGGGGGAGATACATGCTTTAACTGTTTTATATTACTTGAAATATCTTATGATTTACTCAAAATCATCAACTATGCTCTACATGCTTGAATTATACTTGAAAGGAATACATGCTCATTATATGTGCAAATTGTCTGTTTAGCTTAAACACGGAACATGGAAGATAACATTTTTAAGCTACTTGATGTAACATGATACTGAAAACTTATTGTATGCATTCATGTGACAAATGATTGTACTGCTACCTTAACATGATATTTCTACATTTCACTATAAATAATTGCCAATACTAAAATTACGCATGATTCACATATATTGCCTAAGCACACTTTATTGCCGAAAGTCCCTTTATCATGAGCCATTAATCACTGCGGTGAGCGCGAATATAGTGAACAGCTTCGAAACCTGTTAGAGGCTGACGACCTATCCCACTAAATACTGTGACGGAATGCCAATATGGTTAGTCGTATTTAGTCGCGATGCACTATATTTGAGAAAAATAGGAGTTGGCAAGTACCTATTAACACGAGGGCCATAAAAACCCATCAGTGACCCTGGTGGGACACCGCCGTATTACGGTACTCTGTTAACGTTTTGCGTGTCATGAGGCTTAGGGCAATATAACTTTATGAATATATGAATGTTTCATATATATCCTAGGATACAGCTGTATCTAGAAGACCACCACTTTATACTGATAGACTTCAGATTTTAGACTATCATTCCCACTATGTGATATGATTGTGAATTATGTACTTGAACTTTAACTGGTAATATATGTGACTTAAATAAGAATTCTGCAATGCAAACCAAAATGCTTGTTATGTCATTACATTTAGAAGCTGACTCAACATCCCATTTTCAAACATATAACAATGTAGCTCAACTTTAAAATATGAAACTTCTGATTTTGAAGATCTTACACTTGTGGATTCTATACAACTCAACCCTTTATTTATTTTATGAAGAACTATTATTACTATACACCTTTCAAAGGGAGATATGTTCTATCAAACTCCACGAACTCACCAACCATTGTGTTGACATTTTTAAGCATGTTATCTCAGGTAATTAACGGAGCAGGACAAGACACGGAGCGGGCATCTTTTACTCTGATAACTTAAATGGTGTAAAATCAAATATGTCATTCTTTCCAAATTATCACATCTTTTTATGGGATTTTCAAATCAAATGATTTACCTTTGTATCAAAGATATTATTTAGAATGACATAACTTTCAAAACGCCCCCTTCCGGGCCGTTTTCTGAGATTTAAACTTCGATCCTCACCGTAACACCCAAATTACTTTTCCGCTGCCACAAACCAAATTTGGGGGTGTTACAGTTTGGTATCAGAGCCAGGTTATAGAGAATCAAACGTTTTACAACATCGAACTATAACCACATTTTCAAAATAAATGATTTTACACCTTATCATCTTATGCCTTCCGTGTCTGCAGACTGCCGTGCTCAATACATTACCTATTAAGATTGTTTTGTACAAATCTTTACATGCTTAATGTTTATTCTTCACACATTACACACTGTATTATTTCACACTTGACGTTACATCTTAAACATATAAATACTCATAATCATTATTTTCAATTGCTACAGTAACATGACTTCTCTACCCGTTGACATCGCTAAGACAACCCCTCCTACTACCCAAGTATCACCTAGCTATCATATTACACCAAATATTGAAGATCCTTATGTACAAATGTCACAACCTCAACCTGACATAAAACTTACTCAAAACTCATCTTCGTCATCACCTACTCACTCCCCTCCACGTCATAAACTTAGGAGAGCAACTGAATCCTATTCAGATCCGATTGGTGGTCAACCAACATTTGAAATTGGACAAAGTTCACGTCAAGAAATGACCTGGGAAAACATCAACCTAAATTCTCCCTTACCCAATACCTCAGATTTCTCTATGCCAGATGTCCCAAACAATGTATCCTCACCCAAATCTCCCAACTACAATGTAAACACCCGAGACTCCATATGGATTCGCCTTCACCAACACACCAGCATACTAAACGCTCACTCTGAACAGTTAAAAGAGTTACATCCATTACGATTTGAATGGTTTGACCGTAACATTGATACCCTGTTCAAGAGGACCGATGCTGAGAGACGAGAAGTGTTTGGTTTAGGAGTGAATATTGGTAATATGAAGGACAACTATGAACAAGAACTTAGAAACTTGGATGCCAGAACCCGCTGTTTAGGTAGAGGCCATACTCAAACCCACATTAGGATTGAAGACATTGAAAGAGTATTATGGTTAGCTAGAGACACAGCAAGAACCCAAAGCCAAAAGATTGCAGCCTTGGAAAACATGTTAGCTAATCAGATGAATGCATGCCAAGAACGTTTTCCGGCTATGGAAGCAGCACAACTGGATCTTGAGGCAGAAGTTAGACGGTTACGTCAGAGACATAATTAATCTTAAGTATCGATGTTGTACTGAATAAACCAAATAGTTTTGGTTAGTAGTGTATGTATCTCCAATAAATCTGTAACTCTCAGAGCTTGTAATCAACTTCTAATGTATAATAGCTATCCTTCTGTTATACTTTTCTGTTGAAAACAAATTCCTCTCACCAAACCTTACTATGATGCTGTAAGAGCACAGAGCCATGCAAAACCTCACCCTTTGTTACTCTCTTAAGTAAACAAATAACTCTACATGAATCAATGAGACATTAATGAAAGACCTTGTACTGATTGTTTTGCAAAAACCAATCGAACAAGTTATTAGAGTATGTCAATTTTGATGATTGCATTCCAACTTATTATGACGTATCTGTGATTATACTTTCAATATATCACAACTAAACAATAAAACATATAATTCTAAGAACGAATAATTAGAAGAAAACTTGATAAATGAAGAGGAAGTTGTTAAACTGCAACTGATGTAAATAAATTCATGTGCTCCTTAACAATCGCATATCAAGAGCTGATTATTATTTCACGATGCTACCTAGACACATCGTATTTCTATGATCCTCAGTTGATTTGATTTCGTATTGAGACCACATTGTTAGCATTAATATACAAATACCTTGCTATTTGAATTATTCTAACGATAAAGTGAATACTAAATCAACGTTTCGTGTAATGTTCATAGGGAATGGACAGCATGAACCACGTGGTGCCCACAACAATCATGACCCCTAAAACCATCGAGGAAATGGTAAACAAAATCGTTGAAGTAGTAATGGAAGTAACCTCAACAGTCCGTCTAAACGACAATGACATGACAAGCAAAGAAAGAAAGAAGTTTATACCTTGTAAGCATAACCATGAACGTTTTATGGGATGTAGGCCAGCATGCCTAAAGAAGTCAAGGACAACAACTAAACCGATCCGCACGTGTACCCAAAGAATTAGGCAGGATATTGCACTTAAGAAAAATAACCAAAAGCAAAGACATGAGGAGAAAAGACCCTTTACCCTCAACGAATGCGAGTTTCACAATAATGTTTGCACCCGCAATCATCTACAAGACCGCATTAACTACCTTCGCCAGCAAAGGCTCGGCTCAGAAATGGAAGGAAACTACGTCACCACCCCTATCAACCGAGACAACTACCGAGGAAATAAACCCCTGTGCCTAAAATGTAAGATGCATCACACCGGACATTGCACTGCAATATGCGGGGGGTGCAGGAGGACAGGCCACAAGACAAGTGACTGCAAAGTTATGGAAAGAAAGGAGCAGCATTCATCCATAATATGCCACGGATGTGGTGCAATAGGGCATTACAAGAGCCATTGCCCAAACTACAATGCCAACTGGAAGGCCAAGATGGATGTAAAAGAATGAAGACTCGTTAAAAGAGCCCAGTAGTACCAAAGAATGACCTCTAGGCTAAGCAGATGTATGGATTCCTGCTATAAAATAAATAAACTCTAGTTTAGGACTATCTAAGTTGTATTTCCGTTTGTATTTACCTTAGGTACGATAAATGTAACCTAAGTGTAAAAGTTATCTTTCTACCGTGTGAAAAATCTACCTTGTAATATTCCCATGATAATAAAAATCTATGTCTATTTCCATTTCTATTACACCTCTTCACTATTAGTTGTTATGTAGCAAATACACTAATAGTACCTCAAGAATTTAATTAATTTTATCATGATCAAACACTAAGTTGTTACCATATTGCAATGGAATCCCACTTAAAACCTAAGTATATATCCAAGATGTCCAAATGTTATCTTAGACAATTTTGACTTATCCTCGAAAAATGAACAGAAATTTATATTATTATTTTTTTATCAGAAACTGCCTAACTTGTGACGAAATTATTATAACACAACCATATAAAGTTCTGTGAAGAAACATAAATGCTGAACCAAGAGTTACATCATTTGGTCCTAAATTATACATAGCCTAGCTACCTATGTATAATTTAGGAAGAATCATGTTATAAATGGGACAGTTATCCTTTCAAAATTTTAATAACAACTTTCATTTCAACGACAGAATCATGAGACAAAATAATTTGTTCATAAACTTTACTTTTTAACCAACCCTAGTCAGATCTACACTCATCACTCATTTCACTATTATATAAAGACAAGGAAATTACGAAAATTAGAAACTCTAAAATTCACAACAATCTACGAAAAACACAAACAACATAAAGTTTTATTAGAAACCATGGAGGTTAATACATAACGAGATGATTAACATCTAAAGTGCAAACAGTACATAAAACACAACATACAACCTTTAATCGGTTAACCTATTATAGAAACAAACACCACCCCCAACCCAACCATAGCAAGACCCACCATAGGATGAAGTACCCTGATTATTCTGAAGAAACACAAAAGCGAACCCTTAAACATAACAACTTAACATAAACCTAAACGAGAATTTATTCCACATTACATCGACCCACAACAAAGCTACATTTTAAGCACCTACGCGCGACCCTCACTTCCAAAAATTATCCGCAAAAATTGCTAGGATTGTGAGGGGTACGATAACCAACAAATATCCGATCCAACCTCTGGTATCTTCGTCAGGAAGAAGAGCCAAACCAACGACGACGAAAATGATGAACATGACTGCAAACACTATGGCGACCGGCGGCATCTTTTCGGAGAAGAGGGTGAATGAAGGAGATGAAATTTGAATGAGAAGAATAATTGAAAAGAGTGAAAAGGTGAAAAGGGAATAAAGTGGAGGAAAAAGGAGAGAGTTAAATAGGAAAAGTAGGTAAAAATAGTACCCGCTATTTTACTATTCACTATCATTAAATTTCAAACCGCTACCATTAAAACTCCCCTAGTCTCAACCATTAGAACTCTAAACATTAAGTGTTAAGTGTTCCCTACTTTTGACTGTTAATTTCACTATTCGTGGCCTATGAATTCAATTATTGCCCCAACTTTCGAATCTAATTCATTTGGTATGAATAAATCTAGCGAGAATCTCGCTTCTTTGATGTTCAGATAAGAAATATCTTGACAATCTCTTCCGGAAACTCTCACCTCAGAACATTATATTTTTCAACACCTATCACGGACTGAACTTCGGGACGAAGTTCAAAATTGAGGGGTAGATACTGTAAGATCCTACAAAAATCCGTCATGATAATCTTTGTTAATTAATAATACCCTTGATTTATCATTTAACAAAGCCCATTTTTATGGAGAAATTTAAATTTTTCTTTAATATACTATACTCACGACCAACATAAGATTTGGATAAGCCTACATATTTTATATGAACTATTTTCACTTTATTATTTTATATTTTACATTAAACTCTTTACGAAATACAAATATTCAAACCCTATTAAATTTTATTAACGTATACGCTCTCCGTTAAATTTATCAAACGTCTAATATAATTAGTTGGAATATATTAATAAACTTTGACATTTTTATAAACATATTATTTTTACGTTATTAGGTCTTAAGTTTCGTGACATAAGGACTTAACATTAGTAATTACCGGGATCAAGCTACACCTTAACTATAAATATGTGAGTACAAAATTTAGCCACGTAACCCTTTAATCATGAAAGTATATGTGAATTGTTAAAGGCCATGCAATATAAACTAATGTAGTTAAAACACTCCATATATACGTAAGTAATATTACTAATTGAAACGTGTAGTAACTTTGTATCATAGAATTCACCAACCCGTAAACATGTAGACGTGTAATATCTATTCACCATAATGCTACTTAACCGAACATGTATTATATATATACATGTATAAATATTTTGACATCTATATATACAAACACACTCACATATCATCTTCATAACTCTCACCCTCCCTCATTTGTAAATTGTTTACCTCCAATTATCTCCCTTGAAGAAACCCACCATCATCATCGCAACCCACCATGTTTGTACTACAACCATCTCACAATACCTCCTGAAAGACAGAAACAAACCATGCGTACAAACACATTTCAAGATGTTAATCGATAGGCTGTTTTGATTTGTGTTCCCTTCAAGCTTCACAACGCTTTCACCACCTTCCTTATAAGCAGTAAGTATCCCTCGACTTTTTCTTTTCATAGCTTACACTTCACATATCGCACTACATCCATGCATATTCACAGTCATACTCGAATGCATGACTTGTTATATATATTTACTTGTAACTCACAAACATGCGACAAACTTTCACCTCGGAAGATTGTCACTCACATCCTTTACACTACTCACACCTTAGCTCACTAAGTGTACAATAATACTATCATACCATGCATCATTTTCACTCCCACTTGAACGTATAAACTTCTATATCTTACACACGTTAACATAATTTGAAGCACTTAGCATGGGAGTCTCGACAGTCATCTCACCTATGCCCTTCATACGTTCCATGCATTGTTCACACATCACACGTACAAACTTCTCTTTCTATATTAAAACGTTTTCCTTTCATTTCGTTGAAAGTATATGTTTAGCTGCCACCGTAATGGATGGCTAGGAACCATAGATACATATCAACTTACTCATACACAAACTCTTTTAGAAACTTAATGAATCGTTATATTGTACACCAGTCTTAAAACTCACGTAATATAAATTAAGAACAACTTGTAACGCATAAGGTTTACTAGCTTTGATCTCGTAAAAACATATACGTACACTTGTCATGTGGAATTATTAATTCGAACCCATTTTCACTAAGTTAGAATAACGAGATTTCATAAAATCACCTAGACCTAGACCCTTTTAACGTCCCATTTCAAACGCTACATTGAAACTTATTTTTATAATACATGTATCGAGTTAGCCTGCTAACGAGCCCACTAAGCCAATTCAAATAAGACATTCGATAAGCCCTTTAAATCTATTTTTAGAATCCTTTTATAAGCCCAAGTCGAAGCCTAAAATACTTTATAGCCCAACGAACCGTTATCTCTTAACGGGCCTTAACGTTTTCTTTAAAAAGTCCATTAAGCCAAAATAAGCTATTTTCTGAAGTAAGCAGTTTAAATAAGTTGTAATAAGCTTAATAAAGTTATAGAAACTTTTAGAATATTTTTCCAATCATTTTTATGCAAAAAGGACTAAAAATGTAACGCGATCTAACCGGAAGGACCAAAACTGCCAAACTGTAAAACTTGGGGACTGAAGCTGTGAAAACAGTTTACAGAGGACTTAAATTGACATGGCATTGAACTCCAAGCCTATTATGGACATATGGACAAATTTTGGACTATTATGGACTTTGGACTTAACCGAGGACTAACGACGTAACGCAACCACCGTTAGACTAAGAAGGATGAAATCTGAAAAGGACAAGGACCTATTTAACTTTACTTGACATTCTTATTTATTTTCATTTTACACCCTTCATTTCATATGCATTTTACATTTTAGTTATGCATTATTTATAGTTTCGCTATTAGAAATATTAGCGACCTCACTTGCATATTATATCAGCATATTTCGAGAAAGTAATCTTTTGAGTCATTTGAGATAAGAACCAAGATAATATTATAGATATATTATATTGAGGCATTTTAGGCATATCACACACTCACATCACCGATCAAATCGTTATACGACTTATTCTTTCCACATTCATCATTAGTCGTAAGTTAGAATCTTAGACTTCGCTTATACTCAGGTCTCGTATTGAAGAAGTTTTCGTGATCGTTTACTTGCTCTTATAATTTCGTCTTGCCGGATACGCTCCAGGTGAGTCGTGGCCCCTACTTTTCACACTTGTTTTAATAACTCTTTTGGGGGAGATACATGCTTTAACTGTTTTATATTACTTGAAATATCTTATGATTTACTCAAAATCATCAACTATGCTCTACATGCTTGAATTATACTTGAAAGGAATACATGCTCATTATATGTGCAAATTGTCTGTTTAGCTTAAACACGGAACATGGAAGATAACATTTTTAAGCTACTTGATGTAACATGATACTGAAAACTTATTGTATGCATTCATGTGACAAATGATTGTACTGCTACCTTAACATGATATTTCTACATTTCACTATAAATAATTGCCAATACTAAAATTACGCATGATTCACATATATTGCCTAAGCACACTTTATTGCCGAAAGTCCCTTTATCATGAGCCATTAATCACTGCGGTGAGCGCGAATATAGTGAACAGCTTCGAAACCTGTTAGAGGCTGACGACCTATCCCACTAAATACTGTGACGGAATGCCAATATGGTTAGTCGTATTTAGTCGCGATGCACTATATTTGAGAAAAATAGGAGTTGGCAAGTACCTATTAACACGAGGGCCATAAAAACCCATCAGTGACCCTGGTGGGACACCGCCGTATTACGGTACTCTGTTAACGTTTTGCGTGTCATGAGGCTTAGGGCAATATAACTTTATGAATATATGAATGTTTCATATATATCCTAGGATACAGCTGTATCTAGAAGACCACCACTTTATACTGATAGACTTCAGATTTTAGACTATCATTCCCACTATGTGATATGATTGTGAATTATGTACTTGAACTTTAACTGGTAATATATGTGACTTAAATAAGAATTCTGCAATGCAAACCAAAATGCTTGTTATGTCATTACATTTAGAAGCTGACTCAACATCCCATTTTCAAACATATAACAATGTAGCTCAACTTTAAAATATGAAACTTCTGATTTTGAAGATCTTACACTTGTGGATTCTATACAACTCAACCCTTTATTTATTTTATGAAGAACTATTATTACTATACACCTTTCAAAGGGAGATATGTTCTATCAAACTCCACGAACTCACCAACCATTGTGTTGACATTTTTAAGCATGTTATCTCAGGTAATTAACGGAGCAGGACAAGACACGGAGCGGGCATCTTTTACTCTGATAACTTAAATGGTGTAAAATCAAATATGTCATTCTTTCCAAATTATCACATCTTTTTATGGGATTTTCAAATCAAATGATTTACCTTTGTATCAAAAATATTATTTAGAATGACATAACTTTCAAAACGCCCCCTTCCGGGCCGTTTTCTGAGATTTAAACTTCGATCCTCACCGTAACACCCAAATTACTTTTCCGCTGCCACAAACCAAATTTGGGGGTGTTATTCAGGAACCTTCTTATATCTTACATTATTGATTTTTTATTTGAGTTCCTATACATATATGGTATAGCTGTTGATATTTCTTAGGCAGCGGGACTGTTAAAATAACTTTGCACTTTGCAATTCTTAGTCTTGACCTGTTAGTGTAGGTTGTATATTGATACACTACTTTAATTGTAACAGTTCAGGAGAACAATGTTTAAATAATGTTTAGTTTTCTATGGCCCGATAGGATTAAGCAAATACTTAAGTGTAAACAGTTCGTTTCCGTGAGTAGAAAGTGATGATGAAAGCATATAAGAATTAGCTTTATTTTCAGTATCATGTACTAATATTTCTCTTACAAAAGGATTTTGAAAAAATTCATTCGAGTGAGAAGTTAGTTGATGAACATAGGTTTGTTGTGGGTTGATTTCTGTTTAAGTTTTAGAACCCCTAATATCAGTAAGGTGATGCTAACACCAATGTGCCAAATTAGCATCTTCGTTTATAAGGCCAAGAGGCGCATAATGCCTGGACAGAATGATAGACACTAATAGAGTTTTAAGATGGGATTTTGGGAACACTGTATGTAAGTATAGATGGCTGGATGTTCGATTGGGTAGTGTTGGACCATTGGTTCTCTAATATATATATATATATATATTTGTCTATAGTGTCTTGAACTGTATTTCTTCCTAGTTGCTAAAAACATAGTCACCTGGTATATTAGTATTCATGCAAATTCAAACATGTTTCCATGATGCATTTGATATTTATAAGAAGGTGCTGGATAATAGAATAAAAAATACTGATAATCACAAAACTAAAGTTTTTGAATCTCAATTTTAGATGGCATCTATTAATGACGTTACGAAAGAAAATATTGGTTCACAAAAAGATGTTGACCCGAAGAAAAGAGAAATATATAAGTGGACAGATGAAACAGTTCTAATCTTGTGTGGGATACTAAGCAAGTATCTCATGAATCATGGCCGAAACTCTCACTTCAATTGGAATGAAATTCAATCGGACTTCGAGAAAATTTCGAACACAAAGGTATATCTGTGGGATGGGAAGGATCAGCACATGATACACGAGTTTTTCTTCAAGCTATCAACACACCTTTAATGAACTTTCCCAAACCACCTAGAGGTAACTATATATTATTTACGTAAATATTTCTATATTACTTGTAGAATTACTTATTTTGTTTCTTAACTATTTTACTAGGTAAATACTATTTGGTAGATAAAGGATATCCCGATAGAAACGGATATCTTGTTCCATATTCCAAGACAAGATACCATCAATCTGAGTTTGAATATGAGCCACCAAACAACATGCAAGAAGCTTTCAACCGCAAGCATTCATCTTTACGGAGTTATATTGAAAGATCATTTGGAGTCTTAAAGAAACGATGGAAAATACTTGGTGGAATGCCTAAATTTAGCGTGCAAACTCAGATTGATGTTATTATCGCTACATTTGCTTTACATAACTACATCCGTAACAGCTCACAAGAAGACATGATGTTTACGGTGATGGACGACAATCCGGATTATATACCACGAGACGAACTTCACGATGTTCATACTCATGAAACGAACAATGAAAACAATTCTGAAGGAGCATCTAACGAGATGAAGCAGATACGTAACGATATTGCTACTTCAATATGGAATGCGCGCATCGTGGATGATAATTTAACAACATTTTAACGTTGTTTGTATTTTTACATGGATTTTCATGCAATGCTACATATTTATGATTTATATCAATAATTTTATTTACTATTCTTATTCATATTGGGTTTGTTATTTGTATGTCCAATTACGTCATTTTACAATTTTAATCTACAATTACAGCTAGTTTGCCAAACACTACTACAAAAAAAAAGGATACATTTTTAATCTTTTTCAGCACCAGCATCAGCATCAGCACCAGCACCAGCACTTTTTGCCAAACACACCCTAAGAGATGTAGATGAAACTGTAGCTTCTAGAAAGGTTTGAACCTTTTATATTTTAAAAGTAGAGGTGACAATATATGCTCAAAATGAAAAAAAAAATATGCTAATCTTGGCTGCTTTGTAAAAGATTTGGGCACATTTAGCCATTTTTTTTAAATGGGTATATTTAGCCAATTGAAAAGTTAAATGAGCACATATTTTCTCTCAATTGATGAACATTATAATCGTTTTAAAAAAAAAACTTATATTATATATATATATATATTATATATATATTATATATATATATATATATATATATATTATATATATATTAATAATTTAATTTTTTAAATATAAATAATAATGGTATATGTAAGGAATTTATTTCGTGATTTTGAATCTTTTATAAAACATTTGTATAACATGTACCCGTTTGACCCGTGCCTGTTTAAACCCATGCCCATTATAGTCCGTGCACGTTCTAGCCCCTACTCGTGCCCGCCCTGCCCTCCCATACAAGAAACTTTTCGTCACTTGTACTTTGAAATAAAAAGAAAAGAAAAGAAAGTAAAATTAGGGGAATAGTGGGAAATCCAAAGAGAGAAAACATAGGCCTCTCCTCAGCGATAAGGAACATCCATTTCTCAACCCCAAGTTCTAGATACAAATAATAATAACCCAACCCCATTTCCTCCTTTCATCCATTCACTTTCAATCAAAACCAAATATTAGAAGAAGAAGAATAATGGCGGCAGCTTCTGCAGCTGGATCACTGACACTCCTCCCCACAGCTTCCTCCTCTTCTTCCAGCAGCAACAAAGCCGCCATCAATGTTGTTCGCAGTCTCCCATGCCGCTTCCTCCGATCTCCACGCGGCGGCCTCGGCTTCGCAGCCTCAACTGCTTCCTTGGTTCAGAACCCTCAATCCCTCCTCCGATCAATGACTAGTAGAAGACGAGGTTCAGTGATATCAGCTGGTGCTAAGAAGAGCGTTGGGGACTTGTCACCAGCTGAGCTTAAGGGAAAGAAGGTGTTTGTAAGAGCTGATTTGAACGTACCTTTGGATGATGCTCAGAACATCACTGATGATACCAGAATCAGAGCTGCTGTTCCTACTATTAAACATCTTATTCAAAACGGTGCTAAAGTCATCCTCTCCAGTCATTTGGTACTTTTTATTCAGCTTATAGCTTATAAAACCTCATTTCAGTGCTTGACCTTATAGCTTATAAAATGATAGTAACATCTCTTTATTTATCGGCTGCGCGCTAATGGTTGTATCTCTTCATTTTCACAGGGTAGACCAAAAGGTGTCACTCCCAAGTACAGTCTCGCTCCTCTTGTTCCCAGGCTAACCGAGCTCCTTGGCGTTCAGGTATTCTTCCATTCCACTGTCAATATATCCATCATCTTAAAAAAAAACTATTATTATATACGACCTTCATAATCATATGTCACTTGATGAAGTTATAATGTTATTTATTCAAAGAAAACCGTTTGTCTAGCTAAAGTTGATAACTATGAGAAACGGGTTTAGTTACTGACGTGTCATCATTAATATTTATGCAGGTTGTCAAGGCTGATGATTGTATCGGTCCAGAGGTTGAAAAGTTGGTGGCTGCTCTTCCCGACGGTGGTGTTCTTCTCCTTGAGAATGTCAGGTTTTACAAGGAAGAAGAGAAGAACGATCCCGCCTTTGCAGAAAAGCTTGCATCACTTGCTGATCTCTATGTTAACGATGCTTTTGGAACCGCACACAGAGCCCATGCTTCCACTGAGGGAGTCACAAAGTTCTTGAAGCCATCTGTTGCCGGTTTCCTTCTGCAGAAGGTCTTATATCTCGTCTTCTGTTTTATACAAGATCAGTATCTTCATTATGCGACTAGGTATGTATGACGATTTGTTTGTAATTGATGTAGGAATTGGACTATCTTGATGGAGCAGTTTCAAACCCAAAGAGGCCATTTGCTGCCATTGTTGGTGGTTCAAAGGTCTCATCCAAGATTGGAGTTATCGAATCCCTTTTGGAAAAGTGTGACATTTTGCTTTTGGGTGGAGGTATGATCTTCACATTTTACAAGGCACAAGGCTTATCAGTCGGATCCTCATTGGTGGAGGAAGACAAGCTTGATCTCGCAACCACACTCCTTGCCAAGGCAAAGGCCAAAGGAGTTTCTCTATTGTTACCAACCGATGTGGTCATTGCTGACAAGTTTGCACCTGATGCAAATAGCAAGGTTGCTTCTTTTTTCTTTTTACCTATGCCACCTTTCTTACTCACATGAATGCATATGTCTGCAAGCTAGAACTACTATTTTGTTAGAGTTTAAAATTAAGAAGTACATTGTTTTGGCTATGCAGATTGTACTGTCCACTGCTATCCCAGATGGGTGGATGGGATTAGATATTGGACCAGTTTCTGTCAAGACATTCAATGATGCCTTAGAGACCACCAAAACAGTCATCTGGAATGGACCTATGGGAGTGTTTGAGTTTGACAAATTTGCAGTTGGAACTGAGGTGCGTTTCATATATCAACTCTATCTGTTATTTGCATATGAGAACCATGTAATGATCATTTTGGTGATTGTGAATTGCAGGCAGTTGCAAAGAAGCTAGCTGAACTTAGTGGAAAGGGGGTGACAACAATCATCGGAGGTGGAGATTCAGTGGCAGCAGTAGAGAAAGTTGGAGTGGCGGATGTTATGAGTCACATCTCAACAGGAGGTGGTGCAAGTTTGGAGTTGTTGGAAGGAAAGATACTCCCTGGTGTCGATGCTCTTGATGAAGCAGTCGCTGTTGCTGTGTAAGAAATAGTCCTAATATGTGATTTGATTTTTTTTTTTTTTAGTGTCAGCTCACCATGCTTATGGTTGAGTCTGTAAACAATGACATGAGTTTGTTATACATCTTCATAAATGTAAGGTCCTATTGTTGTGTTCCCAAAAAACAGAGGCGGCTCTTTAAGATCTTAATATATTGGTTTTCCATTTCATGCTGTATCCTTGTTTGCCTTGTAGAGTATTTTGAATTCGATTTGTGCTTTTATTAATTAAATACCAGATGAGTTGCCATTAGACGATGTTAAGATTGGATGACAGAGTAATAATAGTACAAAAACGGCATAATTGACTTCAACCAGGACTGAGAGGTGTTTAAGATAAAAAGAAAAATAAAAAAGAAAAAAGATAAATTAGGGAATAGAGAATAGAGAGAAAACATGGGCCTCTCCTCAACGATAAGAAAAACTCCATCCATCCATTTCTCAACCTCAAAATCGCCATATACATATAATTATTGTTTTGTAACAAAGAACCCAACCCCATTTCCTCCTTTCATTCCAGTCAGTCGATTTTAATAATAATAATGGCGGCAGCTTCTGCAGCAGCTGGATCACTCACCACCAGCAGCAACAAACTCCCATGCCGCTTCTTCCGATCTCCACGAGGTCTCGGCTTCGCAGACTCAATTGCTTCTCACGATTTCCACGCTCTCTCGGCTTCGCACGATCTCCACGCGCGCTCGGCTTCACACGATATCCACGCTCGCTCGGCTTCGCATGATATCCACGCACGCTCGGCTTCTCACGATATCCACGCACGCTCGGCTTCTCACGATATCCATGCTCGCTCGGCTTCGCATGATATCCACGCGTTCTCGGCTTCGCACGACATCCGCGCGGTCTCGGCTTCGCGGCCTCAATTCCTCTTCCGATCAATTAAGCCATCATCAATGAGTAGTAGAAGAAGAGTGATATCAGCTGGTGCTAAGAAGAGCGTTGGAGACCTGTCACCAGCTGAGCTTAAAGGAAAGAAGGTGTTTGTAAGAGCTGATTTGAACGTACCTTTGGGTGATGCTCAGAACATCACTGATGATACCAGAATCAGAGCTGCTGTTCCTACCATTAAACATCTTATTCAAAACGGCGCTAAAGTCATCCTCTCCACTCACTTGGTACTACTATCATTTTATCTCTCTTCTTCACTTTTTAATAACTAGGAAGAAATACTACTATCATTTTATCTGTCTAACTCTATGCTCAGTTCTCGAGTTTTGAGTGATGGGAAACGGAGAGTTTTGACTTTTGAGTGATGGGAAACGGAAAAGAATAGGAAAGAGAAAAGAATCAGAAAAGGAAAGTAAGTGTTAGTTGTTATGTTCTTGAGAGATAGAAGAAATAATTGGAGGAAAATGAAAATAACATGGTCAAATTACATATATGCCCTTTAGTTGTTAATGTCAAATATTATAAAAAGGGTATATTAGTCTTTACATAACATACGGTTCACTATTTCCTTTCCACTCTTAAAAAAAACTCAACCACAAAAAAACTATCCATTTCCTTTCCTTTCCTCTTCCATTTCAATTCGAGAACTGAGAGTATATAAATAAATACAACCACTACCTTTTTATTATTCTTCCTATGTCTTAACTGAATTAATTGGAGCTTCAGCTTATTGTTTAAAAATCGCATATTAAATTAAATCCACATATATTTCAAGCTCTACTCATTTCAGTTACTTTACCTTATAAAAGCTTCAATAAGCTTTTGTGGCAAAAAAAAAAAAGAAAAAAAAAAGCTAAGCTAGCTTATATTAAAAGCTCAACCTCTTATAAGTTCCAATAACCTTGTTGCCAAACACGCCCTACTACTACATACACCCTTTTCATACTTGTATTCTGTAAAATGACAGTGACATCCTCAATCAACTGCGTGTCCGTTTATTTTATGTCTCAAAATGATAGTAACATCTCTTTATTTATCGGCTGCTAATGGTTGTATCTCTTCATTTTCACAGGGTAGACCAAAAGGTGTCACTCCCAAGTACAGTCTCGCTCCTCTTGTTCCCAGGCTAACCGAGCTCCTTGGCGTTCAGGTATTCTTCCATTCCACTATCAATACATCTATCATCTTAAAAAAAACTATTATTATATACGACCTTCATTCTCACCAAACATCTGCTGCAACAGGTTACAATTGCAGCTATTTATTTTTGGAAATAAATAATGCTGCAACAGGTTACAATTGCAGCTATTTATTTTTGGAAATAAATAACTGACCTATCATCTCATTTGATCAAGTTATAATGTTATATATTCAAAGTAAACCGTTTGACTAGCTAAAGTTGATAACTATGAGAAACGGGTTTAGTTACTTACATGTCGTCATTGATATTTATGCAGGTTGTTAAGGCCGATGACTGTATTGGTCCAGAGGTTGAGAAATTGGTGGCTGCACTTCCCGATGGTGGTGTTCTTCTCCTTGAGAATGTCAGGTTTTACAAGGAAGAAGAGAAGAACGATCCAGCCTTTGCGGAAAAGCTTGCATCACTTGCTGATCTCTATGTCAACGATGCTTTTGGAACCGCACACAGAGCCCATGCCTCCACTGAGGGAGTTACAAAGTTCTTGAAGCCATCTGTTGCTGGTTTCCTTTTGCAAAAGGTTTCATATCCCATCTTCTATTGTAAACATAATAAGTATCTTCATTATGCCACTAGGTATGTATAACGATTTGTTTGTAATTGATGTAGGAATTGGACTATCTCGATGGAGCAGTTTCAAACCCAAAGAGGCCATTTGCTGCTATTGTTGGTGGTTCAAAGGTCTCGTCCAAGATTGGAGTTATCGAATCACTTTTGGAAAAATGTGACATTTTGCTTTTGGGTGGAGGTATGATCTTCACATTTTACAAGGCACAAGGCTTATCAGTCGGATCCTCATTGGTGGAGGAAGACAAGCTTGATCTTGCAACCACGCTCCTTGCTAAGGCAAAGGCCAAAGGAGTTTCCCTATTGTTACCAACCGATGTGGTCATTGCTGACAAGTTTGCACCTGATGCAAACAGCAAGGTTGCTTCTTTTTTCTTTTTACCTATGCCACCTTTCTTATTCATCGAAAAAATATTGGGTATAATTAGAGCTGGCTGTTACAACCCATTTCCTTATAAACAAGCTGTTTTGGTTTTATATCATCTCTAATTTCTTTTGGGTAAAATATTACTGTAGTAGCTAAAAAGGAAACGGGTTAAGCGGGTTGATAGTTGTCTAGAGTACTTGTTTTTCGGATAATTAAAACTTCTCAGCAATTTCATAGCTTAATTTTTTTAATTATACATAACACTTTAATTATTTATTAAAAAATGAACAAAAGAGTTATGAGTGAACCCAATCCATACAACATATTCCCCATCTTGGCTGAAACCAAGTTTGACCCGTGACCCAACCTACCAGAAGGGCCCATTTCGACACCTGCACCTCACATGAATGCATATGTCTGCAAGTTAGAACTACTATTTTGTTAGAGTTTAAAATTAAGAAGTACATTGTTTTGGCTATGCAGTAAGTAGGGTTGGATCAGTTGGAAAACCCCTTGCCTCTCAACCGAGAGGTCAAGGGTTCGATCCTCACTCCCTACAAAAGGCCGGAGGTCCTTTTCTACCTTCGGTAGAACCGGAAGCAGCCTCTCTACCTTAGGTAGGGGTAAGGCTGTCTACGTCTCAACCTCCCCCATACACCGTCTCGACGGTATTGGGACCCATAACCCGTGGAAGACGGTATTGGGAGTTACTTTACTTTACTTTTACTTTTTATTGTTTTGGCTATGCAGATTGTACCGTCCACTGCTATCCCAGATGGGTGGATGGGATTAGATATTGGACCAGATTCTGTCAAGACATTCAATGATGCCTTGGAGACCACCAAAACAGTCATCTGGAATGGACCTATGGGAGTGTTTGAGTTTGACAAATTTGCAGTTGGAACTGAGGTGCGTTATATATCAACTCTATCTGTTATTTGCATATGAGAACCATGTAATGATCATTTTGGTGATTGTGAATTGCAGGCAGTTGCAAAGAAGCTAGCTGAACTTAGTGGAAAGGGGGTGACAACAATCATCGGAGGTGGAGATTCAGTGGCAGCAGTAGAGAAAGTTGGAGTGGCGGATGTTATGAGTCACATCTCAACAGGTGGTGGTGCAAGTTTGGAGTTGTTGGAAGGAAAGATACTCCCTGGTGTCGATGCTCTTGATGAAGCAGTCGCTGTTGTTGTGTAAGAAATAGTCCTAATATGTGATTTTATTTTTATTATTATTTTTTTTTTTAGTGTCAGCTCACCATGCTTATGGTTGAGTCTGTAAACAATGATATGAGTTTGTTATACATCTTCATAAATGTAAGGTCCTATTGTTGTGTTCCCAAAAAACAGAGGCGGCCCTTTAAGATCTTAATATATTGGTTTTGCGTTACATGTATCCTTGTTTGCCTTGTTGAGTATTTTGAATGCGATTTGTGCTTTTATTAATTAAATACCAGATGACTTGCAATTAGACGACGTTAAGAGATTGGATGACAGAGTAATAATAATACAAAAACGGCATAATTGACTTCATCCAGGACTGAGGTGTTTAGGATTTTAAACATGGAAATCACTAACAAGGTGATGGTTTTGCCTGAATGCAGACCAAGAAGCCGTTTGTAGTTTGAAGTTAGAACTGCTAAAACTAGGAAATGGAAGACATGTATGCCAAATGAGTTGCTATTGCACTGTGTTATGATACCTTCGGGGGAGGTATCATTCAAACTATCATATTAAAACAAATACTTGTAGCTGCGTAAGAGTCCTCTTCATTCTTAACGAACTTCATTTGGATTGCAAAGGAATGATTATGATGCCTGTTAAGGGTGTCCCAATACTTTTTTTCCATCTCATTCCTATGTGGAAACAAGCTTTACCTATATGCCCATCAACGGCTATTGAAATCCTAATTAATCTGGTAACAACCCGACAAAATTTCAACTAACCAGATGTTATCGCTACAATCATCAATAAAATAAATAAACTCATCCTCCAGTTTTGACCACGTACACATGTCATGCAATGATCAGACAATAATGGCATACCGATATATATCCCGACCTATATAAAGCACAAGTGTGATTACTATTTTTAAAAGCAAAAAAGATCCAAAAATCTTAAAAAACTGACACCTGGCCTTTTCGCTCAAAATAGAAAGATTGCAAATTTTTTTGAATACAATTCGGTTTAGGAAATTCAAACAAAAAGATAAGGATGTTAGCCCATAATGTCTTGTATAGTTGTAACGGGCTGAAGCCCGATTCTAAAATATTCTGTATACTCCTATTTATTTTGTATGATGTAATTGTGATAGCAATCAATCAAATAAATCACTTATAACCACTGGCCTAGCTCAGTTGGTATTAAGCAATGAAGAGGAGAGCCTGTAAGCCAATGTTGCGCAGGTTCGAATCTGAGCCGCCCCCGGTTTTCATCCGGCCGTTACTCCAGCGAGGAAACTCGTGTGGAGGCGGTACGGTTTCCGGGCGGAAGCCGTTAAAAGTCCCCACTACGCCAGCGTGGACCCGGTTCAGACAACATAGTCAGGATGAGGGCCTGCCGATGTGGCGGGTGCGACTCCAATCCAAAAAATGAAAGTCGCCTTCCAAAAAAAAAATAAAAATAAATCACTTATCAATAATACCGAACAATTACATCGTACAAATAAATAGGAGTATACAGAATATTCTAGAATCGGGTTTGAGCCTATTACAACTATACAACACATTACGGGCTAACAAAGGAAACCTAACTGTAATCCAAAATTTTCCGTTTCTTCTTTGTTTTGAATTGCAATTCAAAATCACTTCTCTCCACTCTATCAGAAATCAACCAGATTCTTAATTCTTCTAAGGTAATTGTTATTTTCAACTTTTGTTTCGATTGAAAGAATTAGGTTAACCGATCACTTTTAATGTATAATGAATTAGGGATTAGTTTTGTATAAAACACATATAAATCACAAGTATGCAACGGATTAAGATCATATAGTGTAAATAATTAACCTAATTAAAACGTACTTTGTTAGCTTCCTGCTTCCTTATGCAATTAGTGTTTGATCAAGAACACAATAAACCCTAGATTAGGGTTTCACAAAAATCATCCCTTGTGGTTAACGATTCACCACAACCACCAAAAACCAAGATAGGTTTTCTCTATCATCTCACACACACGTATTGTTAGCGATTCAATGCGAATGCTAGTTCTTAGATCACGAAAACAAACTAATCACTTTAGTTACACTCAAGATCGATACACACAAAACCTTGTGATAAGGATTTATTTGGTACCTTTTTAAGGGGTCATTTAAGCTAAAAATAGTATAAATATGATCAAATATTTCCTCAAATCGTTTCTTTTTGCATTTTATATACTTGGGACGAGAATTGTGGAAACTGGCATGTTTTGGATCAAAATCGACAAGAAAACGAAGAAAAATGACCAAGTCAAGAATCTGTCAAGATGGAGACCTGACGGCGTCACAATCCATAACCTGACGCCGTCACTTGTATTTGGAGACATCTTTGGGGAATATCTTAAAGTAGGGTTTATGGACGAATTTGGCAGCTCTTGTAAGGCTTTCAAAGCCCTTGAACTTCATGTTTTAATAAAGATAAGTTATCCCTTTAATCATTCGATATGTCTATGTATTGTTTGATTATGTGTTTATCTTTTCTTTGCTTTAACATGTTAGCTTAAGTTTATTTGTGTTTGCTTAGATCTAGTGAAACCTAGTTGTTGAATATTGATTTGTTATCTCTTGTTTAGTTGATTGCCTCGCGTTAGGCTAAGAAAACTGGCTGACCTCTTATATGTAACTAGCTTGAATGTCTTAGAAAACGCAACCGTAGAGTGCACTATTGGTTTTTCTCGTTGTATTTATTGCGTGAATTGCGGCTTGTAGATCCTAGAAAACTTAATAGACTTTAAGTAATTTAGGGGAGACTAAGATTCATAGAGTTGGGGACTTCGGCACCTCCCCACAACCAATATTAAGGAATACAACGCTTCAACTAAAACAAAGACGTAACAATTCGACAAATCAGTAGGAGATAACTAGGGAGTAATTAAATCTAAGTGAACACGTTTTCCCAATCATAAGAAGTCTTCAATTTATCTTTTTCTTGTTTATTTAGATTAATTTTAGTTTTATTTTTATAATTAGTTTTGGGTTAGTTGATTAGCAACTAATTCTGCCCACTCTTCTAAAACTGAGATTTTTAATTGCTTTCTAAAAAATATAAAAATACAAAAAGAATCATCCCTCACCTCTAGACCTATCTCGTAATACATCTTGACCTTTCCACAACTATTGCGAGATTATTCTCCTTAGAGAACGATTAATCCCTCGGACTTACCTATACTACACTACAACGGTTAAGTACACTGCCTAAAGGATTGTAAAACTTCTTTTCGAGGTTCGCAACCCTCGCATCACCTTGGATATGTGTAGTTCGTACGAACAAGGTATAACAGGGAAAGAGAAGAGAAGAAAAGCTTGCTTTGGTTTTCCAAGAGATGCACAATTATGAAACATGTTTATATAGTGCGTTAACTTGGTGGCCAAGATTTCTTTTCTTTCCTTCTTTGTACACCCCTCGGCTGACTATCCCACAAGGAGAGGGATTCTAGATCATTCTCCTTTTTATTTACAAACTAGTCCTCTAAGTTAACATTTAATGTCCGTTAACTAACTCCCGTTAAGTAACATTTAATTAACGACCGTTAGTTATTTTTGTGATAATACATTACTATAACATATTAATTATGTACATTGAATCTTATACGTAACGTGTGCGATCCCATAGGCTCGAGCACGTTCCGGACATACGTTTATGAAACGTGTTCACAATCCAACAACTCCCACTTGGACATATATGAGCAAGTCGACAATGCCAAAGATAAGTGGAGTCCAAGTCATACTTGACTCTCTTATTGCTAATAGTAAAGATAGAATTATTATTTGGTACAAGTTCATGCTTATCAATTTTAAAAAACACCATTAACAAGAATAACATCAAAATAAAAAACATTATTCAAAGAAATTGAAATTCCATAACTTGTAAAAGTCTGAACATAACCATTATCAATCAATAAAGAGACTGAAACGACACCCCTAATTATAGAAGATGTGTTATGTAACGCCCTGTGCCCGCTTAGACAAAAAACTAAAACTTTTTACGCGAAAACGATTGACTTTTATGGACATCCGACCACTCTTTTGATAACTGACAAAAATATATAAACATTCAGCCCTTGAGGCTATTTTTAAATGAAAGCACACTCAATTACCTTCAAAACGATAGGTGGTACGACCCGTGACGACTTACGGATTAAAAGATATGAATTTTTGAAAATCGCCAAAATCTGGAAAACAGCCCAAACCGCCGGCCGAGAGTCCCGACCGCCGGTCTGGCCCAAAACCCAGGGTCTAAAACCGGACCCAAGGGTTTGAACCTGCTGTCCCCAAAACTCAATTTTTATTATCTCCGTTTGAAAACCCAACCTCCCGAACTCGAAACTTAACCAAACTTTCCAGATTTATTTGATACATCAATGGGCTCATTTTCATACAAAAACATTTACCGAACGACACCCCGAAGGGGTACTTTACAAATTAGACGGGTTATGCAAATAACCCATTTTGACCCATTTTCACTACAAACAACCCATACGACTTCCGTTTTACACCAAACTTTACCAAAAGCATTACATTAACATAACAAACATGTTTCAAGGGTACTTGACCCGTTCACATCCCAAAATGGGTACATTCTCACCTTTACCAAACGCCCCTTTAAACATTGACCACAAACACATAATAAACACTTTGACACACCGTTAGACTTCCAAATCGTTATGACTCCATTAACATACAATTTCACACTTGACTCCACATTACAAACCATTTATGGACTCACGGGGGTACCATCTTGAATGAGCTCGGTATACTACCTAGCTCTATGCCTTACCAAATCCTTCTACCGATCGCATACCCAACATTAATTCTTATCCAAGCCTTCGTCTCAATACTTTCGCCTACAAAACATTAAACACTTAAACCGTAAGCACGAATGCTTAGTAAGTAAAACGGGTATAACTTAACATTATACCTCATTCAACACATTACATATTATACAACCATTAATCCAACAATATTTAACATAAACACATACCTTAACCGCCTAAGCCCTAATCTTTCCTTTTCCTTAATCCACTCATACTAACATATCCCCTACCCTTATAATCTCTTACACACAACTACCATTATGCTAACAACCATAATCTTAACATATTAGTCACATAACACATAATGCATAGAAATCATTATAACTTTACATCATACCGGTTTACTTACCTTAATCCAAGCTACATCATAACAAGAACATCATCATCCTCACATTCTTCCATCATCATCATCATCATCTTTCATAATAACCCAAAACCTAACAATATAACAATAATTAACATAACAAGGGTTAACCAAACCCATTAAACATACTTATCTTTCATTCCCCATCATCATATGATCATATCTTGATCATATGATGAAAACCCACTTAATCCATAATCTACAACTTCACTAACACCAAGAACATAGATACTTACTTGATGATGATCATAGCTAAGGAAGATTATTAACACTTAATCTCCACCTTCTTCTTCTTAGATCATCACTTAACTTTTTTCCCTCCTTTTTCCTCTCTAGAACCGGCCTTCTACACCCTTCACTAATAATGTGGAGATCTCTAGAATCTCCTATATTTATTTAGCTAAAACACAAGTTTGGGCCATTGGCAAGAATGGTCCCTCTAGTTCCTTTCCTTCTATTTTAGCAACAACTAACTTATAACATAATTGATTTATGACAACATAAGTCCCTTAAGTCTATTCCCTTTCTATTCTTGCCACATAATACTTTCATAATCTTATAATACATGCTTTGACTATCATTTTGACTATCGGGTTTGACCATTGCGCAACAATTGTTGACTGGCCAATCACGTGAGGTCTTTATCCCTTTTCATCTAGGGTGGGGTCCCAACACCTGGGAAACGGGTGTTACATGTTAGCATTTAATTTATTAAATGAAAGTGATGGTCATTTGTTATTCTAAAGATTTGTGTGTCGTATGGATTAAGTTGTCAAGGAAGTGGGATTTTGTTAGTAACATGTTCGAAATACCTATGTAATGGATCAATCTCCAAAAGCCCACTCAAGGCCCAAGCAAAGCCCTTAGGGTGCCGACCACTTTAGGATAAATAGACACACACTATCACAAAGTTAGTGGGCCTCGTCTTGTGTAGGTGAGAGTGTGTGTTCTTAATACTTGTGTTTGTTCTCTTTCAATCGAAGCTAATAAACCAAAAGTTATATTTCATACGATCCACACTCTTTCCTATATTGTTCTTGTTTGAGTACCATCGATCTAGTGTTAGTTTGTATGATAAAGAAGTGATTTTTAGTCATAACAAGTGGTATCAGAGCTCGTACCCCAAGGAGCTCCATCAACTCACACCGAAAAAGCAACAAATCAAGAACTGGAAAATTTCTTCGAGTTTATGTATGATGAGTACTATGGTGGCGCTTCGATAAATGCATCTAAACAACGTTCCGCTGCACACGCTCAAAATCAACAACAACCACCACCACCACCACCACCGAATCAAGATGCATCAACAACATTCGAAGCTGACGCACCAACTCCCTCCACATCATCAACATCTACTCCACCAACTCCAGTAATTGAGATAGTCTTATCAAGAGTTGATGAGCAAGAACAAAACGATGTTGTGTTAGAAGAAGAAGTATTTGAAAACCCATTTGCAACAGATTCTGCTGAATCATCTTCAAGTTACATGAACCATCTAACACACATTCGTCAAATCCAAGGTACCCTTCTACGTTACAGTGGACAAAAGACCATCCAATAGAACAAGTTATTGGTGAACCTTAACGGCCAATTCAGACGAGAAAACAACTCAACACCGATTGCGACATGTGCATCTATGTCTGCTCAGTCAGTCTAATAGAGCCAAAGAACATTCGGGAAGCAATGGCAGATAATGCTTGGATTGAAGCGATGCAGGAAGAACTTCTCCAATATCAATTACATGACACTTGGGATTTAGTTCCAAGACCAATTGACAAACTAGTCATTGATCTTAAGTGGTTATGGAAAAACAAAAAGGATGAAGAGATTACTGTAATTCGCAACAAAGCTCATCTAGTGGCAAAAGGATTCAGACAGGAAGAGGGGATAGATTTTGAAGAGTCATTCACGCCAGTAGCACGGCTTGAAGCAGTCAGGATTTTCTTAGCATATGCAGCTCACAAAAACATCACGGTCTATCAGATGGATATCAAGACGGCTTTCTTGAATGGAACTCTGAAAGAAGAAGTGTACGTGAGTCAGCCAGACGGATTCGTCGACAAAGATCATCCGGACTACGTCTACAAGCTAAAGAAAGCTATCTATGGTTTGAAACAAGCCCCAAGGGCGTGGTATGACGAATTATCATCTTTCCTACTTGATAATTATTTCACCAAAGGAACAATTGATCCGACCTTGTTTACACGAAAATTCAAAAATGACATTTTGATTGTTCAGATTTATGTGGACGACATAATTTTTGGGTCCACTAATCCGAAACATTCAATACATTTTGCAAATCTCACGAAAAACAAATTTGAAATGTCCATGATGGGGGAATTAAAATTCTTTCTGGGATTACAAATTCATCAATCCCCACGTGGTATTTTTCTTAATCAGGCTAAATATACAATTGATATTTGAAAAAACATGGAATGGAAAATTGTGACTCTGTTGGTAATGGTCACCTCACCAAAAATAGGAGCTGATTTATATGGGAAACCTATGGATCCGAAGAAATATCGGAGCATGATTGGTTCTCTCAAGTACTTAACTGCTAGTCGACCCGATATACATTTTGCTGTTTGGTATGTGCTTAAACACATACCTTTTCTTGACCAAAACCGGACCCAAATAGACCAAAAACCCGACCAAAATGCCAAATATATTGTGTTTTTGTGTTTTTACATATGCAGGCACGAATATCGAAGAAAAAGACGAAAATCAAGCAAAGACCGGGAAACCGAGCACGAGATATGGAAGTGTTATTTTTAGCCGATGCCGGGATGCAAAAAAATCAAAGTCAACCGTGAAGAATCATCATTTGACAAGAATGGCCCTTGGATAATATTTTGGAGAAATGGAAAAATCAGTCCTTGAAAATCCAGAAAAATACACAATTGGTCCCTACAAACTTAAAACCATAAATCCTAATCCTAAGTCATTACCCGGTTTCATAATCCACCCCATTTCCCACAATCCAATATTTAATCCCACAAGCCCAAAGATTAAATAACCCAACCCACACTAAACTTAACCCAGCCCAGCCACCCATTACCCAAAACCCGGTCCACCCAATCCTAACCCGGTCAGAGTTATACTAAACTCAGTCAAAAGAATAAAAATAAAAAAAACACACACAAACACCCCGCCTTGTTCTTCCCCATTTACCCAGCTAGCCCTAATTACCCCGTACGAAGTTTTACCGCAACTAAGGGTAATTCTGTCCTTGCACGTACTTCTAGAAGATGTCAGAAGTGTCAGAAGCTCAAGAATGATACGTGGCAGGCCCTGATTGGACGGGACACCTCAGAGATTTGATCCTGCGGCTTGGAATTGAGGATTGGTGCTCAAGAAATGATCTAAGGGTGGTGATGAGCTCTTATGCACGCGGATTGATGACATGGCTAAAGCTCCTAGATCCTTCCTCCCTCGCCTATAAATAGAGATGTAATTTCTTGTATTCGAGAGTTTTTTTTATGTAGTGCTTAGTGTAGAAGTTAGGCTGCCAAATTATTTTCATAGTTGTAATCTCAAATTTTCAGTTGTAATTTTTCATAGTTATTAATGAAATTTTAGTTTCAATTTCTTATAAATTCGATTCTCTTTAAAGTTTTCAGTTTAATCTTAGCTTTTTTGGGATATCAGTAGCTTATATAAATCATTTCTAGCTTATTTACATTTTCATTTCATACTTGTTTCACCTTATTGCAAAAATTCAAAAAAATATTGAAAAAAGTCAAAAAATCCAAAAATAATCCAAAACCCCAGCTTCAAATAAGCTGTTTTTCTGAGTGAAGTTAAGCTCATACAAGCTCAATAGCTTGATGTGAGTGATTGCTGAAGTTAAAATCAGATTTGGTCTCAAAATAACAACAAGTCAACAAAAAGTCAACTGTGGAGGGTGAAATAAGCTATGGGATAAGCTGAGGTGTATTAAGCTAATTCTGGAAGAGCTTGGCTTATCTAAAGATAGGCTTTGTTGAAGATCTAACCTCTGTTCAGCTGAGGTGATCTTGTAAGTTCAATTTCATTTTCCTTTTAGCCTATTTTTCTGCATTAGTATAGTTCAGTTAGTTTCATACTTAATACTTGTTAATCTCTGTTTATTAGTAGTTTAGTAGCATTAGATCATCATAGTTTTGAATTAATTAGTCTAGATTAGCTTAGCTTAAGGATTTATTGCAAAAGTAGTTTTAATAAATGGTGTTTGGATTATAGGTTAGTTGGATTATTACTGTTGATGTGCTATTAGGTCAAACTTGATATAGCTAAGTTAGATGTTAGAAGCATAAATCAGTAAGTGCGAAGTGGTTTATAGCTCAATATTAGAATTTAGCCTTTTGTTGGAATTTTGAAGCTTAAACTGGCAACAATACGAACAACATAAGCTGAGCTTAGTGAGACACCACTTGGGCATTTCTGAGTAATTTTTAGGTGTTAAAGTAAGATTGCTTAAGCTGGATTAAAGTGGTCAAGGGTTGCAAAATGTTAGCGCCAAATTTACCAATCTGCTGTCTCAGATTTATCTGTACAGACAAGCAGTTTCAGCTGCTGAACTAAGCTTGTCATTAGCTTATCAATTAGAGGCTAGCTTCTGAAATTAGGTTTACAATTAGATTGCATGCTAAGTTTTTAGAAAATAATCTGGTATTGGAGTTTGAGCTTATTCAGTAGCTAAATCTCAGCTTGCAAATATCCCACTTTGACTGCGCTTAGCCTACAAAAAATTCTCATTCCCATGACCATATGATTTAAGGCTTAATTAGGGTAGCAAATGAACTCAACTTTTGGGAATTTTTGGCTTTCAAGTAGCTTTTCATATAAGCTTTAAGTAGTAGCTTTTGGATTCCCTCAATCAGCTTTCAATTAGCTTATTAATCTGTCCAAATAGGTGCATAAGTCATTTTGAAACTGTTTTAGTACCCAACTGTTCAGCAGATTTATGGCTTACGGCCTGGGCTTATTTGTGTTATCTGAGTTGATTCATGCTTAAAATAGTCCCATTTATCATCCCTGAGCTTCTTGTAACTTCTGGATCAGTTTTGCTTATTTTTAGCTTATTACCAAGTGCTTAATCTGACTGTTCAGCTTATTTAAGCTGAACTGAATACTGAAATTATTTTTCCTAGGTTTCTTATTTAAAATTAAAATTACTCAAAAATTTTCAGATTTTTCCAACTTGTTTTAATATTTTTAAAGCATTTAATTAGTTTAAATTAGTTTTTAATTCATAAAAAATAATTAAAAAGTCAAAAAAAAAATATTTTTCTTTTTCCAAAAATTTTCTTTTATCAGTTTTAATATAGGAAAATTATTTTTATATTTTTAGGTTTTAAATTTTAGAAATTCACTATTATTTACGTTTTAAAATTCGTCGCGTAACGTTTTTAAAATTCAATTTTTGATTTTAATATTTCATGCTTAGCTTAATTGTTTCTTTAGTCTAATTAGTTGTTTTCATTTAATATTTTATTATTCGTAGTATAAAATCACCAATCAACCACTCTTTTTCACACACATTCACCACACAATTCGACAACGTTAACGACAACTCGATATTCGACCTTCGTTGGGACACGACCCGGGGAAAACGCATACGTTGCCTTTTCCTTTGGAAAAATATACTTAAAAAGACGGAATCACTGTTTGTTTATTAGCATGGTTTCAGGCAAGGCCTACCGAACTTCACCTCCAAGAGGTTAAACGGATCTTTCGGTACCTACGAAGAACCATTAACATGGGACTTTGGTATCCGAAGGATTCGGAGTTTACACTAATTACATTTTCAGATGCAGACCATGCCGGTTGCCAAGTTACAGCAAAGAGTACATCAGGCGGAGCACAATTTTTGGGAGAAAAGCTAGTAGGCTGGTCTTCAAGGAAACAAGACTGCACTGCACTATCAACCGCAGAAGCCGAGTATGTGTCTCTATCTGCATGCTGTGCCCAAGTTCTATGAATGAGGACACAACTCACAGATTATGGCTTCTCTTTCGATCGCATACCTATGTATTGTGACTCGAAAAGTGCCATAGCCATCTCGTGCAATCCAGTTCAACACTCGAAGACCAAGCATATTAGAGTCCGCTATCACTTCATAAAGGAACACGTTGAAGAGGGTACTGTTGAATTATTTTTCGTGAAGACTGAATACCAACTCGCCGATCTATTTACTAAAGCCCTCCCAAAAGAGCGGTTTGATAACTTAGTTCGTCGAATTGGAATGCGAAGCCTAACTCCCGAAGATTTAGAAAGTCTTCTCGAATCTTCTTGAATTATCTCAAAAAGCTTCGCATGTAAATATTTTTGAAAAACAAAATACAAAATTTGAAAAACCAACAAAAACAAAATATAAAAATAGAAAAGTTTCAAAAATACAAAAACAATATAAAATCAAAAAACCAAAAATATTCTTCTCACGACATGTCTCTCGTATAATCGATATTCTGTACGTATCTAGAAATGTCATTCAACAATGATACGGGCATGTACAGATGCTTTCGTATATTTCAGTACGAAACCCGCGCTACATTGATGACTTCTGATTATTTCCAATCAGGACTCGTAATGTTAATGGCAAACATAAAATCCTTGAGCACATGATCTAGATCTTTCAAAAAGATTTTTCAAAATCTTTCTCAAAACTCTGTGCTCAAGACAACTCCCTCCTAAACCCCTAAACTGATTTTAAACTCACATGTTTAAAAATATGCTTTGTTTAAGGGGGAGTATAAAATGAAAAACAAAAAGTTCCAATTTTCATGCTCAAATCCGTCCTTCTCTCCAACAAGTTTTCAAGTTAATCATTCGATATCAAAATTATCACTACGTGATATTTTTGAGGGGGAGATTAGGTATAAGGGGGAGAAGATGTGATTAAATGTGATCAAAAAGTAATGTCAGTAAGTCAAGCTCTTCAAAAGACTCAACATGAACACTCGAATTGACGAAAAATAAATGTCCATTGTCGAAAAGACTTGTCCGGGACGGGTAATAATTTCAAGCTGGTTATCAAGTAATGTAAACGTGTCTCGCAAAGGACTTGTCCGAGTAGAATGTACCAACTCGAGAGATGATCTTTTAATATGACCGGGACGGGTAATAACTTCAAGCTAGTTTAACTAGTGATGTAAACGTGTCTCGCAATGGTCATATTAATTGAAAATCGATCAATTCAAATTGTGCGAACTCTACCCAACATGTGCATTTTATTTCAAAAATGCATGAGCACATGTGAAGGGGTAGTATTTCAAAAATGCAAAACTCTCAATGTGTTATCTAAATGTGTTTACTCATAAACACTTTGAGAGATTTTCAAAAGATTTTATGGCATGTGATCAATAATCTAGGATAATCATGGAGTAATAAGGTGATTATGATTAGGTTATATCCTATGATCCGCCTGAGCCGGAGGGATCTACCCAAGGACAATTCCAATAGATTAGAATTAGAAGTCCTTAGGTATGATTGAAAAATGGAGTAAATGAGAAAGGAGAAAGAAGGGGTTGAAGAATTAAAAAGAAAAGTTTAATGAAAGGGTGAAAAGAAATAGCCCTCCATGAAAACTTAGGACAGAAACCGGGTCAATACATCTGCTATCGGTATTCACTAAGGTGATACTGATATTGAAGACAAGACGTCATGGACCCTGTGACGCGCTGTACCACCCCTCCTAGCCACTCAGATATCTCTTAAAAGATATTTGTTTCATTTCTCACGGAGAACACTGCATAATCTATCAGTCTCTCATTCTGAGATGAGTTGATATTGAAAAGGTGGCACTCTGCTCCATGCCTCCGACGTCTAAAACCAAAACGCACATAATTGAGTCTAGAGCCATGAGATTCATCAAAGATCTCTTAGGAACACTTTCCATACAATGCACTTGTGTTCACCAACAAGGACACAAGGTGTAAGAGTCTTAATGAGATATGAGGATCTTGCCTTATATCATGATGGTTACGTGCTCCAAACGGTCTACAGTCTTAAAGTGATACTTCGGTATACTTCAGAGGCTCTCAACGGCCTTTGTAAAGATTAGAGAAAGTTTTCACACTATGATGTTAACGATCTCAAAATATGAACCTATAAGCGCTGGATGATTTATTGCTAACTGTTTTTATGAAGGTACTAACGAAAGTCCATTCACCATCATCATATGTCTCAGCATCAATGATAAAGGCGGCGACGCAAATTGAACAGAAGATGTTGATCAAGGCAAGAACGACTAAAAGACGATTCTTTGAAGATCACAATGCATGAAAAACAAGAAACGAAGAATAATCTACATCGACACACAAAGTTAAAGACTTTGAAGACAAAAGACCTATCACTGGAGCATCATTGAAATGACCATCCCTTAGGGGAAGATTGTTAGCATTTAATTTATTAAATGAAAGTGATGGTCATTTGTTATTCTAAAGATTTGTGTGTCGTATGGATTAAGTTGTCAAGGAAGTGGGCTTTTGTTAGTAACATGTTAGAAATACCTATGTAATGGATCAATCTCCAAAAGCCCACTCAAGGCCCAAGCAAAGCCCTTAGGGCGCCGGCCACTTTAGGATAAATAGACACATACTCTCACAAAGTTAGTGGGCCTCATAGTCTTGTGTAGGTGAGAGTGTGTGTTCTTAATACTTGTGTTTGTTCTCTTTCAATCAAAGCTAATAAACCAAAAGTTATATTTCATACGATCCACACTCTTTCCTATATTGTTCTTGTTTGAGTACCATCGATCAAGTGTTAGTTTGTATGATAAAGAAGTGATTTTTAGTCATAACAAGATGCATAGTGACAATTGTATAAAACAATAACTAAGCCCGAAGGCAACACTAAGTCAAAACTTCCTATGGCTTCTACAACTGCACGTACTCCATTGCCCATGTACAAATATAGATCTCCATGCTTTAGCTTCTTTGCTCCCCTAAGTCACTAAGAAGTGTTACAAATATGAGTACCACATCCAGTGTCATACACCCAGAAATTATATTTATGAGGAAAAGAAAATAATTCTATCATGAAGATACCTGAAGTACTGGCACCCTGACCAGCTTGCTTCCTCTTCTTCTGATACAAATCTAGGAGGTAGACGAGACAATTCCTCTTTCAATGTCGTACCTCATTGAAGTGGTGACAAGCTTGATCCTTTGCGGGACGATCTTTCTTTCCTGGGGGGTGCTTCTTGGGTTTGGAAGCATAAGCCATCACCTGCTTACCTTTGCCCTTGCCCTTGTTTTCCTGTGGTTTGTTTGGCTTTTGGATTCTGCCACCTTGAATCGCTAGGACTTGTGGTGCAACAACCTTCTTTGGCATACCCTTCTCATACTCAATAAGCAAAGCATGTAGTTCAGTTATTGTCTTCCCCATGCTGTGCATATTGTAGTTGCGTACAAAACCCTCAAAATCCTTTGTAAGGGAATTGAGGATTAGGCCAACAGATACAGCTTGAGGAAGATGGTAGTTAAGGCGTTCCAGTTGATCCAGATAGCTCTTCATCAATAGAATATGTGAGCTAATGAATTTGCCTTCCTCGTATTTGCAAGCATGAAAATATTGAAGAAGATCAAAAAATTCAACGCCTGCTTGCTTTTCGATCATGGACTTCACTTCTTGGATCATAGCATGAGGAGTGTGATTCTCAAATTGCTTTTGTAACTCAGGAGTCATACTGCCGAGCATCAAGCATGCTACTTCATTGTGAATATCATACTGATTATTCCATGCTTCCAATTCTGCATTGGGAGTAGTTGCAGCAGGAGCGGCAGCCAAAGGCTGTTCCAAAACATTAAGTCTCTTAACAACTCTCAGGACAATCCTAAGTTGTCGAAACCAGTCATGGAAGTTTTTGCCAGTTAGTTTCTCTCTTTCAAGCATTTGCCTGAAAGTAGAATTGTTCAAGTTTGGTTCGGGTTGAGTCATTCTACAAAACAAAATAAGTTCAAAAGTTAGTACGTTCGATAATAAATCCTTAAAGAAAATTAAATACCTACAGTTTAATACATAAACCATATAATTTTCTTAAGGCTAGGATCCTAATTGACATAATACCATTACATCAGTTGATCTGCTATTAATGATAGTACTCAATAAGGTAAGTGTCGAAGAATAATTGCAAATCCTGTGCAATTCCTAGATCATTATGGGACTTACTAATGACACTAGGGACAATTACATAGTGTCATGTAAACATGTTTCATCCCATCTTATGCCTTGAGTTAAGGGTCTCACCATGTAACTCAATTAAATTGTCCAATAAAGAACAATAAATATTCCATTACCGTCTCACGATAAGTGGTAATTTACCTTGGGTTGTAATTTATCTACGTCTCACGCAAAGTAAAAAGCAGTTGCAAGTGTTCTTAAAATTGGATGACATAAACTTAAATTTTCAAAGGGTATATTTATTTGATGTGTATCAAATATGTACGAAAAAGCATGCATACATCTTCGTATCATAGGGTTTTAATAAAAAAACTTTACTCAATTTAGTTCTTTTATTAAGGTATATGTCCTTTAATTTATGTGCAAATCTTGTGAACATAAAAATAATGACTTTATAGCTTTAAAATTGATGATTCAACATGTTTTCAAGTTAAAGTAATATTCTTTCTATCGCGGTGTTGGTAAACCAATTAAAGAGAGACAAACCACTATATCGTACTACTGCATAAGTCAAAGACCCAAGTTCTTTCGATAATTCCCTCATATGCCGAAGCATGTAGTGGGGCGTGGAATCATTACAGTCAATCAACCTGAAAACTATTTTGACAACAACCATACACTTTATCTTGGTAGTCTCGTCTGGGAGCAAATTACCGTGCGAAGCGAGCAACTATCGACACACGACTTTGCAAGATAAGTCATTGGTTGATTGCAAATATAGTTATCGATAAAATTAATAAAACTTTAAGTTAGAAAACATATTATAAACTAATTACCTTGCTAGTCTCGTCTGGGAGCAAATTAGCGTGTGAAGCGAACCACTGTCGACACATAAGACTTGACAAGATAATAGTTTATAATAAATCAAATTTCATAATTATTAGTCATGTTTATTTATTTTTCGAAAAACACCCTTTGCTTTAAGTTATGAGTCATAACGAATAACAATGCAAATTAAATAAACAACTAATACAATTAACACTTAATCACATGCATAATAAAAACCAACTAATAACATGTATAAATTTAATAAAGGCTCTCACTTTTTTTTGAGCTAAGTACAAAGTAAACCACATACATCGATTAAAAATCGACAGCGTAAGTCCTACATTCAATCTATACAATAACACATAAAGTTTATTAAAGACGATAAAGATGGAGCCTTCCCCAATTTTAAAATTAATTATAAATATATAGTAATTACGTGTCATACAATTAATTAACTAATATATCTTAATTAATTAACAGATCATATTATTAATGTTTAAACAATTAACAATTAATGAATAAATAGTATATCACATATCAAGATTCAAGATCCATGACAAAACATGCATGTTTTTATCATGGATCACACATTAAAAATTAATTACAAGTAAACAAGATCGTTAAACGTCAAATAATTATCAATTATACGTTATTAACACATAAAAATTGCATGCATCTTAGATTAGGGTTCTACTAATTTTTAAAACTTATAAAATCTTATCTTTATAAAAAAAGGCCCAAAGGGCAATTAAAAAATTACACGAACACTAATATCATTCAACAATTTATCAAGATTCAATTTTTACGTGGTTTAGGTAATATATTACACTATATAACGGTTTGTGATGCCACTGTTGGAATATTAGATTATTATCACATAATACTGACACATATAAATCACAAGTACGCAGCGGATTAAGATCATATAGTGTAAATAATTAACCTAATTAAAACGTACCTTGTTAGCTTCCTTATGCAATCAGGGTTTGATCAAGAACATAATAAATCCTAGATTAGGGTTTCACAAAAATCGTCCCTTGTGGTTAACGATTCACCAAAACCACCAAAAACCAAGATAGGTTTTCTCTATGATCTCACACACACGTATTGTTAGCGATTCAATGCGAATGCTAGTTCTTAGATAACGAAAACAAACTAATCACTTTAGTTACACTCAAGATCGATACGCACAAACCCTTGGGTATGTGTAATTCGTACGAACAAGGTATAAGAGGGACAGAGAAGAGAAGAAAAGCTTGCTTTTGTTTTCCAAGAGATGCACAATAATGAAACAAGGGGTTTGTTTATATAGTGTGTTAACTTGGTGGTCAAGATTTTTTTTCTTTCCTTCTTTGTACACCCCTCGGCCGACAATCCCACAAGGAGAGGGATTCTAGATCCCTCTCCTTGTTATTTACAAACTAGTCCTCTAAGTTAACATTTAACGACCATTAACTAACTCCCGTTAAGTAACATTTAATTGATGACCGTTAGTTAGTTATTTTCGTGATTTAATAATTAGTATATTACTATAATATATTAATTATGTACATTGAATCTTATACGTAACATGGGCGATCCCATAGGCTCGAGCACGTTCCGGACATACGTTTATGAAACGTGTCCACAATCCAACAGTTAGCACTTTGTTAAAAGAGAGACGATTATTCAGCAGTAATTGAGATTCTCTTGTTAACACTGGTTCGAAAGATTCAAATTTTGTAATTCGATATGATCCATGATTGAGAAAGGAAAAATACCTCCTCTTCGGTTCTTGAATAGAGAGACATAGAGTGGTGCTTATACTTTCTCATCACATCACGGTTCATGATGAAGACTAGTACAGTTAGGATGGCAATTATATTGTCCCAGCCCTCATCATTGTTTCCCAATCCAAAAACAAGAATAAAAAATAACTATAAGAATCAAGAATTTGAACCCAACGAATTGTTCTATTTTATTAAATGAAGGGTTGCTTTTTACAGACACATAAGACCCTATATATACATAATGAAACGACACAATTAACCATTGTGACGTTTTGACACCTTAACTGTTATCATAACTGCTATCTAATAACTGCTTCCTAACTGCTATCTAACGGGCTGTTTGGGTTAAAGTCCAACCCATTACATTTAGCCCTTTTACTAATCGACCCATAACTAATATAAACTCTGTATGTTGACATCTAATGAATTACGGTTAATGATGAACACTAGTACAGTTAGGATGGCAATTATATTTGCTCGACGACCGTGATGCTTGAAATTATCTATGTGTCTATCGGAAGTTTGGAACCAGTGTGAAGTAGAACAATCTTTATTTTGGTGCTATTTTATAAGAATGGATGATACATCTTTAATGGAGTCCATGTAATGTGATAACAATAGTTATATTTTTTACAGACTTTTATACAATTTTGTCACAGTCCGGTGGTTTCATTTCGTTGGTACATCTGCTTTATTGAGAGCCTGCAGAAACTAGATTAAGTACATGCAGTAGCATCGATGCACAATTAAAATCATTAAGAATGTCTAGTTGCATCAAACTAATCAAGTCCCGATCGCGATGGAAATGATGTAATTTTTACAGGCACCAACTGGTGTTTTGTTTTGTGAACTTGAATGCATGCAAAGTTAGGGTGATCGATAAGATTCATGCTTAGTCTTTTATTTAACCAAAAGTCAACTGATATTCCACCCCATTCCGGCCATTTAAAGGCATGTAACATGCATGACTTCAAAACCATCGTCATTGACTCTAATATTTATATAGAAAAAACATAGTACGTGTAATCAATCTAATGCTGCAACTAACTCAACTTAGTTTGACTTATGATGTTGAAACCACAAGCTAGTATCTTGTTATTTCAAAATCTACCTAACAAATGTACAACATCAAATAGTAGATTTAAAGCACTTGTTACTATAGTTACGGGTACATTTGAATGATTTGATGTAGCTCCGAACATTTATTTGATAAATGAAAACCATGTCTGTATGTTGGCTTTTAATCTCACCTGATAAGAAAATGTGTTTCGATCACTAAATGACATTCACAAGAAAGCAATGAAAAATTCACTCTATCAAGACAAGAGGTGAGATCCCTGACATTCATATATTATCTACAGAACAAACAAGAAGATCCCAACCATCCATCCATCTTTCATCCAATGACTGAGATTAAAGCCAAAAATTACAAACAATAGCACATTAGTAATTTCACCTGTCTCTATAAAAGCAAAAAAATATCCCAATCCATCTCATTTCATACATCACTTTCTCTCTCATCAAGAAAACCTAGATCTACTTTCTCTCTCATCACTCGGCGAAATTACCATAACACCACCGGAAAATCATCGGAATCACATCAAGACCGTCGGAATCACACGAATCACAATAAACCACCAGAAAATCACCATAAAACCACCAGAATCACACGAAGGTGAGGTCGGTGACGGTGGTTTTGTTGCCAGAAAGTGATCGGAAATAAAACCAATTAGAAACAAACTGACCACCACCAAACGACATCTCCCGCTGCTTCTCAACCCGATACCGTTGCCGGAGCTTCTTCATCTTATGACGACACTGAGCGGAGGTTTCGTGCGATGTTACTCCGGGACGGATCCGGCCGAGGTCTTCCGCCACCGCGTCCTATGTCGCCGTACAGAGACATCCACGGTGGAGAGTGTGCCATCGGTCACGGTAAGCTTGGATTAGAACAAGAGCTTCTTCTTGTGACCAACATAACGGTGAGAACTTTCTGGGTGGTTTGGTGTCGCCGCCGTTTCCGGAGATGATGATGTCGTTGCCAGACATTGAGATTTAAAATTTAGGGTTAGGGTTTGGTGTGTTTTTGTGTGTGTGTTTTTAATAAAATAGGTGTGGTTAAAAGAGGGCCACCGGGTGGGTAGTGGATGGTGATTCATCCTGAATCCCATTGGATTGACTAATGAATCACTTGGGATTCAAGCTGAATCTCGTGTGATTCATTATGAATTCCATGGGGTTCAGGATCAAATAGTCACATGTTATTCAGCATGAATCTCATGTGAATCAGCATGAATCCCATGTGATTCATTAAGAATCCCATGTGATTCATTATGTATCCCATGAGATTGACTAATGAATCACTTGGGGTTCATGCTGAATCACATGTAATTCATTATGAATCACATGGGGTTCAGGATCAAATAGTCACATGTTATTCAGCATGAATCTCATGTGAATCAGCATGAATCCCATGTGATTGACTAATGAATCACTTGGGATTCATGCTGAATCACATGTGATTCATTATGAATCCCATGGGGTTCAGGATGAATTTTAATTCTTTAATTCTTGTGTTTTAAAAAGGTACTGTGTACTATAGAAGATGGGTCGGTGGTATGTACTTGTAGACATTTTGCCCGATACGGTTTTCTATGCCGACACATATTCTATGTCTTCAAGAATCGTGATATTAACGTCATTCCAAAACAATATATTTTGAGGCGTTGGACAAGGGATATAATACCATCTGAATTGAGAAGGAAAAGAAACAGATAACAATCCAACAAAGGCAAGAAATAAAGGGAATATTACAGAAGGAGAACGCAATGAAAGGCAAAAGAGTGAAAGAGAAAAAGCACTTCAAGTTAAAAAAAAACAAATGAAGCCTTGTGGCCATTCTGGAGAGAAGGCCAACTTGCATACGAAAACAACTTGTCCGATGAACCCAAAGGCAAGGCGAAACCAGTTGATGTTTGAACAAACTTAAGTTACTTATATTCTTATTTTTTGTTAGTTCTTCTTCTTCTTTACTTGAATATTAGATGATTTGCAAATAAAATTCTTGCTTACTTTGAATATATCTTGTTTACTTTGAATATATCATGTTTGTTACTTATATTCTGTTTCAATAACTTGATTACATGGGAAATCTGTATGAATCACATGCGATTAGGAATGAATTACAAGTGATTCATCAAAAAATCCCATAGGATTCTGTATGAATCACATAAAAGATACTCGTCAAGTATCTTTTATGTGATTCATACAGAAACTACACTACTGTACTTGTCAAAAATATCAGATACCATCAATAACTTGATCAAATGGGTAATCTGTATGGATCACATGGGATTCTATATGAATCACAAGGGATCATAGAGAATCCCATGGGATTAGTGATGAATCACATGGGATTCATCAAAGAATCCCATGGGATTCTGTATAAAATCACATAAAGATACTTGACAAGTAAATATCATAAAAAGATAGATTTTTAAGAAACTACACAACAGTTACTCTACCAGTATCATAAAAGATTAGTTATGGTACTCCTATTCTACCATGGACATAAAGAATCAAAGAAATTTACATCTGCTCGTTTTTTCCTGGTAGCCACATGTAATGCAGTAAAACCCGGCTTGTCTGGCAGCATGACAATAGCTGCATCAGCCTCTAGCAGCAACTTCACAACCTCACTGCTAACACCTTTCACAGCCACATGCAATGTCGTTTGTCCTTTCTCGTCTGTCCTTCTAGCCAGTAGTGGATCTTTTTCCAGTAACGCCTTCACAATCTCAACATGCCCTGATCTAGCTGCTAGATGCAATGCATTTTTACCATTGGATCTGAAAATATATATCAAGCTACGGTCTTTTGATAACAACTCCTTAACGACAACAATGTGCCCTCTAGTGGCTGCAGTTATAAGAGGGGTCGCGTTTCCTTGGGATCTTGTTTGGCATAGTGATGGATCAGGGTCAAGTAGTAGTTGGACCACGACTGCAATAGCATGTCACCATATATAAGTTCGCATAAATTCATCAAGCATAAATGAACGCATAAATCTGTCTTTTTAGGATATTTTTTGGTCAAGTATTTGTATGTGATTCTTTGATGAATCATTTGTGATTCATTGCTAATCTCATGTGATTCTATATGATCCCAAGCATATATCCAGACATGAACTCATACAATTGACCCAAGTAGTACATGAACTCATACACGTTAGTCTGTAACTAAGCAAAATTCTAACTACTAGACCATAAATTCACTATTTCATATATCAATACAGTCACAAACATATGACAATAAGTAAAAAAAAAAAAAAAAAAAAAAAAAAAAAAAGCTAATCAATTACACACTTCAATATAGTGATTACTATAAACAAAAAAATAAGCTACTCGATCATAAAACTTCAATCCACTGGCTAAAAATAAGCTAATAAAAAAACTCATTCAATCACAACTTCAATCTATTGATTCATATAACTCATCCCCAATAATAAAGAATAAGCAACATCTACTAACAAAATAAGCTAAAAAAATATACCAGGATCTTCATTTCGAAGCTTAGTTTGATCGGAAACTATAGATGCATCCGATTTGGCTAATGAATCGCCTTTAGATAGAGCTATTTCATATAATATGTCCATTTTAATTTCTAAAAACACACAAAACGAAAACTAATCAATCAATCAACCAATCATTTATATAACTAATTTTATAAAAAAAACTAATCAATTCAATAATCTATTAATCCACCTGTTTCTGTAACCTAAATAAAATACGGTGATCATCTAACAGAGACGGAGCATGATTCCGTAACAGATCGATGACGTCATCAATACAACCGGACTGTAACAACCGCCTGATTTTAATTGAAAGATTTTTCACAATTAGGGTTTCGCAGAGGTTTGGGGATCTGAGAGAGAGATGAGAGAGACGAGTGTGAGTGTGTGTGTGTAGGTGTTTAGGTAGAAAGTATGGAATGACTAAAATGCCCCTCAGTATGTTCATTTTAATCTAAACCGTTTGATAGAAGAAGGATGGATGGTTGAGATCTTGTTATTTGTTCTTTAGATAAATGTTGTTTCGTATTGAACTTTTCTCATCAAGACAATCTTAATTAAGTTGTGCTGGAGGGTCTTGCATGGAAAATTTGGGGAGGACACAAGTTAATTTCTCGTTTACATATCTGCATATCTGCTTCTGAATCAAATTCGAACATGCATTATAAGATTCAAAAGGAGAATAAAAGGACTTAGTTAGGATTACTTTCAAACTTAATTCAATATGTTTTGCTTAATTTGTATTGGTGTAATATTTTATCTAGCTTCTTGCTAGTATAACGAAAATGGTAGCGATCGAATGGTGGCTGAAACAAATTAAAATGAAAAAAGAAAGGATGACGAAAATGTCAAAAGGTAGGTGCCAAAATGGTAACAGGTTTTCAATATGTTGGCTCCCCTAACCTAGACTTTGGATATATATGACCAATATATATGCATGTTAACATCATGTCTTTTCAATGTTTTATATTATTCTTTGTTTGTTAGTAGCATGTTAACATCATATCTTTTTAATGTTTTATATTATTCTTTGTTTGTTGGTAGCATGGTACTTTATTTATTAGTAGCATGGTAATGAGGGCCTTTTAAAATCCTTATGTATACCTTAAGTATGTTTAAATTTGTGAAAGCTGAAGGTTCTCGAAATGATCAAGTTGTCGTTATGAAGGAGAGCTGGAGGAGTATGATCGAGGATATGGCCATTAGGTTAACTTGTAGAAAAAATATCATTCTAGAATTCAGTTGCTTATATATATGCATGTCGATCATTTTAGTTTTGTCGTGGACCTAGCAGGATCGTCCTAAAAAGGGACGGAACCAGGACCAAATATGACTGAGTGTACAAATTTTTTGAACCGTAATATAATAGAGTTAAAAAGTGAATATCCATTTATGAACAAATATACTAGAAACACATTTCGATAGACCTGGTCCATTTAAGATGCATTTAGGAAAAATCGATGTTTTTTTCAAAAATTAACATTACATCGAAAAAATCCATGGGGTTCCCGGGAACCCGCGGGCACCCCCGGTTCCATCCCTGATCTTAAACGTGCCGTGAACCGGCCACATTATTATCTTGTGTTGCTATTCTTTGTTTCTTTAATTTGGATCATCGCGCGTTTTATTTTTAAACATAAACGTGTTTCAGTAGATTAAGATAGTTAATAACACAGATAATATATAGTATAAAGTAGACAGGACTACCAAAGATTCAATGTTGTACGGTGAAAAAAAAAGAAAAAAAAGATTCAATGTTGTTGGGCCAGCTTTTCACAGGTGCATGACGACTACCAATTCTTCTCCTTTTTGTCAACCGATTCCTATACCAATTCTTTTTTATATATTGCTTCTTCATATAAAACATAGAATTTTTCAATATTTTCAAGTTGTACTAAAAACATTAGCTAGCTTCACCAACAACCATGTAACAGAACCGATTGGACTTTAAAAATGACAACTTGATAACGACAACTTCAAAAAATGAAGCACTGTAAGTTTGCGACAGAACCGCATGGACTTTAAAAATGAAGCATAGCGGATCGGATAACCTAATTAATCACGAGCTTGGACACTTGTTGCACTTTAATATCTGACTTAATGAATCCAAAATCTATATTTACTTTGAAAATACGAGAATCACAAAACATATGATAATGTCTCTTAGATTATATACTATTTCTATATATATGTATATGCAGTTTTGCTAAATAAAGAAATATGTACGTTTGCCCACAGTTGCATGATATGATGCTTTGTGGCTTTGTGCACACCATAAACAGAAATGGTCGATTTTGATTTACATATCATATTGAAAGATATTTTACAAAAACAATATATGTAGTCTTGGTATATAATATATATATATATATATATATATATATATATATATATATATATGGAGTATTACCGAGTAATAATTGCTTGGTCTATAAAAGAAAATAAAAGAAAATAAAAGAAAAGAAAAACATGCAGGGGTGGGACCCTCAAGTTGGCCATAATCCAATCCAATACACATAGAGACTGGCTAAGCTATGTGTATATATATGGAGATGAAGGACAAGAAAGTGAGCATGCATCTATAGAATTATATATATAGCCATATATAATACATATGCTAGAGCATTTTCAGTCAAATTTGTAGTTCAAATTTTTTTTTAAGAAAATAATAAAGAAGATGGGAGGAGGTCGAATGCCATGTTGCGACAAGAGTAAGGTGAAGAGAGGACCATGGAGTCCCTCTGAAGACGTTAAACTCGTTACTTTCATTCAGAAACACGGTCATCCTAACTGGCGTTCCCTCCCTAAACAAGCTGGTATCTATCATCTTCCCTTCAAGTATTTCACTTTAATCTCTTCTATTATAACAAGTTAATATTGATAAACATAATGCTGGTTCAATGTAAATAAGTCATGTTAAGACCGAGATCGATCTGATTGTATTAAACTAGCAGCAGATGGCTAATCAATAATTCCTTCAAGGGAAACTTCAATTGTATGTGTTTCAGTTGTTTGATATTGTACATGCATGAGATCAAACATGAGTTTAGAAAATGATTTGAATTGTATCTTTTAAGAATCTGTCAATAAAATGTTGTTGGGCTAAATATAGATTAATTTTGGATGTGTAAGGTTTGCTAAGATGTGGAAAAAGCTGTCGTCTGAGATGGATAAATTACCTAAGACCTGACCTCAAGAGGGGAAATTTCACTCCACAAGAAGAACATTCCATCATTCGTCTTCATGCCACCTTCGGAAACAAGTAATCAAGCTACCTTAATTTTGCATCCTTGCATTTAATCTTATGTATAGCTAGATACTACTACTCACGATTTTAAACAAAAATATGTAGCAACTATCCATGCCAACAATGTAATGTTCAGGACTTACATATGTATAATTATAGTTAGAATTATCAGTTGTCTTTTACTTACTTGAAATGATATTACGTGTGGTATGCAGGTGGTCCAAAATTGCATCTCATCTACCTGGACGAACAGACAATGAGATCAAGAACGTATGGAATACACATTTGAAGAAAATGTCCCTACAACAACTCGCAATGAATATCAATACTATTGATGATGCACCTAATTCCTCATCGTCCAAGATCTCAGATAGCGATCCAAACATCAACAATGAGGAGCTTACAAATCAAGGAATATCGTCCTCTCATAATCAGCAGCAAGAAGCGTCTGTAGTAGAAAATCCAAAAGTGATTGAAGTTACTACTACAGGTCCAATATTGGTTCAAGATATAATATATGATCCATTAACCCCGTCAAGTTCAACAGTATCTAGCAACTCAGCCCAAGATTATAACGCATGTATTAACTACTGCAATATAAATAATCCTCCTTCTCATAATGAAGAAATAACTATAAACAACATCAATACTGAAATTCCTAGTTTAGAATCTCCTGAGGATGAGTTTTGGAGCATGCTCGAGCCACCTCAACCAATTAACCTTGATCATGATCATGAAGATGTAGATGATGGATCGTGGAAATTAGGCCATGAAACCATGGAGGCTGTCGATTATTGGGTGAGATTGTTAGAAGATGAACTTGGATTAGAAAAAGCATATCCAAGTGCAGATGCTACAACAACAGCCACTAGTCAACAGAGTGACCAAAACAATTATCAAACAATGTCCAAGATGGACCAGGAGGAGCCTGAAATATGGTGCAAAATAAGTGATCAAATATTTCCATTGTGGCCAACTTCCCCTCACAGTTTTGATTTTTATTAGTTAGTCTTGATTGGCTGGAGACTAAGTTCAAAAAAAAAAAAAAAAAAAAAGGATTGACTGGAGACTAAAAATATAAATAAATATAATATAATCTGTGTTCATGTTGGACTTGGCAACCTAGGTAGATTGATATCAACTTATGATATGATAGGTAGAAACATATATGCATGCATGTACTGTAGTAATTAAGGTAGTTGGGTGGGTCCTTTTATTACTGTACTGGTCAAGGGAGCTACATATACATACCGTAACTCTTTTGGCATATATGATAGTTTGTGAAACATGAAAATAATTGACTTAATAGCACCTTTTCAAGATATGTATGGTCTCCCTAATTGCTTTATCAAAATAGAAAATAGAGTAAATTGCAAAAATTGTCCCTAAAATTTGGCCAAATTGCAAGTTTCGTCCCTGAAGTTTGGAAAGTGCAAGAATCGTCCAAGTGGCAAACTTTTGAGGCAAATATCATCCCTGGCCTCGGTCAAAAGACAAAAATACCCATGTCTTTTTCTTTTTTTATATTCCTTTTCAGTTTCTTACACCAATGTTTCTTGTATTGCGCAAGGCTTTAAAAATTTAGTCTTTTTTTACACAAATGGTCCTTCTTACACAAAATCGTCCTTATGTTGCGCAAGGCTTACAAAAATGGTCCTTTAGTCCGTTTTTCTTCCTTTTTTTACGTTTTCGTCAGTTTTTCTTACGTTTTTTCCGTTTTTGTCCGTTTTTATCCGTTTTTGTCCGTTTTTCTTACTTTTTTAAATTTTTTACGTTTTCTTCCGTTTTTCTTCCGTTTTTTTACGTTTTCGTACGTTTTTCTTACGTTTTTTCCGTATTTGTCTCTTTTTATCCGTATTTGTCCGTTTTTCTTACGTTTTTTACGTTTTCGTCCATTATTTTTACGTTTTTTTCTGTTTTCATACGTATTTTATGTTTTTATCCGTTTTTGTCACTTTTTCTTACAATTTTATCCGTTTTTATACGTTTTCGAACGTTTTCTTGCGCTTTCATCCGTTTTTATCGTTTTCGAACGTTTTCTTACGTTTTTTTTTTTTTTTTTTTTCTGTTTTATCCGTTTTTGTTCATTTTCCTTACGTTTTTGTACGTTTTTGTCCGATTTTTTTTTGACCAAATTAAAAAAAAAAAAATTAAATAAAAAAAAATCAAAATTTTTGTCCGATTTTTTTTTTCTTTTTTGTCCGAATTTTTAAAAAACAATTAAGAAATTCAAAATTCTTGTCCGAAATTTTTTTGACCAAATTTTTTTTTAAAAATAAATAAAATATTCGGACAAAAAAAATTCGGACAAAAATTTTGAATTTTTTTTTAAAAATTCGGACAAAAAAGAAAAAAAAATTGGACAAAAATTTTGAACTTTTTTTATTTTTTTAAAAAAATTCGGACAAAAAAGAAAAAAAATTCGGACAAAAATTTTGATTTTTTTCTATTTTTTTATTTTTTTTTAAAAATTGGTCAAAAAAAATCGGACAAAAAATTCGGACTAAATATAATATTCAGACAAAATAAAAAAATTCGGACAGAAAAAAAAGAAAACGGAAAAAAACGTACAAAAATGTAAGAAAAATGAACAAAAACGGATAAAACAGACAAAAACGTAAGAAAAACGTCCGAAAACGATAAAAACAGATGAAAGCGCAAGAAAACGGGCGAAAACGTATAAAATTGTTAAAAAAAGGGATAAAAACGGAAAAAAACGTAAGAAAAATGGACGAAAACGTAAAAAACGTAAGAAAAACGGACAAAAAGAGAAAAAAAGGTAAGAAAAACGGACGAAAACGTAAAAAATGGAAGAAAAACGGACGAAAACGTAAAAAACGTAAAAATAAAAGGTAAGAAAAAGGGACAAAAACGTAAGAAAAACGGACAAAAACGGACAAAAACGGAAAAAACGGAAGAAAAACGGACTCAAGGACTATTTGTGTAAGCCTTGCGCAACACAAGGACGATTTTGTGTAAGAAGGATCATTTGGGTAAAAAAAAGACTAAATTTGTAAAGCCTTGCGCAACACAAGAACCATTGGTGTAAGAAACTGAAAAGGAATATAAAAAAAAAAAAAGACAGGGGTATTTTTGTCATTTGACGGAGGCCAGGGACGATATTTGCCCAAAAAGTTTGCCGCATGGACGATTCTTGCACTTTCCAAACTTCAGATTCGAAACTTGCAATTTGGCCAAACTTTAAGGACAATTTTTGCAATTTACTCTAGAAAATAATAATAGTTGGATTAAGATTCTCTTAAGTTGGTTCTTACATTAGCTTTGTTGTGAGAGGGATTCAAATAAGTGAGCCCACGATTTTTCAATAAAAAGAAAAACTAATACAATAGTATGTATTTGTCGGACCTTAAATATCATTTGTCATTTGTTTTAGAGGGGGAGGTATCGTTGAGCCAACGGTGGCGCCAAACCCACCAGCCCAAAACTGAGAACGGCGCACGACTACACGAGTCATGCCATTCGTTGTTGCGCCATATTTGCCAGCCAACGCCATTCTTCAATTTTATTTTATTTTTTTGCCAAAAATTCAAACGTTGGAGACGAAGGGGACGTTTGGTAACGGTAATAATACCGTTTGGAACACACTATGACCCAAAAAAATTTTTTTTTTAACCCACAAAAAAACCTATAAATACATCCTTATTATTCCATACTTCACACACACTTACAATATATTTTATAACATACTACTATCTACTTTTCTCAATTTTTTTCCAACCAAAATGAATCCCAACTCACCATAGATTAACAACATGCTAAACGACCCGTCGAACCAAATGACGGGCTCGTCTTGAAATCCAGCCAACAATCCGGGCTCGTCTTCGAATCCATACAATCAATCGCCTTATTTTCCTACCTTCCCAACAAACCCATACATGAATCCCGAAGAACAAATGCTATTTAGTCAATGAAAAATGCAACAATATAATCAACTTTCTCAACAATAACATCAACAACTAAACCAAGGCACCGCTTCCCAACCAAATTCCGACCATGCATCCTTCCATCTACGAGACGAAGACGAAGACGAATACGAAGATGAAGACGAAGATGAAGAAGAGGTGGTCCCGACCCCGACGTCGAAAAAGACGAAGACGAAGAAAACCACCGAAACGCAAGCTACGCAAGGTGGTACTCGACCTCGTAACGTGTGGACCCAAGACGAGGAGTTGCTTTTGGCGGAGTGTTTCATTCAAATATCCGAGGATCCAAAAAGAGGTGCGGGTCAATCAAAGGAAACATTTTGGTATAGAGTTCACGACGTATACAATATGGAAGCCGAGAAACACAAGTGGACTATTCGTACCAAGAACATGTTGACGGGAAAGTGGACTCCAATGAATAAAGAGGTTACCAAGTGGAATTCGTTAGTGAATGAAACAAGTGTTATGAGTGGGGAGAGTGATAAAGATTTTATGGCGAGGGTGCATTCGTTGTTTAAAACGGTGACGGGTATTGACTTTAAACACATGAGCGCTTGGGGCTTTTTGAAAGACAAGCACAAGTGAAAAAATCCCGAATCACCATTGGCAAAGCGAAATCGTCTTCGGGTTACGGAGGAGGAACCCGAGCATTTTGGCCCAGAAGCATTGCCATGGCCTGACGACATGTGCCGGATTTCTAAGAGTCAACATTCGTCAAACTCGACCGCTAGTTCCAGTAATGTTTCAAGAAATGATGCAACAACAAATCGAGTTAGACCGCAAGGCAAAGATGGATGTTATCGAACGAGTGTCACTCGCGAGAGTTAATTTATATGAATCTCAAAAGATTGCCGAGGAGATGCGACTGCTACAAATGGATACAAGCAAGATGGATCCGATCGACGCAGCGATCGTCAAAGCCCAAAAAGTACGAATCCGGGCAAAGTATCCAACCGAAGAGTACTAGTTTTTTATTTCTATGTTTATGTACTAGGTTTTTATTTCTATGTTTATATACTAGGTTTTTATTTTTATTTAATTTTTTGTTAATTAATGTAATGTGTGTTTTTCTTTTATTTAATGAAGTTTATTTTAGTGAATATTATGTATGTTTTATTTTATGTAAATGAAAAAAAAATAAAAAAGAAATTAAAGAACGGCACCACATTTTCTGATGTTAGCGGTAACGGCACAAAATGTGGTACCAAAAGTTTGTTGGTGCCGTTCTGTGTTTTGCTGGCGTGCAGCACTTTTTGAGAACGGCACGAGCCAAACGGCTCCACGATACCCACCGCTCTTACGAATAAAACTTTAGATATTAATATATTACATAGTTTAATGTATAAAACTAGAGTAAATTGCAAAAATCGTCCTTGTGGTTTAGCCAAATTGCACGTTTCGTCCTTGTGGTTCAATAAGCGCAAAAATCGTCCTTATTTTGCACTGTTACGTGCACTTTTGGTCCTCCATCATTGCAAAAATCGTCCTTGTGGTTTTTCAAATTTAACTGTTGAAGGACCAAAAGTGCACGTAACAGTGCAAAATAAGGACGACCTTTGCACTTATTGAACCACAAGGACGAAACGTGCAATTTGGCCAAACCACAAGGACGATTTTTGCAATTTGTAACACCCCCAATTTCGTGATATGCAGCGGAATTTAAATTGGGTGTTACTTCATGGCACAACAGTTGAATAGTAGAAAACGATCACCACTTTGGTCGTTTTAAAAGATTTATCATTCGAATATCAGAGTTTACAAAGTAAGGTCCCCGTGGTTTCAAAGTTTATTAAATATGTTTTCGAATGATATTTATAGCCTTCATAATTATCCGTGCTCCTCCGTGCCATCCGTGCTCATTGTGAACCTGAGATAAATACATGCTTAAAATGTCAACACAATGGTTGGTGAGTTCGTGGAGTTTGATAGGAAATAACTTTCTTTTAATAAATTTAAAAGAGGTCTAGCGGTTGTCGAAAAGAATAATAGTTTTTCATGAAATCAATAATAAGATGAGTTGAATAAAAATCCACTAATGATTTATGTATGATCTCAAGTGATTATAAGTTTCAAGTCTTAAATGAAGCTGAGCTACGTTGTTATACGCTCGAAATGATGTGTTGGTTCAACTTTTAAATGTAACGATACGCCAAGCATTTTGGGTTGTCTTTTGTAGAATTCACGATTAAGTCGCATATGATAACAGTTAAAGTTTAAGTACATGATTCATAATCATAACACGTAGTGAAAATAATAATCTAGAGTCTGAAGTCTATCAGTGTAAAGTGGTGGTCTACTAAATACAGCTGTATCCTAGGATATATATGAAACATTCATATATTCATAAAGTTATATTGCGCTAAGCCTCATGACACGCAAAACGTTAACATTGTACCGGAAAACGGAGTGTTCATCAAATTAATGACGAAAGTTTTGCCCTCATGTAATAGGTGACTTGCCAATTCCTATTTTTCTCAAATATAGTGCATCGCGACTAAATACGACTAACCATGTAGGCATTCCGTCCAAGTATTTAGTGGGATAGGTCGTCAGCCTCTAACAGGTTTCGAAGCTGTTCACTATATTCGCGCTCACCGCAGTGATTAATGGCTCATGATCAAGGGACTTTATGGCAATAAAGTAAACTTAGGCAATATGGGTTTCAGGGTGCATGAATTATGCGTAATTTTAGTCTTGGCAATTATTTCTAGTGAAATGTGGAAATATCATAATAAGGTAACATTACATTCATTTGTTATATGAATGCATACAATAAGTCTCAGTATCATGTTACATCAAGTAGTTTAAAATTGTTATCTTTCAAATTCAGTGTTTATGCTAAGCAAGCAATTTGTACATATATCGAACATATATTTCTCTCAATGGTGATTTGAACATGTATAGCATAGTGGATGATTTTGAGTAAATCATGAGAGTTTTCAAAGTATATAAGTAACTTAAAACAGTTAAAGCATGTATCTTCCCCAAAAGTGTTATTAAAAACAAATATTAAAAGTAGGGGCCACGACTCACCTGAAGCGTATCTGACAAGATAGAATTTATAAGATCTAGGGAAACGATCCCGGAAACGTCTTTGATACGAAACCTGAATATAAAGGAAGTCTAAGATTTCTGACTTACTACTAACAGTGAGTGTGATGTGAGAATCGTATAACGATTTGATTGGTGATATGAGTGTGATATGCTTAAAATGCCTCAAGTTAAAAAATATATATCATAGCTGATATTATCTTAATTCTGTTATCAATCGTCCCAAAATATTACTTTTTCAAAATATGAAAAAAAAAGAATGTGCAAGGTGAAACCGTTATATCCTAGTTATAATAAATAACGAATACTAAATAATGCATACTAAAATGTAAAATGCATATGAAGTGATGGGGTGAAAATGAAAATAACTAAGAATGTCAAGTGTAATTAAATAGGTCCTTGTCCTTTTCAGATTTTATAATCTTTAGTCTAACTGGGATTGCGTTACGTCGTTAGTCCTCGGTTAAGTCCATAGTCCACAATAGTCCAAAAGTTGTCCATATGTCCACATAAGGATGAAGTCTACTGGTATGTCAATTTAAGTTCTTTATAAACTGTTTTCACAGCTTCAGTCCATAAGTTTCATAGTTTGGCGGTTTTGGTCCCTCTAGTTAGATCGCGTTACATTTTTAGTCCAAAAGTGATAAAATTGTAAGGAAAAAGGTGGTGACTTTTTATAAGTTACTTTTAAGATTATTAAAGCTTATTTCACTAGCTTATTCGGTTGTTTGCTTATTTTTACTACTAATGGGCCCTTAACGAGCCAAAACACTAAGTCCATTAACCAAAGTTTATTCTTGTTGTTTGAGGTAATTTGGTATGTCAAAAGGTTTACTTTTACGTTTTGTTTTTATACTGAAAAGTCTCAATAATCACTTTATCTCATTTGCTTGTACACAGCTTGATGGGTTTTAAAACCCACTCGCTATTTTTAGTTGTTTTCGAAAGTGGTTTGGCGATTTAACTTGGCTGTTTTAAAGGGTTGTTTCTCGCTTGTTTTTACAAGGTTTTTAAACGAAAAGTGTAGTTAGTTACGTGGTGTAATAGGTCGTGTAAAGAGAGGACATGGTCGTTAAATTATATAGTGAGATATGAAGTCATTTTGGAGGCTTCTTGAGACTGTTTACATACGTATAAAACACTTAACATATTTTAGCTTTTATACGTGGGAATTAAATATCATGCAATGCAAGTTTCTAAAAGTGAGGGTGGTATAAGTTGTGAGAGTGAGTTGAGAGAAAAGTAGTGCTCGTTGTTACAGAACGATTATAACAATTAGTTTGTATATATATATATATATATATATATATATATATATATATATATATATATATATATATAATATATATATATATATATATATGTTCGTGTAATGAGAAAAGTCATGCATGAGGTATTTTTGTACGTGGATAATGATGTAAAATAACCCTAGAGGGACTTACAAGGAGTGGGATGGAGATCGTGGCTCATTGGATACGAGCGGAACCAATAAAACTTGCAACCCTTATACCGTATATAGCAAAATAATTCCTTTGATTTGGACAGAAGGAATCCCGATCGTGTTTCTGGGTCTTGTGGTCTGGAAAAAGGGTTCTAGAGAGCTAGAGTGCATTGCATGGGGTTGTTATAATGAATGGAAGACAAGTTGGGGTGAAATGGCTATGAAAGTCAAGATGGGCATACGTATGGGAGTCATATATTTTAAGTCAAGTTTATCAACTTGGTGTATACAATATCATTTCTATCTTGCTGACAGTAGCATGTGGTCTTGGCAAAGGAATTATAGAGCAATATGATGAGTTGTGTGTGATTGAGAGTGGGTGAGAGATGGTGAAGGTGAAAGGTGGTAGAATGGCAGTGGGGTTCGACTGAAATTACGAGGACGAAATCAGTGGGCTACATGAGTTAGGATACATCTTTACATGTCGATCTTTCCTTACTGTGTTGCTTCACAATGAGACCAAAGATACTTCCTACGTGATTAGAGCGTATAGTGAGTTGGAAAGGAGTGAAGATAAGTGAGTTGGAATATATTTTTACGTATGGTTTTTCCTTTGCTCGATGGTTTCCAAGGTCGAGATAGAAAGTCTACTGGTTTTTAAGGTTTCTTTGAGAGGTGAAAGAAATGAGAATGAGAGTAGTATAGAGGGTGGTAGGTTGGGATAGTTTTATAGCAGAAAATTTATACACGTCTCTCTCAATCATTTGCCTCTACTGTTCTTGTTGGAGAGGTGGCATGTTTTGCTAAAATATCTTAAGGAGTTTGGTGGAATTTGTCTCTTGTTGTTGGATTGTATTCATGTTCGGTTATTCTATATGGGTGCAACGTGGAGTTTTATAAAATACAAGTTGGCTATTGATGTTCTAGTTATCACAATATGCTTAAAAGGGTTACTGGGAAGGTGTAGGAAAAAGCCGGTTTCGAATTAGTCAAGTTGTGAGATTTTTACCTATGCGGATGTAGTTGAAATGAGACGGACAAATGAGTCTTCAAAACCATATCAACACATGACTTGTGTTTCTGAAATTTGGCATACGGGTAGTCTATTGGGTGATGAATGAGAGTAAGTAAAAATAATGACATGTTGTATTTAAAGCTCGAGAGATCAAGGCTGTTTTGGAGAGGTTGTGGCTGTCGAGTTTTACAATAAAATCACAAAGTTAAACTAACTTTGGAATTGGACTTGAAACGTGTAATAAGGTATGGTGATGGGCTGCTGTTGGTGTGGTGGGCCGAGCAGTTAGTCTGCTTAATTTATATTAGTGAAATATGATTTGTGTAATATGTAATTAAGTTATAGATATATTAGTTTTAACTAAAATTTGTAAATTGTGTAAAGGGTGATTTGTAAACTATTAGTTGTTGTAATATAAGTATGTTCCGTAATGTACGTCGTGAACTAGTGTCGACATTCGGTAATTGTTGTGATGTTGTGACGTGGTAGGAATAACATAGTAAGTAAATCAAAATTTAAATTTCCCCGTAAAAATGGGTTTTGTTAAACGGTACGTTGAGATTATCTTAAATCATTGAGGATTATTACGAGGGATTTTCGTGGGATCCTACAGTATCTACCCCTAAATTTTGAACTTCGTCCCGAAGTTCAGTCCGTGATAGGTGCTGAAAAATGTAGTATTCTGAGATGAGAGTTATGGAAAATGTTGTCGAGATATTTCTTATTCGAATATCAAAGAGGCGAGATTCCAACTAAATTTATTTGTACTAGATGAAATAAATTCAAATGTTTGGTTAATAATTTAATTTATAGGTTACGAATAGTAAAAGTAACGGCCGATAGTAGGGAATATTTAGCACTTAATGTTTAGGGTTCTAACGGTCGAGACTAGGGGATTTTTAATGGTAGTGATTTGAAATTTAATGATCGTGAATAGTAAAATAACGGGTACTTTCTCCACTTATATTCCCTATTTAATCTCCATCTACCTTTTTCCTTTTTCACCTTTTCGCTCCACCCTTTCCATTCATCTTCATCTCTTCCGGAAAAAAAATCGCACCATGCTGCCGATTGCCATTGTCGTAGCCACCGTGTACATTGTCCTTGTCGCCGTTTATCTGGCCTTCTTCCCCGACGAAAACTCCGACTACTTCATCGCTTCTTTGGTGTTCATCGTACCCCTCACTATTTTAGCGATTTATGTGGATAAGTTCTTGGGGTGAGGATCTCGAGCTAGTGTGGTTAGAATGTAGCTTTGTTGTGTGTCGATGTAACCTTTAATGAATGTGGAATAAAATCTCGTTTATGTTTAGTTATAAGTCTCGATATAGCTTTTAATATTTTGTTATATTTATGGCGCAGAATAATCAAGGTGCTTCATCCTATGGTGGCTCTTGCTATTGCTGGGTTGGTGGGGGTTGTTGTTTCTATGGTGGGCCAACCTATTGAAGATTGTATGCCTTATATTGTGTTTATTGTACTATTAGCACTTCCGATGTTAATCATTTCGCTATGTATTAACTTCCGTGGTTTTTAATGAAATTTATGTTATTTGTGCTTTCCACATATTGTTGTGAATTTTTAAAGTTTCTATATTCGTATTTTTCTTCGACTGCGTATAAGAGGGTGTAGATCTTACTGAGGTTGGTTAAAAGTGAGGTTTATGAATAAGCTATTTTGTCTCGAGATTCTGGTTTTTGGAATGAAAATTGTTATTCCATCGTGTTTTGAAAATAAACATGATTCATAATTTTTGAAGATCACAAATTTATGGGGTAGCCTACTCGTCAAACAAAAAGTTTGTAAATAATAGATTTCTAACAATGAGGGTTTCGGATGAGAACTTACTGAATGTAAAGATAGCTGTTGAACTTTAACTTTTGTAAAGAAAAACTTGTTAGATAAAGTTTTTAGTGACAACACAGAATCGGTTCCAAGTTTGTCCAATGATAAACAAGGGTGCGTTAGGTTACTGTAGCCATGGGCTGAGGCCTAAACGTTTCAAGGGTAAGTTTGGTTTGGTGAATATGAAATGTTGAACATACGTTCCATGACATATATGGTTACGAGGTAGCTTCTAGATCATTGAAATCTCGTATAATGCCTGAGAGTTTCGAGAGGGCATTAGGAGGTTCACAATTTCCTAGAGGATGAGTAGTCAAATAGTACGGAAAGTGTTATTTGTATGTGGCGTGTTCATGATTTTTAAGTCATGGTGTGGCGTGTTTAACGCGATCTGTTCCTGACTCTTGCGTTGAAATGCGAAAGCCAAAGTAGAATTTTTACCACGTATCCTAGAACTAGTTGCTAGTTTTAATAGACACAAAATTTTGAAAGTTTTACCGTTCGAATACAAACGGTTATATTTCTCAGAATAAAATAATTGAAAAGTATTTTTCAAACCCTTATAAATACCATTGGCATGCTTGTGTTATCCATACACACACAATCAATGGCTTGTAAGTTACCACATACCGCTGAACAAATTCAACTGTATATCAAGGCAGAAACTGAGGGTAGTGACGTGGATCGTCAAAATGCTATTGTGAAGGTCATCCTGCAATTTGAGGCTACGAAACAACTGAAACGACGACTTAGAGAAAGCTACGCCATGTGTACAGACATTTCAGATGATAGGAAGTATGTGATTGACACGTTTTTGTATGATGAATATTGTAAGGACGCTGCTGTCATCGAATCGCTGTGGGCTTGTGTTCATCAGATAGATAATCAGATTTCCAACAAAGTTCGTTGGAGTTTGGAAGAGAATGTTGAAGCTGCTAGGGTTGAACATCAACGACAACAACAACAACAACAACAACAACAACAACAACGACGACAAAAACAACAACAACAACAAAATCCACCACCACCACAACAGCAACAACAACCACAACTACAACAAGGTGCATCAAGTTCATCTACACCAAGGGTGGTTGTGCAACAACAACATTTGCCTCATCTGGATCACTTCCAGCCAAGTTTCGAGGAGAATGTGGCAGTTGATGATGGTGGTTGGACTTCTGACATGGAGCGGGATCTGAGCAGGTTGGAAGCTCAATGGGAAGCAAAGAAGTTGGCGAGCTTTGATCCTTATGATGACGGTTATCAGTCCAACAACTCTCAGACCTGGGATCATCCGGACTACCTTTGAAGTCTAGGTTTATGTTTATGTGATGTTTTAATCCAGTATCGTTTGTAATGTTTAAGTATTTCTGTCAGGTTTATTTGAATAATATGGTGTTTTGAATTTTATTTGAGATTACTGTAGAATTTACAGTGCCTGAGATTGAACTATAGGGATCACTGTATCACTTACAGTGTTCAAGAAAAGTAGAGGCCACTGTATTTACTCACAATGTCTGCTAAGAAAATAGAGACCACTAGAGTTTTGTGATAAATTCAAAGTGGTAAGGTTACGAAGAAATTTTGAGACCATTGTACCTACAATGTCTGGGAGTTTAGAGGTAGCATCATGAAATTCACAACGTTAGAGGAATGAATAGGACCATTGTGTAGTTCATAGTGTCTTAATAGTGGATGAATTTATTGTAGTCTTATGTGAAATTTGCTATTTCCCAGTTAACACAACTTGGAAAAATTTTCCTTTGGAATAACTATTGTTATTCTTTTATGAAATTTCACATGGTTTCCAATTATAAGAATCTGTGCGGGTAACTTACCCGTTAAACAAAAGAGTTTTGTTGATAATAGATTCTTACACAAAGATATTCGAATAAGGATTCGGTGTATGTAGAGAAAATTGCTGAATCCCGGCTTTTAGGGGATGGGAAATCTTGTTTGTCCTTGTGTGAGGAATAGTTAATGCAAGTGGCTAGAATAGTGAGAGATAGTATTATGATAAGAGTGTTGCTTTGAACTCGTATAGTAACATCATGTATTAATGTTTTATTGCATTAATAACTTGTGTATTCTTGTTGTACAGGATATTCGAGGTGTTAAACCCAGTCGTGGTTCTTGTTCTTGCTGGTGTAGTGGTGTTTTTCATTGGTATAACGGGTCAATCGATTGGTGATGTTATGCCTTCCTTAGTGATGTTAGCATTACCAACGCTAATTATATCATTATGTATCAATATTTATGGTTTCTAATGAGAGTTATGCCGTGTGTTTGATGAATTTTCGTGGTTATTGGTTTCATACTAGTGCCCTTACAGATAAAAATAAGCCCACTTATTTATAATTCGTTATTTACATAGAGAGGCGTCCCAAACAATGTAAATGAGGAAATATAAACTTATGGTTCAGCGCTTTACAATTTCTTTATTTAAATAAAAGGCATCCCAATCATTCAAATAAAGACATTGTAAACCATCCTACTTAAGAATTTCTGATTTAACACTCGTACTAATCCACACAATAATCCATGCGCGGATTTTTCGGAAATACAGAAAAATTTATTTCACACGTATCTATAAAGATACGAATAAGATAATTAAAGGTGGTTGGTACAGTATTGAATAGTGTGATATACATCAATATATTAGAGTGTTGGTGTAGCAAAACTATCTAGAAGTCACATAAGCGTCTGGCGGATGGTAAGCACGGAGAGCGAAAGGCTATAAAATGTTTTGTTTGTAAAAGTAGTTATAGTTCGGACCTCATTTAGACCCGTTTCTCTATAACTGTAGCTCTGATACCAATCTGTAACACCCCCAATTTCGTGATATGCAGCGGAATTTAAATTGGGTGTTACTTCATGGCACAACAGTTGAATAGTAGAAAACGATCACCAATTTGGTCGTTTTAAAAGATTTATCATTCGAATATCAGAGTTTACAAAGTAAGGTCCCCGTGGTTTCAAAGTTTATTAAATATGTTTTTGAATGATATTTATAGCCTTCATAATTATCCGTGCTCCTCCGTGCCATCCGTGCTCATTGTGAACCTGAGATAAATACATGCTTAAAATGTCAACACAATGGTTGGTGAGTTCGTGGAGTTTGATAGGAAATAACTTTCTTTTAATAAATTTAAAAGAGGTCTAGCGGTTGTCGAAAAGAATAATAGTTTTTCATGAAATCAATAATAAGATGAGTTGAATAAAAATCCACTAATGATTTATGTATGATCTCAAGTGATCATAAGTTTCAAGTCTTAAATGAAGCTGAGCTACGTTGTTATACGCTCGAAATGATGTGTTGGTTCAACTTTTAAATGTAACGATACGCCAAGCATTTTGGGTTGTCTTTTGTAGAATTCACGATTAAGTCGCATATGATAACAGTTAAAGTTTAAGTACATGATTCATAATCATAACACGTAGTGAAAATAATAATCTAGAGTCTGAAGTCTATCAGTGTAAAGTGGTGGTCTACTAAATACAGCTGTATCCTAGGATATATATGAAACATTCATATATTCATAAAGTTATATTGCCCTAAGCCTCATGACACGCAAAACGTTAACATTGTACCGGAAAACGGAGTGTTCATCAAATTAATGACGAAAGTTTTGCCCTCATGTAATAGGTGACTTGCCAATTCCTATTTTTCTCAAATATAGTGCATCGCGACTAAATACGACTAACCATGTAGGCATTCCGTCCAAGTATTTAGTGGGATAGGTCGTCAGCCTCTAACAGGTTTCGAAGCTGTTCACTATATTCGCGCTCACCGCAGTGATTAATGGCTCATGATCAAGGGACTTTATGGCAATAAAGTAAACTTAGGCAATATGGGTTTCAAGGTGCATGAATTATGCGTAATTTTAGTCTTGGCAATTATTTCTAGTGAAATGTGGAAATATCATAATAAGGTAACATTACATTCATTTGTTATATGAATGCATACAATAAGTCTCAGTATCATGTTACATCAAGTAGTTTAAAATTGTTATCTTTCAAATTCAGTGTTTATGCTAAGCAAGCAATTTGTACATATATCGAACATATATTTCTCTCAATGGTGATTTGAACATGTATAGCATAGTGGATGATTTTGAGTAAATCATGAGAGTTTTCAAAGTATATAAGTAACTTAAAACAGTTAAAGCATGTATCTCCCCCAAAAGTGTTATTAAAAACAAATATTAAAAGTAGGGGCCACGACTCACCTGAAGCGTATCTGACAAGATAGAATTTATAAGATCTAGGGAAACGATCCCGGAAACGTCTTTGATACGAAACCTGAATATAAAGGAAGTCTAAGATTTCTGACTTACTACTAACAGTGAGTGTGATGTGAGAATCGTTTAAAGATTTGATTGGTGATATGAGTGTGATATGCTTAAAATGCCTCAAGTTAAAAATATAATATCATAGCTGATATTATCTTAATTCTGTTATCAATCGTCCCAAAATATTACTTTTTCAAAATATGAAAAAAAAAAAGAATGTGCAAGGTGAAACCGTTATATCCTAGTTATAATAAATAACGAATACTAAATAATGCATACTAAAATGTAAAATGCATATGAAGTGATGGGGTGAAAATGAAAATAACTAAGAATGTCAAGTGTAATTAAATAGGTCCTTGTCCTTCTCAGATTTTATAATCTTTAGTCTAACTGGGATTGCGTTACGTCGTTAGTCCTCGGTTAAGTCCATAGTCCACAATAGTCCAAAAGTTGTCCATATGTCCACATAAGGCTTGAAGTCTACTGGTATTTCAATTTAAGTCCTTTATAAACTGTTTTCACAGCTTCAGTCCATAAGTTTCATAGTTTGGCGGTTTTGGTCCCTCTAGTTAGATCGCGTTACATTTTTAGTCCAAAAGTGATAAAATTGTAAGGTAAAAGGTGGCGACTTTTTATAAGTTACTTTTAAGATTATTAAAGCTTATTTCACTAGCTTATTCGGTTGTTTGCTTATTTTTACTACTAATGGGCCCTTAACGAGCCAAAACACTAAGTCCATTAACCAAAGTTTATTCTTGTTGTTTGAGGTAATTTGGTATGTCAAAAGGTTTACTTTTACGTTTTGTTTTTATACTGAAAAGTCTCAATAATCACTTTATCTCATTTGCTTGTACACAGTTTGATGGGTTTTAAAACCCACTCGCTATTTATAGTTGTTTTCGAAAGTGGTTTGGCGATTTAACTTGGCTGTTTTAAAGGGTTGTTTCTCGCTTGTTTTTACAAGGTTTTTAAACGAAAAGTGTAGTTAGTTACGTGGTGTAATAGGTCGTGTAAAGAGAGGACATGGTCGTTAAATTATATAGTGAGATATGAAGTCATTTTGGAGGCTTCTTGGGACTGTTTACATACGTATAAAACACTTAGCATATTTTAGCTTTTATACGTGGGAATTAAATATCATGCAATGCAAGTTTCTAAAAGTGAGGGTGGTATAAGTTGTGAGAGTGAGTAGAGAGAAAAGTAGTGCTCGTTGTTACAGAACGATTATAACAATTAGTTTGTATATATATATATATATATATATATATATATATATATATATATATATATATATATATATATATATATATATATATATATATATATATATATATATATATATATGTTCGTGTAATGAGAAAAGTCATGCATGAGGTGTTTTTGTACGTGGATAATGATGTAAAACAACTCAAGAGGGACTTACAAGGAGTGGGATGGAGATCGTGGCTCGTTGGATACGAGCAGAACCAAGAAAACTTGCAACCCTTATACCGTATATCGCAAAATAATTCCCTTGATTTGGACAGAAGGAATCCCGATCAATTCTCGTGTTTCTGGGTCTTGTGGTCTGGCAAAAGGGTGCTAGAGAGCTAGAGTGCATTGCATGGGGTTGTTATAATGAATGGAAGACAAGTTGGGGTGAAATGGCTATGAAAGTCAAGATGGGCATACGTATGGGAGTCATATATTTTAAGTCAAGTTTATCAACTTGGTGTATACAATATCATTTCTATCTTGCTGACAGTAGCATGTGGTCTTGGCAAAGGAATTATAGAGCAATATGATGAGTTGTGTGTGATTGAGAGTGGGTGAGAGATGGTGAAGGTGAAAGGTGGTAGAATGGCAGTGGGGTTCGACTGAAATTACAAGGACGAAATCAGTGGGCTAAATGAGTTAGGATACATCTTTACATGTCGATCTTTCCTTACTGTGTTGCTTCACAATGAGACCAAAGATACTTCCTACGTGATTAGAGCGTATAGGGAGTTGGAAAGGAGTGAAGATAAGTGAGTTGGAATATATTTTTACGTATGGTTTTTCCTTTGCTCGATGGTTTCCAAGGTCGAGATAGAAAGTCTACTGGTTTTTAAGGTTTCTTTGAGAGGTGAAAGAGAGGAGAATGAGAGTAGTATAGAGGGTGGTAGGTTGGGATAGTTTTATAGCAGAAAATTTATACACGTTTCTCTCAATCATTTGCCTCTACTGTTCTTGTTGGAGAGGTGGCATGTTTTGCTAAAATATCTTAAGGAGTTTGGTGGAATTTGTCTCTTGTTGTTGGATTGTATTCATGTTCGGTTATTCTATATGGGTGCAACGTGGAGTTTTGCAAAGTACAAGTTGGCTATTGATGTTCTAGTTATCACAATATGCTTAAAAGGGTTACTGGGAAGGTGTAGGAAAAAGCCGGTTTCGAATTAGTCAAGTTGTGAGATTTTTACCTATGCGGATGTAGTTGAAATGGGACGGACAAATGAGTCTTCAAAACCATATCAACACTCGACTTGTGTTTCTGAAATTTGGCATACGGGTAGTCTATTGGGTGATGAATGAGAGTAAGTAAAAATAATGACATGTTGTATTTAAAGCTCGAGAGATCAAGGCTGTTTTGGAGAGGTTGTGGCTGTCGAGTTTTACAATAAAATCACAAAGTTAAACTAACCTTGGAATTGGACTTGAAACGTGTAAGGAGGTATGGTGATGGGCTGTTGTTGGTGTGGTGGGCCGAGCAGTTAGTCTGCTTAATTTATATTAGTGAAATATGATTTGTGTAATATGTAATTAAGTTATAGATATATTAGTTTTAACTAAAATTTGTAAATTGTGTAGAGGGCGATTTGTAAACTATTAGTCGTTGTAATATAAGTATGTTCCGTAATGTACGTCGTGAACTAGTGTCGACATTCGGTAATTGTTGTGATGTTGTGACGTGGTAGGAATAACATAGTAAGTAAATCAAAATTTAAATTTCCCCGTAAAAATGGGTTTTGTTAAACGGTACGTTGAGATTATCTTAAATCATTGAGGATTATTACGAGGGATTTTCGTGGGATCCTACAAGGACGATTTTTGCAATTTACTCTATAAAACTATGACTTTTATTATGTTACTAGTACTTTTCATAGTTATCGCCCCAGTTAAAAAAATATTCTTGTCATAAGCCTTGTTCCTGGTTAGAAATATAGTGAAATCAACTTTCCTATTCTTTATCCAGACCCCGCTACTAAGAAAGACATCCACTTCTTAAAATATCCTATATACGTAGGCTGAAACAGAGGAAGGGCCAAATTTATCTTGACGGGAGCAAGAGTAACAATACAGTTTATAATGCTACAGCATCAGGTATAGTAAGTAAAATCCTATGAAAAGAAAACGGGGGATACAAAATAACCATAGCGGATGCAAGGTCATGACCAAAAGTTGAATACGCGCCATATGCAAAAAAGTGTTTGTACCATCAATAAGCTAGCAAGTCAAATAAATTATCCAACCACTCAAACACCATAATGCTCACTGCTTAATCTAACCTTATAATTCAAATGAGCTATTAGCCAATAGAATTATCCAAACACTCAAAAAACTTGCTGCGCAAAACATGTCTCTTTAGAATCAAAATAACCGAAACACACAAAAAGTTTATTGCTTTTATGAAAGTATGTGTTTATTTAGAAAAAAGAGTAAATTATATGGTTCGTCCCTATGGTTTAGGGTAAATTTCACTCTAAGTCTATATTTTTTTTGTTGCATCGTTGATCCCTATTTTGAAACTATGTAACACCGGTAGTCCATATCGTTAACTGGCATTATCTTTTCCGTTAGCAAGTGGCAACGTTAGTCCATTAACCAAACAAGCGTTTGTAACGTTAGTCCTTTTACTAACGGCCATTTTATTTTTTTTTTTCGAAATTATTTTTTTTTCCAAATTTTTTTTCTGAAAAATAAAATGGAAAGAAAAATAATTTCGAAAAAAAAATATTTTTCTAAAAAAATTATTTCAAGAAAGAAATTTGTAAAAAAAATTATAATTTTTTTTTTCGAAAAAAATTTCTAATTTTTTTTTTCTGAAAAATAAAATGGAAAGAAAAATAATTTCGAAAAAAAAATATTTTTCTAAAAAAATTATTTCAAGAAAAAAATTTATAAAAAAATTTCTAAATTTTTATTTTCGAAAAAAAATTCTAAATTTTTTTTTCTGAAAAATAAAATGGAAAAAAATAATTTCGGAAAAAAAATTTCTAAAAAAATTATTTCACCAAAAAAACTTCTAAATAAAATAATTTCAGAAAAAAATAATGTTTTTTCGAAATTATTTTTTTTCTGAAAATATTTTATTTAGAAATTTTTTTTTGTGAAATAATTTTTTTTAGAATTTTTTTTCTTGAAATAATTTTTTTAGAATTTATTTTTCGAAATTATTTTTATTTCCATTTTATTTTTCTGACATTGTAACCTCTGGATCTTCTTTTAATGATGCCTTGCATGCTTTTGATGCGAAAATGGAGACCGAACTTTTGGGTAGCTCATGTGAGATCGCTGCCCCCAAACTCATGAAGAAATTGACAGATATATATTTCATATGTGTCGCCAAACTGGCTGAATCCACATTTCGCTTATCTACTAGACATATGGCTTTATGGAGATCGCAAAGTATGAAAACGGGCGAAAACGTGTATAATTTACTTTCTTTTTTATAAATTTTTTTCTTGAAATAATTTTTTTAGAAAAATATTTTTTTTGGAAATTATTTTTCCTTCCATTTTATTTTTCATAAAAAAATTTTAGAAATTTTTTTTGAAAAAAAAAATTAGAATTTTTTTTATAAATTTTTTTCTTGAAATAATTTTTTTAGAAAAATATTTTTTTTTCGAAATTATTTTTGTTTCCAATTTATTTTTCAGAAAAAAAATTTTTGGAAAAAAAAATAATTTCAGGAAAAAAAATAAAACGGATGATAGTAAAAGGACTAACGTTGCAAACGATTGTTTGGTTAATGGACTAACGTTGCCACTTGCTAACGGAAAAGATAATGACAGTTAACGATAAGGACCACCGGTGTTGCATAGTTTCAAAATAAGGATCAACGATGCAACTAAAAAAAAAGGGACTCAGAGTGAAATTTACCTTAAACCACAGGGACGAACCATGTAATTTACTCTCTAAAAAAATATATAATTCATACCTCAAACTTCATTCTGAATTTGGAACAATGATCGAGTTACGAGGCAGGGTGTTTTTGTGTTGAAAAAAAAATGTAGGGCTCGGAGATGTCCTATAACTTAAGTTATGAGGGCGCTAAGGTTTCACATAAGTTCGTGGGTTATCGATTTGATTTTGAGTTTTCGTAATAGAACTCGAAACCATGTCTAAATCGATATCAAATTAAAGAGGAAAGTATTATGGATTGAACGAAATGACTTTTAGAAAGTAAAACATAACAAAATTATAGATGTCAAGGCTTTAATCGGCTATAGGGCGTGAAAAGAAAAAAAGAGAGTAAAAAAAAACAAAAAAGCCTTTTTTTTTCTTTTTTTTTTTAAGCATGGGAACTAACAAAGTGTCATTTTGAAGTTTTGGAAATTAAGTTCAATTGAGGGATATGATCATAGTTGGAAATGGGTTTGAAGGTACGGAATGTACACTCATTAAGTCCCTGATTACCCTGACTCTAATAGTGGTTTTAAGTTTCTGATGTACTCATCAGGGAGTAACTCATCAGAAGGTTTAATCTTTCAGCGGTTAAGACTGCCAATGCAGAGTTACTACTGCTAGTACTAATGTTACTACTGTTGGCAGAGTTACTACTGCTAGTATTAATGTTACTACTGTAATAATTCGCATTTTCGGATTACTATTCATTTATACTATTCACTCCCGAAATTTTATTCTACATTCTTGTAAGTTAACCTATTTTCATGATAACACGAGAGTTTGACACTCGTCGGGTCATTTTTGCAAGTTTCGCAAAACCGTGTCTGAGATTTACGTTTAGGTTTAAACGTCATTTAGGCATCCCGATATATCCATAAAAAATTACAAACAAGAGAAATATATGTTTTTCACATCATACGACATTTTCACGAGATTTGGATTTTTTACATTTTCCGATTTTGCGTTTTACGCGTTTTAAGCCTACAGTTTTAGGATTTTACGACAATTAAGCACCCCGATAAAATTTATCACTCATTTAATATACTTTTTAGAGTATATTTATATGTTTTAACATTTCTTAGAAGTTTCATATTTTTAGGATATCCGGTTTTAAGTTTCGTGATTTAAATAATTAACGATAGCGATTACGGGGACAAAACTCACTCCGTAAATGCAAGATATTATCAAAACTCATAGCTAGTCATCCAAGATAGACCTTGAACAAAATTTTATGCTAAGTCACAAGCCTTGTTGGCTTGTGATAAGCCTTGATGAGCTTAGATGAGTACATGTGTATTAACTTACTTAGGAAGCTTGTAAAATATCTACTTTTCTTAACCTCCTCAACTATCTATAAGACCAAGTCCATTTCTCCTTCCTTTCACTCATAAAAACCAGCCACCCTTTAATTCCAAGAGAGATCGATAGTTGATTTTCAAGCTTTAAGTCCTTTATCAATTCCAAAGCTCTTGTCAAGCTTTGTTTGATCCAAGTTATAGTTTCTTTCTTCCATTAGTGATCTCCAAGCCACACAAGAAGTGTTTCTAGTAGCAGACTTCAAGTGTTTTCCCAAGTCATCTCAACTTAGTATCAAGAGGTTGAAGAATTTGGAAGCTAGGGTTACTAGTTCTTGTTCTAGTTCTTGATCCTTGATTTCCTTTCTTATAGAAAGCCAAAAGTTGTAAGAAAGACTAACCCCCACTCCTGCTCAACACCATTTACATATTTCTCATACTTAATCCATGCTATATATGGTCATTATATTGAATTCATGATTTACAAAACCCTTAAAATAAGTTGAAAAAGCTTGTATGTTAACTTATGTAAGTGAACAAGTAAACTAGTGTCTTATGCTATGAAACATGACCAAACTAAATACCCATGACTTTGGAAAATTACTTACTGTTAAAGAGGATTTTACAAGGAAAACGTATCAACTTGAATCACCCCAAACGAATAAACGAGTCAAAAGTTATAATAAAAAGAAGTTAGCGAAACTTAGAACCTAAAAACTGCCAACAAGCTCACTGCCCAGATCTGGAAAATTTTTGAGGCACTTCTGGTCCGATTCATCAAAAAGTTAAAACACGAAAGTTGTCCGGAACGATGTTTTACATTCACTATGAGGAAACTCGGCCTGAAAACACCAAACAAAGGCAGTTTTCTGCCTCAAAATGTAAAACAGTTTTTCGGCGTCAAAAGTTTAGTTTTTCACTTGTCAAGTAATTAAGAACCATGTTATTTTCAAAACTAATTACTCACTAAACATAATGAACTTCATAAAATAATAATCTTCATTCAAAATAAACTTTTCTAAGTTTATTTTACCTTCGGAATAGTAACTTTTGTAAAACGACGAGAACTTATAAAACCATTTAAGTTACTTACACTAAATCAAGTACCATATAACTTTCATTAGACATTTAGATTTACCCAAACTCACTTGCGGAACATGACCAAACTTACTTTATAAACCATGTAACCACTTAACTTATATAATCAAAACGAGCAAAACATATGTTTTTCCATATCAAACACTACAAAACTAGGGAGCTTCATGTGAGGGGTTTCATTTGGGTAAACGGATCGATGAGTTGCTGGATTTATGAATTAAAGTGTCCTAGCTCCTCGAACGTTTACTACATGACCTCTGAATTATGATGGCCCGAACGGTAGTACGAGATATATAAACTATAAATGTTGCATAAACCCGTTTTTATAAAACGACATACACAAACTACCAAGTACTACATCATGATCGATATAAGGACGTATACAGGCTCGTTTATGTTTTCCTAGACATTATTCCAAATCCGAGACGCAACAATTATTCTAGGTTGCACGTAGAGGTTTTCCCGGCTTATCAAGCGATTTCGTTATATCCTTAAACATCATCCACTCACGGTGAGTTCCATAGCCCCTACTTTTGAACGTTTTGAATTACTTTTGGGGGAGATACATGCTTAACTACTTTTATAACAATCACAATTACTTGAAAACTATGCTATATGCTTGAAACTATGTGTTATATCAATCTTTATTGATATTTGGAATTATCTACTTAAGAGTTATGTGCTATATCAATTATTATTGATACCTTAAGTGCTATGTCAAAACCCACCTTGTTAAATCCTAATATCATTAACCGTTTAAGTACCTATTTGTAAGCAAGATGTTTGTGTTAAGCCGGGTATGTAACCAAACACACTATGCTTGAAGATGTTTGTGTTAAGCCGGGTAGGTAACCAAACACACTATACTTGAAGATGTTTGTGTTAAGCCGGTTAGGTAACCAAACACTCTATATTTAAAGATGTTTGTGTTAAGCCAGTTAGGTAACCAAACATACTATATTTGAAAACGTTTGTGTTAAGCCGGGTAGGTAACAAAACGTATTAAATTGATGTTGTGTTAAGATGTTAGTAACATAAGCTTAGTGAAATAATAACTGTTTTGTTTTCAAACTATGAGTGTTAGACTATACAACTCACACTACGAATATTGTATTCAACAATTTAACTAAACTCTATGAACTCACCAACCTTTGTGTTGACACTTTTAGCATGTTTATCTCAGGTCCATAATGAACGAGGCTGGCACGGAGGATCACGGATACTCAAAAAGGCTATAAATTTTATTATCATTCGAAAACCCATTTAATGTAATTTGTAAACTGATGTGTCCGGTTCGTGCAAGTTTTAAATTTATAAGGGTGAATTACCGAATCTAAGAACAACACATACGAGCAAGTATACTCGTCCGTTGTAGCAAGATTTTTATGGTAAGTCGGGATCGTTCGCAGGGATTTGTGTAGTGAATCGAATTGTAAGTTAAAAGCAAATTTCTCAAACAAGCAATAATGATAATATGAAAATTCAAATGATTAAAAACTACACTTGCTTAGACTAGTGTACTACAATTGACTAATATGATTGTGATAACTTTGGATAACATGTTGGTTATGATAATTAGTTTGGTGACTAATCTATTGTTTCTACAAATTAAACCTTCGTCAAGATCTTAGTTTATAAAAACAAGCATTACGTTTAACCAATCAATTCAAGGTTCATAAGTTGGTGTACCTTAAACACAAAAACAATCTTTTGTTTTATCAAACAAGCTTAAGAAATGGTCAATACAAAAGGTAACCGATTATAGACAAAAGGTCACAATTGATGGTAAACTATTAATCTCTCGACCCTTGAAATGGTTTACAATCAATCCGTTTTGATAGACAAAAGCATTTTCATTACAATCATGATTAAGTTTCTTTGTTTAATCAAGAATAGTGGATGACAACAATCATTCATAGACAAATGATTATAACTAGTTGAATAACAATAGTTCTCTCGACCCTTAAAATTACTAGCAACTAGTTAAACTTGACCAACAAATGTCACTATGAAACTTGATCACAATTGGTTCTTAGAATCGACTTGAAATTGAATTAAAACATGTTATCACAATCATATGCCAATCAATAGGTAATACACATCATCTAAGCAAGTGCACAAAGGCACTAGCCACTCATAACAAACATAAACATAATCTTAAAACCTTGAACATTAAAAACCATGATTGAGAGTCTTACAATGATTGAAAATAAGATTACAAGTGAAAAGGAAATGATTCTTACAAGAAATGAAATGGACTTTGACTCTCCTCTGCTCCTGGACTTTTTGGACGAAAATTAAGAGTATGTGATGAGTGGTTGATGGATTCTACTTGTTGATTGAGGATGTTGTATTCAATACTCATCAAATGGTTCTTATAATACTCCAACCAAGGGTCTTGGTTCATTAATGCTTCTCTTGTCCTCCAAGTAGTGTTGAATAGACAATAATTATGATTGAAAGGTCCTAGAACCGGATGTGTAGCAAGCACAAGACTTAATGATAAAGATTTGGAAATCAGACGACATCCAACCGATAGGTATTTCGTCCAACCGATCGGTTGGTCTTCAAAGCTGACCTCCATCCGAATCGGATGCGGGCTGCATCCGATCGGATGGAGCTTGCTGATTTACTCTTTTTGGACTTTTGCCGTTTGACTTGTTTCTTGTTCGTAGCTCTTGGTTCTGTGATCTTTCCCTTCATCTTTAAACTCATTAACTTGACTACATGGACTTTTACTCTTCTAAGTACCTTTTGGTGCGGGACTTGCCACAAGAATCTTCATGAAATCATAAATATTTCCTTCTTCCTCGTTTTTGCATCATTTTCATCCTTTTTCCTGTTTTTGGCTACATATACTTCGCAAACACACTTTGGTACGATTAAGTAACAAAAGCATATAAATATAACCACAAAACACATATAAAAACACAAATAACGCTACTAAAAACATGTTAGATTTAAGCGTTATCAAATCCCCCACACTTGAACTTTGCTTGCCCTCAAGCAAATCTAGAAATAAAAACAATTATCCACATGGTACACAATACCCAAATGATTTACTTGCATGATACACATTACTAAACACCTCACGAAAGGGAAATGAACTATAATTCACTCAAAACACTCATTTGTATGATTGGTGGAGTATATAAGAGGAATGACACTCATTTGCTCAGTCATGATCTAAATATTACCATAAGCTTGTACAAGAAACAAAACTACACCGAAATGGTGTGAGCGCCAAGTATACATGTCAAAGAGGACTTTTATTCGGGTTTAAGGCTTAGGGGCAATATCAGACTTATGTGCCACTATCTCATGCAAAACATAATAGCTCGCTAACAACGAATTCTTGCATTACCAAATAACGGATGGTCACTAGATTGTACCTTGGTTCGCTAACAACGTTACTTGCATAACGGATGGTCGCCAAAATACGCCCCAGATCGCTAACAACGTTAGTCAATTCCTCAAGAAATCGGATGGTCACTACATGTCCATACATTTAATAATTTCACAAAGTCAAAAAGGGTAGGAATAAGGCATGGGATATTATTTGAGAGAGGTTTGATGATAAAAACAAAAACTAGTCAAAGTCTATTAACCGAATGTTACTAGCTATTACAAACCACTATCATGCCATTTTGCGAGAAACTCCATACTTCCTTGATTCATACTTTATTCACTAGCCCATTGGCTTATTCTTGTCACCTTATAGTTGCGATGACTCTTTTTCTCTCTTTTTTTTTTTAAACACTTGTCATCATATAATTGCGATGACTTCACAACTTTTGGAGTTTGCAACTTTCTTAGAACTTTCATGATTTCCCACATAACATCCATCTTGCCAAATAGCTAGTAACCAACCAAGACTTGACTAGGGGTAAGGCTAGGCTAAAAGGTGTAAAATCTTTTTGAATTTTTCTGGGTTTTATCAAAAGAAAAAGATAGGCTCAGAGGGTGTAACTAGGGGTATCTAGCGTTAAAGATAAACGCTAACAAAAGGGTTTATACTGGTGGTAAACTAGTCAATGCAACTAGCTAAATATCAATTTGGAAGGCTTATTTGGGTTAAATCCTAAGGTTGCCTCTTATCACGCATATACACTTATATCACAAAAATGTGATCTCACAACGGTCTCGTAATGATTTACAAGTACAAGTTCTAGAATAAATAAAATCACCGGCACACTCATAGCAAAAGATCTAAGCATAAAAGATGTATGCTATATACGGAATAGGCTCAAATCCTCACAGTTTAGTGGTAAGGGCTATAATATGTGCTAGCTAATGTTATCGATCCCAGAATGGATTGCAATATTAATCGGGACACATCTCAAATTTTCAAAAATTACGGGTTTTACCAGTGGATAAATCCAGTTTATTCTAATATATGATCTTTAAAATGACAGACGACTAGATTACAAGGGCAAACAAAATTTAAAATTAAGCTCGCAACATACAATCTATTCTTATTTTCCTATTCAACCCCCCACACTTAAGTTAAGCATTGTCCTCAATGTGATAAACGATTTCAAAGAATGAAATAGGGAAATAAGAGAATAAACCGTATTTTCTGCTCAGGGTGATTCTTGATCCTAGCATCCCAGCTTTGCAATCATTACCTGCAGTAATCTAAAAACAAAAGAAACACACCACGAAATATCTCTACGTTTTATTCAAGAGTCAGTGATACACCCCCCACTTATGTTCAACTAAGCAATTTAGAAAAACTTTGGGGTTTAATCACTTGAAAATAAAAATAAAAATAAAAATGAAAACACACGGGTTGCCTCCCGAGAAGCGCTTTTTTTATTAACGAGTCATCAGCCGGACTCGAACTTCCTTTTTACGTTGGTGCAATTTCTGATTTCTTCTTTGAGAATTTTGGAACATACACCACATTTCCTATCACTATTCCTTCTCCAGTTTCATCTATGTCTTCCAATTTAATTTTCTCCCATGGTCTAGGAAGAACGTCATAGATATAACCAGTTTCTTCGGCCCACGGAGTGTTTTTCTTGAAATCGGCCGGGAAAGGTGACATAAATGTTATAGCTTCATATTCCGATTCAGGCGGAATCTCTTTGATAGAAACTTCATTCATTTGCTCCTTGTCATAGTACAATTTAATTTGGTGCCCATTAACAATGAAACTTCCACCATGTTTGTCATGCAATTCAACATATCCAGATGGAAATCCATGTTTCACTATATACGGTCCGAACCATTTCGGTTTCAGCTTGGGAGCTTTGAACTTGTATTTCATATTAAAAAGCAGAACTTTGTCTCCAGCTTTGAATTCTTTTCGGATTCTTAGCTTTCTGTCATGATAGGCTTTGGTTCTAGCTTTGTAAAGCTTGGAGTTCTCGTAAGCTTGGAGTCTTAGTTCATCGAGTTCATGCAATTGCAAAAATCTCTTTTCTCCCAGCTATTTTGAGATCTGGGTTACAGCTTCTCAGTGCCCAGTAAGCGCGATGTTCGATTTCGAATGGCAAATGACAGGTTTTTCCATACAAAAGTCTGTATGGTGTTGTACCAATTGGTGTTTTGTAAGCCGTGCGAAATGCCCACAGAGCATCATCTAGTTTCCTCGACCAAACGGCGGGATTGTCTTTAACCGTTTTTTCGAGTATCCTTTTTAAGGCTCTGTTGGTATTTTCGACTTGACCACTGGTCTGTGGGTGATAAGCTATAGCGAAACGATGATGAACTCCGTATCGCTTCATAATTTTCTCCATTTGTTTGTTACAGAAATGGGTTCCTCGATCACTTATTAAAGCTTTGGGAATTCCATAACGAGCGAAAAGCTTTTTGAGAAAATTAACAACTACTCGTGCATCATTTGTGGGTAGAGCTTCTGCTTCAGCCCATTTGGAAACGTAATCAATAGCAACGAGAATGTATTCGTATTTGTGCGATTTAGGAAATGGTCCCATGAAATCAATTCCCCAAATATCGAATATTTCACAGACTTGAATGCTCTTTTGAGGCATTTCATCTCTTCGAGAAAGACTACCGGATTTTTGGCACGCATCACAGTTCTGAACAAGAGTATGGGCTTCTTTAAAAATAGTTGGCCAATAGAATCCAGCATCAAAGACTTTTTTAGCTGTGGTGGAAGGACCATAGTGTCCCCCAGTCGGGCCATGATGGCATTCATCAAGAATTCTTCTCGTTTCGGAACTATAAACACATCTTCATATCATCCCGTCGGGGCACATTTTGAAAAGATAGGGTTCTTCCCAATAGTAGTGTTTAAGTTCTAAAAAGAATTTACTTCGTTGGGCATGAGTTAATCCTTTCTTTAGAATTCTACCAACAAGATAATTTGCATAATCTGCAAACCATGGAATTTCGTTTTCATCAACTGTATCAACAGTCATGAGGGTTTCATCCGGAAAATAATCGTCAATCTCATCTTCTTTTAACTCTTCCAAATTTGGATTTTCTAAACGAGACAGATGATCAGCAGCTAGATTTTCTGCTCCTTTCTTATCTTTGATTTCGATATCGAATTCTTGGAGTAGCAAAATCCATCGAATGAGACGCGGTTTGGCATCTTGTTTGGAAAACAGATATTTTAACGCTGAATGATCAGTGAACACGATTGTTTTCGAGAGTACAAGGTAAGATCTGAATTTATCGAAAGCAAAAACAACGGCTAACAATTCTTTTTCCGTAACCATATAATTTTGTTGAGCGTTATTGAGTGTTTTGCTGGCGAAGTATATAGAACGAAAATGTTTTCCTTTACATTGTCCTAATATAGCTCCAACAGCAAAATCGATTGCGTCGCACATGAGCTCGAATGGTAGTGACTAATCAGGGAAAACCATAATGGGTGCACTAGTCAGTTGTGTTTTCAACGTTTCAAATGCCTTCATGCAATCTGCATTAAAGTCGAAAACATAATCTTTTTCTAGAAGTTTCGTCATTGGACGAGATATTTTGGAAAAATCCTTAATGAAACGACGGTAAAAACCGGCATGTCCTAAAAAACTTCTAACGGCTTTAACGTTGGTTGGGGGTGGTAATTTAGTTATGACATCGATCTTTGCTTTGTCAACTTCCATTCCTGCGCTAGAAATCTTGTGTCCTAGCACAATTCCTTCAGTCACCATGAAATGACATTTCTCCCAGTTGAGAACAAGATGTGCAGCTTCGCATCTTTCGAGCATTTTTTCGAGATTAGAAAGACAAGCTTCAAATGAGCTTCCAAAAACTGAAAAATCATCCATGAAAACTTCCATAGACGTTTCAAGCATGTCTTGGAATATAGCAATCATACATCTTTGAAAAGTCACGGGTGCATTACATAATCCAAAAGGCATACGCCGGTAAGCGTAAGTTCCAAAGGGACATGTGAATGTAGTCTTTTCTTGATCAGCTGGATCAATAGGAATTTGGAAATATCCTGAAAAACCATCAAGGAAGCAAAAGTATTTGTTCCCTGCTAATCTCTCAAGCATTTGATCCATGAAAGGCAAAGGAAAATGATCTTTTCTGGTGGCTTTGTTCTATTTTCTGTAATCAATACATACTCGCCATCCTGTGACAGTTCTAGTAGGAACTAATTCATTCCGTTCGTTGGTCACAACAGTCATTCCTCCTTTTTTCGGAACAAAGTGAACAGGACTCACCCAAGGACTATCCTCGATGGGGTAAATAATACCGGCATCAAGAAGTTTGATGATTTCTTTTTTAACAACTTCTTTCATGTTGGGGTTGAGTCGACGTTGTCTTTCTACAACTGGTATGGCATCTTCTTCGAAATTGATTTTGTGCTTGCAAAAATCAGGACTGATTCCTGGGATATCAGAAGTTTTCCACGCAAAAGCTTCTTTATGCTTCTTGAGAACGGAAATGAGACATTCTTTCTCATAATCATTGAGCAACGAAGATATGACTACTGGAAGTAGTGAATTATCTTCCAAGTAAGCATATTCAAGATTTTTGGGGAGTGGTTTCAACTCAAGATCAGTCGGTGGTTCTTGAAGTGATGTTTTGATCCTCATTTGATCATTAAAATCGATTTCCTCAAAATCTTCTTCTATTATCCCTCCTTCTTCAACTTCTTCTTCTTCAATCTTTACTTCCATAAAATCAGCGAACTCTTTATCAAAGGTTGTTTCACTAATTTTCTCTGAAGTAGTCATGTACGGATCAGAATCTTCAAGTAATGCGTCCAATTCTTCCTCAGTGACTTCATCGATTATATCAATGTTGAAACAAGTGTCATCACTGGAATGTGGATATTGCATTGCTTTATCGATTAAAAAGGTGATTCTATCATCTCCAACTCCAAGATTGAGTTCTTTTCCTTTTACTTTGATGATCGCGTCAGCGGTGTTTAGGAAAGGTCTTCCTAAAATAAGGGGTACTCTACTATCTTCCTCCATTTCTAAGATCACAAAATCCACGGGAAAAATGAATTTACCAACTTGGACAAGCATATTCTCAGCAATTCCAACAGGATATTGGTAAGTATGATTTGCTAATCGAATACTCATCCTTGTGGGTTTCAGGGTATTGATGGAAAGTTTCGAATACAGAGAATAGGGCATCAATTTGATACTTGCACCTAAATCGGCTAAAGCATCGCATGTGATGTTGTTTCCTAATATGCATGGAATCAGAAAACTTCCGGGATCTCCGAGTTTCGGTGGAATTTTGTTTTGAACAATGGCTAAACATTCTTCATTGAGAAAGGTAGCAGATATTTGCTCCAACTTGTTCTTGTTATTAAGAAGTTCCTTCAAAAATTTCCCATAATTGGGCATTCCGGCTAGAACATCAATGAGGGGTACATTGAGTCTAACTTCTTTGATTATTTCAACAAACTTCTTATAACGCTCCTCCATTCTTTCTTTCTTAAGGCTCTAAGGATATGGAATTTTTGGAGTGTAAGCCTTAACTGGTGGTTTGGGTTTGGGTGGCGTTTTTGGGGTATTTTCCTTCTTGGATTCTTCATCTTCATCCACACTATCGTAATTGATGGTCGTGGTATTGTTTGGGTTGGGTGGTGGATCATAAGAAAGGCCACTTCTTGTGAATACAACATTGATATGCTCATTTCTGGTCTGTGGTGGACGATAAGTTTTATCGTTCGATGATGATGATGGTTTAGGGTTTGTTTGGGTGTTACTAGGTAACGAACCTGATGGTCGGGAAGAAATTTGATCAGAGAGTCTACCAAATTTGTTTTCAAGATCTTGAATAGATGCTTGATGATTTTTCTGACCTTGCTCAACCTTGGTTTTGAGATTGAAGAATTGATTCTTGACAAACTCGTTGGTTGATTTTTGAGCTGTGACGAATTCTCTCATCACTTTTTCAAAATCGATTTCTTCGGGTTTTTTGTCAGAGTTTTGTGTGGTTTGATTGTCTACTCGTGGTTGAGAATCACGGTTGTTATCCCTTTGTTGACGATCTTGCCAACTAACAGAGTTTCATCCATAATAATTTCCACGATATCCGCCTCCACGGTATCCTCCTTGGACATAATTAGCTTCTCCTTCTTTGGGTTGATCCATTGGTTGATCGTCGCATTCTGAAGATGGGTGATTACCTCCACAGTTGTTACAACCATCTCGCATTTCTTTCATCTCTCCTTTAAGATCTTTGTATTGCGAATCGATTCTGGAAACCAAGGTTTCCATTTTCTCCATGAGTTTAGATGTATCGGAACTTTCGATAAAAGCAACGGTTTTTCTTAAAGGTTTGGTTTTGGCATCTTTCGACCAGTCCAGTTTGAGAAGAACTCGGTCTTCAAGCAATTGGTATGCCTGGTTAGGGGTCTTATAAAGAAAAATTCCTCCAGCATCAAGAATTCCTTGAGATGCTTCATCAAGTCCATGGTAGAAGATTTGGATAATGGTTCCTCGTCCGAAACCATGTCCATGACAACTACGAAGTAGATCTTTCATACGAAGCCAGGCTTCGACGAGCGATTCGTTAGGGTTTTGTGTGAAAGCACGGATTTCTCCCATGAGTCGGTCAAACATGGTAGGTGGAAAGAATCGGCTTACAAAAGCTTGCCTCATCTCCTCCCAAGTATTGATGATTCCGGGTGTTAATTCGTTATTCCACACTTTTTCATCTCCAGCAAGTGATGACGGGAAAAGTTTGAGTTTAATGGCATCCACATTGATATCACCATATCGGAACATGCCACAGATTTCAATGAATTCGGCAATGAGTTTGTGAGGATCGGCCCTCGAACGGCCATCGAATTGACGGTCTTTGATCATAGAAAGATGGTGACCTTTCACGGTGAAATTGTCACCTAGGTTGACAACAACAATAGCAGCTCCAGGAGTGGGTGCTACGGCTCGGTTGGCTTCCCACATGGGTTGATCGTCAGCCATGGGAAAAGGTTGATCGATGAATGGATTATAAACGACTTTGGCTTCAAAAAGGTTATCAAAAGTAGGGTTTGGTACTCTCGGCACACGATTGGCTAATGGAACAAATGGTTTTCTTTTCTTTCTTTGTCTTCGGACTAAACGTTCGGGATCTGAAAAAGGTGAAATTGGTTCTCTTCCGGTTGATCGAGTGTTCATACAATTCCCCAGAGAATCGAGGCAATGTCTAAACAAACGAGCGAAGAATGAAAACAATTTAAAAAGATCAGAACTAACCAACCGATCGGATACAAGTGTCTACCGATCGGATGATGCTCTCGGTAAAATTGGGTTTGAAGGATCCGATCGGATGGAAGTGCCTACCGATCGGATGGATGTGAAACCGATCGGTTTCTCAGCTCGGTAATTTTTTTTTTTTTTTTTTTTTTTTTTTTTTTTTTTTTTTTTTTTTTTTTTTTTTTTTTACGAAAACTAACTAGGTGAGAAATGGACTAAAACTTAAAGAAACACAATCAAAATCCCCGGCAACGGCGCCAAAAACTTGATGTGTCCGGTTCGTGCAAGTTTTAAATTTATAAGGGTGAATTACCGAATCTAAGAACAACACATACGAGCAAGTATACTCGTCCGTTGTAGCAAGATTTTTATGGTAAGTCGGGATCGTTTCCAGGGATTTGTGTAGTGAATCGAATTGTAAGTTAAAAGCAAATTTCTCAAACAAGCAATAATGATAATATGAAAATTCAAATGATTAAAAACTACACTTGCTTAGACTAGTGTACTACAATTGACTAATATGATTGTGATAACTTTGGATAACATGTTGGTTATGATAATTAGTTTGGTGACTAATCTATTGTTTCTACAAATTAAACCTTCATCAAGATCTTAGTTTATAAAAACAAGCATTACGTTTAACCAATCAATTCAAGATCAATTCAAGGTTCATAAGTTGGTGTACCTTAAACACAAAAACAATCTTTTGTTTTATCAAAAAAGCTTAAGAAATGGTCAATACAAAAGGTAACCGATTATAGACAAAAGGTTACAATTGATGGTAAACTATTAATCTCTCGACCCTTGAAATGGTTTACAATCAATCCGTTTTGATAGACAAAAGCATTTTCATTACAATCATGATTAAGTTTCTTTGTTTAATCAAGAATAGTGGATGACAACAATCATTCATAGACAAATGATTATAACTAGTTGAATAACAATAGTTCTCTCGACCCTTAAAATTACTAGCAACTAGTTAAACTTGACCAACAAATGTCACTATGAAACTTGATCACAATTGGTTCTCAGAATCGACTGGAAATTGAATTAAAACATGTTATCACAATCATATGCCAATCAATAGGTAATACACATCATCTAAGCAAGTGCACAAAGGCACTAGCCACTCATAACAAACATAAACATAATCTTAAAACCTTGAACATTAAAAACCATGATTGAGAGTCTTACAATGATTGAAAATAAGATTACAAGTGAAAAGGCAATGATTCTCACAAGAAATGAAATGGACTTCGACTCTCCTCTGCTCCTGGACTTTTTGGACGAAAATTAAGAGTATGTGATGAGTGGTTGATGGATTCTACTTGTTGATTGAGGATGTTGTATTCAATACTCATCAAATGGTTCTTATAATACTCCAACCAAGGGTCTTGGTTCATTAATGCTTCGCTTGTCCTCCAAGTAGTGTTGAATAGAAAATAATTATGATTGGAAGGTCCTAGAACCGGATGTGTAGCAAGCACAAGACTTAATGATAAAGATTTGGAAATCAGACGACATCCAACCGATCGGTATTTCGTCCAACCGATCGGTTGGTCTTCAAAGCTGACCTCCATCCGAATCGGATGCGGGCTGCATCCGATCGGATGGAGCTTGCTGATTTACTCTTTTTGGACTTTTGCCGTTTGACTTGTTTCTTGTTCGTAGCTTTTGGTTCTTTCATCTTTCCCTTCATCTTTAAACTCATTAACTTGACTACATGGATTTTTACTCTTCTAAGTACCTTTTGGTGCGGGACTTGCCACAAGAATCTTCATGAAATCATAAATATTTCCTTCTTCCTCGTTTTTGCATCATTTTCATCCTTTTTCCTGTTTTTGGCTACATATACTTCGCAAACACACTTTGGTACAATTAAGTAACAAAAGCATATAAATATAACCACAAAACACATATAAAAACACAAATAACGCTACTAAAAACATGTTAGATTTAAGCGTTATCATGTAATTTGTAAACCTTGAAAACTACTGGGACCTCATTTTGTAAACTCTGATATTTATATAATTAGAATGATAAATCTTTTAAAACGACTCCATTAGAGTTCGTTTTCTATTGTTATAACTGTTGTACCATGAAGTAACACCCAGTTTGAATTCCGCAGCGTATCACGAAATTGGGGGTGTTACAACTACTGCCAGTACAAAGTTACTACTGTTGGCATAAGTTAGTACTGCTGGGCAGTTTCAAACTCGTAATTAAGACCATATTAACCTGGTCTTGTAACCACTATGGCTATAATGGAAGAACATTATGAGGAGATTAATTGGACGATTAATTCTTATAATTCCATTGACTAAGAGTAAATCTATCCTATAAATAGGATACACATCTGCATGGAAAAACACACGAAACATAAACACTTAAAAGCAAACAGGTTCTTGATTTGTGCCTAAAATAAGAACACCACTTGGTCTTATCCCCTAATATTAGAGAGACTTTGGTTTCTAGTAGTATTTTGAATAATTATGGTTATAAACAAGTTATTGAATCTGATAATTTTGTTTTGTCTAAATATGATGTGTTTATTAGTTTTGGCTATTTGTGTAATCAAATGTTCATGCTTAATATTGTTATTGATATTGCTAATACAGCCTTTATGTCAACCTCTAAACTAAATGATTCAACCCTATGGCATGCTAGACTTGGCCATGTACACTTTAAGAGAATGCGAGATATGTCTAAGGATGGGTTAATCCCAGCCTTTGATATGGATACTGAAAAGTGTAAAACTTGCATGATGACCAAAATAACTAAGAAACCATTTCAAAGTGTAAAACGTGAAACCAAAGTTTTAAAGCTGATTCATAGTGACCTATATGATTTACATGCTACTCCCTCTTTGGGGAATAAGAAATACTTTGTGACATTTACTGATGATGCTTCTAGGTTTTGTTATGTTTATTTGTTACATACTAAGGATGAAGCATTAGATAAATTTAAAGTGTTTAAAACTGAAGTTGAGTTGCAACAAGGTTCCCTGATCAAGAGATTAAGGACTGATAGGGGAGGTGAGTACATGGATACTTTGTATTTTCAGTCTGTTGGTATAATCCATGAAACGACTACTCCCTATACTCCTCAGAAAAATGGTATCTCTGAAGGAAAAACAGGGTACTGAAGGAGATGGTTAATTCCATGTTGTCCTATTCAGGACTGAGTCAAGGGTTATGGGTGAAGCTGTGTTAACAGCTTGCTATTTATTGAATAGGGTTCCCAATGAAAGGAACAAGGTTACCCCTTATGAACTCTGGAGTAAAAGAAAACCCAACCTGAACTTTCTCAGGGTTTGGGTTTGTAGGGCTGTTGTAAGACTCCCTGATCCAAAGTAGAAAACTTTGGGTGAAAGAGGCATTGAATGCATCTTTGTTGGATATGTTGAGCATTCCAAGGCATATAGGTTCTATGTTATTGAATCTAATGAGTCTGTTTCAATTAACTCAATAATTGAATTAAGGGATGCAATCTTTGATGAGAATAGGTTCTCATCAGTCCCTAGACCAAGTCAAAGGATTCCAAATGGAACCAATGACATTGGTGTTTCAGAGGTCTCTGATGAGGTTGTGGTACAACAACCTGAACCTGAGCTCAGAAGGAGCAATAGGTTCAGGACTCCAAAGTCATTTGGACCTGAGTTTCAATTATATTTAATTGAAGGAACAAGGGATGAGGTCTCTAACCAATACTCCTATTGCTTCACTGTTGAGGATGATCCCAAAATATTTGATGAAGCAATGAAGTCCCAGGATGTTGCTCTCTGGAAAGAAGCAATTAATAATGAAATGGATTCCATCATGGGCAACAACACTTGGGTGTCGGCTGATCTACCACCTGGTTGCAAACCTCTAGGTGGCAAATGGATTTTCAAAAGGAAAATGAAGGTATATTGAACTATTGAAATTTCACGGCTAGACTAGTCATTCAAGGCTTTAAACAAAAGTCAGGGATAGACTACTTTGATACTTATACCCCTGTGGCACGTATCAGTACCATAAGATTGCTGATTGCATTGGCATCAATTCACAAACTGATTATTCGCCAGATGGATGTGAAGACAGCTTTCTTGAATGGTGAATTAGATTAGGAGGTTCATATGAACCAACCTCAAGGCGTCATCCTGCCTGGAAATGAAAACAAGGTGTGTAAATTGATTAAGTCTGTCTATGCATTAAAGCAAACACCTAAGCAATGGCATCAAAAATTTGATGAAGTGGTTTTGTCTAGTGGTTATTTACTTAACCAGTCTGACAAATGTGTATATAGCAAATTTGATGAATCTGGTAAAGGAGTCATCATTTGTCTATATGTTGATGACATGCCGATCTTTGGCATTGACCAAAATCAGGTTGACCTGACAAAGGAATTTTTGTCATCAAGGTTCTCTATGAAGGATATGGGGGAGGCTGATTATATCCTTGGTATAAGGATTAAATATGAAAGTAAAAGAATTTCTATCTCTCAATCTCATTATATTGAGATGATGTTGAGGAAATTTAATTACTTTGATTGTACTCCTGTAAGTACTCCTATGGATACAAGTGAGAAGCTGATGCCTAAAACTGGTAATGCTATATCTCAACTTGAGTATTCTAGGGCGATTGGTTGCCAGATGTATGCCATGACTTGTACAAGACTTGATATTGCTTTTGCAGTGGATAAACTGAGCAGGTATACAAGTAATCCTAGTGTTCATCATTGGCAAGCAGTTCAGAGGGTACTGAAGTATCTGAAAAAAGACTATGGATTATAGTCTCTCATATACTGGTTATCCGTCAGTGTTAGAAGGATACACTAATGCAAGTTGGATCAGTAACACAGAAGACAATTCGTCTACCAGTGGTTGGGTATTCCTACTTGGTGGAGGTGCAATTTCTTGGGCATCCAAGAAGCAAACTTGCATCAATGGGATCTGAATTTGTGGCTTTAGCAGTTGCTGGTAAAGAAGCTGAATGGTTGAAAAACTTGCTGCTTGAGATTCCATTTTGGCCTAAACATATAGCACCTATTTCTATCCGTTGTGATAGTGCTGCTAGATTGGTTAACGCTTATAGCCAGATGTACAATGAGAAGTCTAGACACTTAGGTGTCAGGCATAGCATGATTCGTGAGCTTATCATGAATGGGGTGGTATCTATAGAGTTTGTTAGATCTCAACAAAATTTAGCTGATCACTTGACGAAGGGTTTGGCTAGAGACTTGGTTTTAAAATATGCTAAAATGATGGGTTTAAGGTCCAACTTAATCACTGAATGCTAAGACACCCAACTCCCTCGTGAGGAAAATTTGGAGCTGAGTTCAATGTGGAAAGCTGAACATTCAGTGGACTGGAGCACATCTTTTACAATCATCCCAAGGTTATGCTCGGAACCTGCTGAAAAGGAGGATGAAGTCTTTACTTCTTAATGGTTAATTTCTTTGAAAAAGTGCTAAGCAGGAGCATGAATAAAGAGGAGCCACCTATGTGAATGTTAAAGTTTTGCCGCTTCAGGGAGCTTTAGGCTTTTGGCTCTAACAACATTTATGATTTGGATATTGACACATGGCTTATTTAGTGTCAGGAGGGTTTAAGTGTTTGAAAACTTAGGTGTATTTTATCTTCAGGTATTCAGATGGGTTGAAGGGTTCAGTTCTTAGAACTCCCTGATTCTCGAGTATTTGAACGTGTAATGTACTTAGATGGGAATTCAATCTTCAAGATATTTTCATTTATACACATGTTTTGTTTTATGTTTATTTTCATGCAAATATAATTTTACTAAATTGGGGAGGATTGTTGGAAATTTAGTTCAATTGAGGGATATGATCATACTTGAAAATGGGTTTGGAGGTACGGAGTGTACACCCATTAAGTCCCTGATTACCCTGACTCTAATAGCGGTTTTAAGTTTCTGTTGTACTCATTAGGGAGTAACTCATCAGAAGGTTCAATTCTTCAGCGAGTTACTACTACTAGTACTAATGTTAAGACTGCCAGTACAGAGTTACTACTGCTATTACTAATGTTACTACTGTTGGCAGAGTTACTACTGCTAGTACTAATGTTACTACTGCCAGTGCAAAGTTACTACTGTTGATATAAGTTAGTACTGCTGGGCAGTTTCAAACTCGTAATTAAGACCATATTAACCTGGTCTTGTAACCACTATCTCTATAACGGAGGAACATTATGAGGAAATTAATTTGCTGATTAATTCTTATAATTCCATTGACTAAGAGTAAATCCTATAAATAAATAAGATACACATGTGCATGAAAAAACATACTAAAGATAAACACTATCTCTATAATGATGTGGCATAGATACATAAATTTGTACTTTTGCAAGCTTGAGTGAAAGCATGGGTGATATATAGTTAAGGTTCATGCTTTGGCACTTGTTTAATCAAAAGTCAACCGAAATTCCACCCCAGTGCCCAATTTAAGGCATACAACATGACATTAAATGACCAAAACATTTCGTCATACTGCTGCTACTCTACAAGTATCTAATTGTTATCTCTCACAAATGTTTTTATTCGTTATATCTTACTAGACGTGTATGATTTTGATGTAGCTCCTATATATAATATGTATTCCTCGTATATTTTAGAATCCACATCTATTGGCCGTACTTCTCAACGTAGTTATTATTGGTTAATAAATTAAACAAGTTGAATGAGTGTTGTTGTTTGCTGTTTTAATTCTAAGTACTTTTTTATTAAGTGCATGTAATGTTCCTACCGAGTTTTATTTGTCAATGTTTTACTTTAAGAACATATATATACGTCAATGCGTATTTTTAAACTTATTTAAGATACAATTACGTACTTTATTTTCATTTCTTATATATATAACATAAAAAAAGAAGAAAAATAAAAAATAAAAACGCTTTTTTTCGTAGCCATATCCTTCTTGCCATTATCAAGTGCTTCATGGTAAATTAATAAGGTGAACAATCACGCATGAAGGTAATTTTTTTAGAAAAAGGGCATCAAATTAGCACAATAAAAAACAACTGACATCAAACATGGGTGAAAAAGGTTTTGGACTATTAAATTACAATGTGCGGAGTTTCAAGTTAATTCCTGCTAGTTTTTAGGTAAAAAGAGATCATCCTGGTAAATATATTACTCAAAAAAATATTTTAAGTACAACGGATGAGAGTAAATCTCTTATCTCGGCCCGTTACATGTTTTGTTTTATGTTTATTTTCATGCAAAAGGAATTGTACTAAATTGAGGAGGATTGTTGAAAATTTAATTCAATTGAGGGATATGATCATACTTGAAAATGGGTTTGGAGGCACGGAGTATACACCCATTAAGTCCCTGATTACCCTGACTCTAATAGTGGTTTTAAGTTTCTGATGTACTGATCAGGGGGTAACTCATCAGAAGGTTCAATCATTTAGCGAGTTACTACTACTATTACTAATGTTAAGACTGCCAGTGCAGAGTTACTACTGCTAGCACTAATGTTACTACTGTTGGAAGAGTTACTACTGCTAGTACTAATTTTACTACTGCCAGTGCAAAGTTACTACTGTTGGCATAAGTTAGTATTGCTGGGCAGTTTCAGACTCGTAATTAAGACCATATTAACCTGGTCTTGTAACCACTATGGCTATAATGGAGGAACATTATGAGGAGATTAATTGGCCGATTAATTCTCATAATTCCATTGACTAAGAGTAAATCTATCCTATAAATAGGATACACATCTGCATGAAAAAACACACGAAACATAAACACTTAAAAGCAAACAGGTTCTTGATTTGTGCCTAAAACAAGAACACCACTTGGTCTTATCCCATAGAGATATTTGTTTAACCCATGCATAGGGTGGAATAGTTTCTATTGGGAAGTGATAACACGATTTCAAGTGATATCCAATACTCATTGATTATCTATACCCAACTGGCAACACGCCGACAAGAAGCCAACAATCAATAAATACTATTTTGGTGATAAACAATGGCTGCTACTATGAGACAAATGGCTGTTAACTTTTCCAAACTGGAAAAGTTTGAAAGTATCGATTTCAGAAGGTGGCAAAAGAAGATGCACTTTCTTCTGTCAAGCATGAGTGTGGTGTATGTACTGAGCACTCCTATTCCTGATGATGAAGATGATGCTACTGTGGAAGACATAAGGAAGAGGAGCAAATGGGAGAATGACGACTACATTTGCAAAGGTTTTTTTTTTTTTTTTTTTTTTTTTTTGGGTAAAAGGTTTTTTTTTGGATTAAACATTTGAAAAGGTTTAGTCCTCAATGGTATGTCTGATCCTTTGTTTGATATTTATCAAAATGTGGAATCTGGTAAAGAGCTATGAGATTTTTTAGAAGCCAAATATATGGCTGAGGATGCATCAAGTAAGAATTTTCTTGTAAGTAATTTTAACAATTACAAAATGGTCAATTCAAGACCTGTCATGGAACAATACAGTGAACTTCTTAGTATAATTGGTAGATTCACACAACACAAAATAAACATGGATGAGACTATTTCAGTCACTCGTGTCATGATAAACTCCCTCCTTCTTAGAAAGATTTCAAGCATATGCTAAAACATAAGAAGGAGGAATTAACTGTTGTTGAGTTGGGCAGTCATTTGCGCAATAAGGAATCACTCAGAGCGCAAGACAGTGACAAGCCAAAGAGTAGCAATACTACCGGTCCATCAGTTGTCCATATGGTGGAGCATAACAACTCCATCAGGTACAATGACTACAAGGGTAAACTTAAGCATCAGGGTAACACCAAATCTTATCTTAAAAAGAAGCTAAAAGCAAATTGTTGGAAGTGTGGGAAACCTGGACATTTCAGAAAGGATTGCAAGGGTGTTAAAATTGGCAACAAAGCAAATGGATCAGGCACAAGTGGATCAGGGAGTGGTAATACCAATTCTCTGAAAGGTCAGAATATATTTAATAAGTCTTTTCAGATTTATTATGTTAACTATATATCTGAGGCATACTTTGTGCAAGATGATAATGTTGCGTGGTGGGTTGACTCTGGAGCAACAATCCATGTGTGTAAAGATAGAAGCTGGTTCAAGACCTATGAGTCACTGAATGATAGTTATATTCTTCATATGGGAAATGAGTCAACAGCCTTGGTGCATGGAAGATGAAGTGTGGATTTAAGATTTAGTTCTGGAAAGATTGTTTCTTTTTTTTAATGTTTTACATCTTCCTAATATTAGAAAGAATTTGGTTTCTAGTAGTATTTTGAATAATTGTGGTTATAAACAAGTTATTGAATCTGATAATTTTGTTTTGTCTAAACATGATGTGTTTATTGGTTTTGGCTATTTGTGTAATCAAATGTTCATGCTTAATATTGTTAATGATATTGCTAATTCAGCCTTTATGTCAACCTCTAAACTAAATGATTCAACCCTATGGCATGCTAGACTTGGCCATGTACACTTTAAGAGAATGCGAGATATGTCTAAGGATGGGTTAATCCCAGCCTTTGATATGGATACTGAAAAGTGTAAAACTTGCATGATGACCAAAATAACTAAGAAATCATTTCAAAGTGTAAAACGTGAAACCAAAGTTTTAAAGCTGATTCATAGTGACCTATATGATTTACATGCTACTCCCTCTTTGGGGAATAAGAAATACTTTGTGACATTTACTGATGACGCTTCTAGGTTTTGTTATGTTTATTTGTTACATACTAAGGATGAAGCATTAGATAAATTTAAAGTGTTTAAAACTGAAGTTGAGTTGCAACAAGGTTCCCTGATCAAGAGATTAAGGACTGATAGGGGAGGTGAGTACATGGATACTTTGTATTTTCAGTCTGTTGGTATAATCCATGAAACGACTACTCCCTTTACTCCTAAAAAAATGGTATCTCTGAAGGAAAAACAGGGTACCGAAGGAGATGGTTAATTCCATGTTGTCCTATTCAGGACTGAGTCAAGGGTTATGGGTGAAGCTGTGTTAACAGCTTGCTATTTATTGAATAGGGTTCCCAATGAAAGGAACAAGGTTACCCCTTATGAACTCTGGAGTAAAAGAAAACCCAACCTGAACTTTCTCAGGGTTTGGGTTTGTAGGGCTGTTGTAAGACTCCCTGATCCAAAGCAGAAAATTTTAGGTGAAAGAGGCATTGAATGCATCTTTGTTGGATATGTTGAGCATTCCAAGGCATATAGGTTCTATGTTATTGAACCTAATGAGTCTGTTTCAATTAACTCAACAATTGAATCAAGGGATGCAATCTTTGATGAGAATAGGTTCTCATTAGTCCCTAGACCAAGTCAAAGGATTCCAAATGGAACCAATGACATTGGTGTTTCAGAGGTCTCTAATGAGGTTTCTGATGAGGTTGTGGTACAACAACCTGAACCTGAGCTCAGAAGGAGCAATAGGTTCAGGACTCCAAAGTTATTTGGACCTGAGATTCAATTATATTTAATTGAAGGAACAAGGGATGAGGTCTCTGACCAATACTCATATTGCTTCATTGTAGAGGACGATCCTAAAAAATTTGATGAAGCAATGAAGTCCTAGGATGTTGCTTTCTGAAAGGAAGCAATTAATGATGAAATGGATTCCATCATGGGCAACAACACTTGGGTGTCGGCTGATCTACCACCTGGTTGCAAACCTCTAGGTTGCAAATGGATTTTCAAAAGGAAAATGAAGGTAGATGGAACTATTGAAAAGTTCAAGGCTAGACTAGTCATTCAGGGCTTTAAACAAAAGTCAGGGATAGACTACTTTGATACTTATGCCCCTGTGGCACGTATCAGTACCATAATATTGTTGATTGCATTGGCATCAACTCACAATCTGATTATTCATCAGAAGGATGTGAAGACAGCTTTCTTGAATGGTGAATTAGATGAGGAGGTTTATATGAACCAACCTTAGGGCTTCATCATGCATGGCAATGAAAACAAGGTGTGTAAACTGATTAAGTCTCTCTATGGACTAAAGCAGACACCTAAGCAATGGCATCAAAAATTTGATGAAGTGGTTTTGTCTAGTGGTTATTTACTTAACCAGTCTGACAAATGTGTATATAGCAAATTTGATGAATCTGGTAAAGGAGTCATCATTTGTCTATATGTTGATGACATACTGATCTTTGGCACCGACCAAAATCAGGTTGAGCTGACAAAGGAATTTTTGTCATCAAGGTTCTCCATGAAGGACATGGGGGAGGCTGATGTTATCCTTGGTATAAGGATAAAACATAAAAGTAAAGGAATTTCTAACTCTCAATCTCATTATATTGAGAAGGTGTTGAGGAAATTTAATTACTTTGATTTGACTCTTGTGAGTACTCCTATGGATACAAGTGAGAAGCTGATGCCTAATACTGGTAAGGCTGTATCTCAACTTGAGTATTCTAGGGTGATTGGTTGCCTGATGTACTCCATGACTTGTACAAGACCTGATATTGCATTTGAAGTGGGTAAACTGAGCAGGTATACAAGTAATCCTAGTGCTCATCATTGGCACGAAGTTTAGAGGGTACTGAAGTATCTGAAAAAGACTATGGATTATAGTCTCTCATATACTGGTTATCCTTCAGTGTTAGAAGGATACACTGATAGAAGTTGGATCAGTAACATTGAAGACAATTTGTCTACCAGTGGCTGAGTATTCCTACTTGGTAGAGGTGCAATTTCTTGGGCATCCAAGAAGCAAACTTGCATCACCAGTTCAACAATGGAATATGAATTTGAGGCTTTAGCAGCTGCTGGTAAAGAAGCTGAATGGTTGAAAAACTTGCTTCTTGAGATCCCATTGTGGCCTAAACCTATAGCACCTATTTCTATTCGTTGTGATAGTGCTGCTACATTGGCTAAGGCTTATAGCCAGATGTACAATGGGAAGTCTAGACACTTAGTTGTCAGTGATGAAGCGAAAAGTGTATCGCTTTTAAGGGGTCATTTAAGCCCTAAATTGTATTTATTTGATCAAATATTGCCCTAAATCGTTCCTTTTGTCATTTTAGGTACTTTTGAGGAGAAATCTGGAAAAGGAGGCATTTTGGACGTTTTTGGAGCATAAAAGTGAAGAAAACGGCAAAGTCTCAAAAATCGGCTAAAAGTTACCTTTGACGGCGTCAGATTTTACTCTGGACGGCGTCATGGCTTGGCAAGAAAAGGTGGATGTGAAATTTACTCATGATAAGCCAGTGAAAATTGCATGTGAATTCTGACGGCGTCACGCTTTAACCTGATCAAGGGCGTCACGGCTTAATTCAAAGAGGGACGGCGTCACGTTCAAGTTCTGACGGCGTCAAGCCTTGATAAGCCAGAACGGATTTTGGAGAGCTAAAGAGGGACGGCGTCAAGAAGGCCATCCGGGAACCCTAGAAGCAGCGAGGTGACGGCGTCACACTCCATAACGTGACGCCGTCAGATGTAAAAATCTATATATAGTTTTCTAATTTTTTGTCATTAAGGGTGGAACTTAGTGTGGAATTTTTGGGAGAAAACCCTAAGACGATTTTAGCATCTTTTTCAAGGCTTTTTGCCTTGAGATCTTCCATGTTACATTGAAAGATAAGTTATCAATTAATCATTCAATATGTCTATGTGTTGTTTGATTTTATCTTGTTCTTGTCTTTTGTTTAACATGTTAGGCTAGATTTATCTTGTGTTTGCTTAGATCTAATGAAACCTAGCTATTGATTATTGGTTATTAGTGTGTTATTAGTTGTATTGGATGATTGTTTATCTATGTTAGGCTTAAGAAAACTGGCTAACTTCCTATTCGGTAACTTGCTTGAACGTCTTAAGAAACATGAACCAAATGCGTACTAAAGGTTTTTATGGTTGTATTTAATGCACAAGCGAATTCTAGTGATCCCATGTTAGGAGCTTCCTAGCCGGCTCGACATAGGAGTGAAGTAGGAGCTTGTAGAGTTGGGGAAGTACGTACGCCACCCCACGATTGGTATTAAGGAATACACCCGTCATCCACGCGACTAATAACAACTAATCAACCGGTAAAAGATAGTTAGGGAGTAAGGAAATCTAAGTAAACACATTTCTCTACACTTAAGTTTTCACCAACTTTTTATTTTCAGTTATTTATTTTATTTGCATTTTTAGTTATTTGGGTTAGTTGACTAGCAACTAATTCCGCCCACTCTTTCAAACCCGAGATTTTACTTGCTTTCATAAAAATATAAAAACATAAAAAAGAATCTTCCTCAACCCTTAGACCTATTAGAGTAGTCTTTCATACCTAACGAACACTATTCCCTGTGGAGAACGATCAATCCCCCGTACTTACCACTACACTATACTACATCGGTCAGGTACACTGCCTGGTGGGGTTGTAAGCCTCTTGAGATCTCTCGAGAGGTAAAACCTGTTGTAAGGTTGCAAAACCACGCATCAAGTTTTTGGCGCCGCTGCCGGGGAATAGTTATTGTTTAGGTTGAGATTTTTATTCTATTAGGTCTACTCACTAGATTCCTTTCTAGTGAGATTTTTATTTTATTTTTCTAGGTTTTTCCTTTAGTCTATCTTATTTCTTTGTGCCCTTTGTTTGTAAAACCATTTTCATTTGTCACTATGGCGGATGAAATTCCATTTAGATCATTGACAATTGATGAACAATTATACTTCACCAAGAGATTTGTTTCCTATCATTCCTATGAATTGTTTCGTGATCTTTGTGATATCCAAATGAAGTTGGGGGTAAGGTTAGATGGGTTTAATGAATTCTATGCATGTGATACTTCTCTTAGACAATCATTATCTGGATCAATTCCTTTTAGTAAGACCCTTTGGATGAATTTTGAGGAAAGCTTCCTAACCATGACCCATAAGTGGAACGAATTGATGGATTCGTATGAGCAAAAAGACCTAGTTTCTAAGGACATGGACTTAGAGTCAAACCAAGATTCTGAGATGGTTAAAGTTGAGCCACCTAACTGCATGTCATGGTTAGGCACCACCATAGTACAAGATGAACACTTAGGTGATCTTGATAAGATGGACGATAGAGTAGAAAATCTAAGACCACCAAGTACCCCACAAGTCCTACCATCATTTGAGGCACATACACCGCCCGTGACTTACCCGAAAGAAGTAGAAGAGACTATAGGAACCCCAATAGAGGTAGAACCTTTGAACCAAACACAACTAGAGGATATAGGTTTGAATGCTTTTAGTGATCACAACCTTACTCTTAGTTCTATGAAAGTTCCTAGTTTTGATGAACCAGAGCCTCAACCAAAACCATGACCTAATCTTCCATCTTTAGATGTGAATTTAGGAAATGAAAAAGGTCCCGATCCACCCATCAAACCATATAGTCCGGGTAGTTTTACGTTGGAGGTAGTAGACTCTAAGCCTTGTAGAGAGGAAGCCAATATAGGAGTGAAACATGACCTTACATACTTACATCACCCATTCATGATTGATCACAAGAAACATTATGGGTTTAAACCGGGTTTATTAGGTCAAGATGGATTCCCAACTAGGAGTCTCTCGAAGTTGATAGAAGATGATCCCTTTTTAGGAGGAAACTCAAAATCACCCATTGACCAAAGTGAACTAGGCAAGGTTATGATGAAAGGAGCACACCCCTTTGAGCATATAATTCATCCACCACTCTTTCCTCACGTGGCATACTCCTACCGAGCTGGTGTGTATCGCTACTATCACCCGCACTTAATCCTAAGTGTAGGGAAAACCTCTCCTTTATCCATTAAATAAGGGTAGAGTCAGGCTCATGACTCGAACAAAAACAAGCGCTTCTTGGGAGGCAACCCAAACTTTATTTGCTTTGTGTGTTTATTTCATTGTTTGTTTGATTTTATTTGTTTCCGTGTGTATGTTTAATTTTTATTATTATTGATTCATGTTCAAAACTAAATTGTGAAAATGCTTTATCTTGTTTTTAACTTCGTCTTAACTACATATAAAGGTATTTTGCAAAAGATAAGTGTAAGGGAAATCTAAATCGGTTTATTAGAACACAAATGAACATGAATCGTAATAATAATAAATTAACATACATATTAGTATTTGTTTGAGTCAAATGCTTGTATCGAGTCATAGTGATGTTTTGCAGGATTTCCAGGAAGTAAGGTAAAGGTTTTTCCAGAAATTTTCCGGAAACTTAAAATGAGAATTTTTGTCAGGTCATTTATGACGGCGTCAGGGTTTATAACCTGACGGCGTCAGATTTAATTTTCAGAAATTTTTGAAAGTTTTGTTTTCATAAAAAGTTTTTGTTAAATCTCCAACTTATAATCTCCAGGAATCTGCAAAATTATCATTCCACAAGCATTATATCTTTATATATATATTTATCCCGCCGATGCTATGCAGGTTTTCGTGTTTGTTTTCTCAGGTTTAACAGGTTATTTTGGACAAGGAAATGTTTTTGGATCAAGCTTATGGCGATGCATTAGTCATGGAGCTTCAACATTACCTTGGAAGAAGATTTAACCGTATTACTTCATTATCCACCGAGCGAATCAGGGGAGTATTTGATTTCATTCTTTTACTTTTTACTTTTACATCTTGTTATTTGAACATTGGGGACAATGTTCATCTTAAGTGTAAGGGGAGGGTAAAAGTACGATTTTAGAGAATACAATTACGCTTGATTTTTGTTTGTTTGATAGTTGATGTGTAATAAAACTGAGATAAATACTTGTTAAGGTAATTTTAGTGCCAAATTTAAAATTTTTTACAACATTTAGGAGTGAAACTTTGATCTTAATGAGCGTCTCACGGATAGGAGTTATATGACTAGCACAAAACCGTACCACTAAAAAATTTTCCACCCCCAAATATGTGAGGTTCGCCCCTAGAATTGGTAGGAAAAGCATTTATGCTATGATGTGTGTACCGGTAGCACTTAGATTCTAGAACTTGCGTTAGGACCATTCCAAGGCCACAAGTGAGACTACATTCGTGTAGTTAGATTTACTACATGATAAGAGGCATTAGGATTAACCCATTGTTTTACACCTGTGTTTTTGTTATAATTACTTTGGCTACATTGGTCAAGTAATTCTCCCACACCCTTTGCGTTGTACTCATTTTTAGTACACGATACCCCTAGTACACCCCTCAGAGCCTATCTTTTCGTTTCGACCTTTAAGCATTTTACTTAAAGGAAGAATTTGTTACACCCCACTAAAATGTACACCCAAATCGCCTTAGCCTACCTTGTACGCACTCATTTTTAGTGCATTATTGTGACAACATTTGTTTAAACCCAAGTTAATTATCTAATTGATTACATGGTTGCTAAGTCGAGTCATATCCTTGTACATATTGTTTTGGGACGATTGGGACTCATGGGTAAAGTACTAGTGTAATGGAGTAATGGGGAAGAACATCATTCATTACCCCCATATGTGCTAAATATTTTAAAAGTACTCCAAGTTTTTCGATTATCTTAATTTGAGTCATTAGAATAGTTATTTGTAAAGTTATGTAAAAGTTTAAGTGTAAGGGGGATGCAACGCCCCTATGATGTATTATTTTGGATGGTAGGGCAAAAGTGTATGAAAAAAAAAAAAAAAAAAAATCGAAAAATCAAGAAAAATACAAAAAAATGAGAAAAAGAAAAAAATAGAAAAAACATACGGACTACCATCCCGTTTCATTTTATGTTTATTTTATGTTTTTGTTATTTTGTTTTTAGCTTAAGATTGAGTCGAGTCTTGGCTTAGCAACATTGTATAGTACATGTAATTAATCAAGATCTTTAACTAGCCACCAGTAAAATATCCTTTATCCGACAAAACCGTGTTTTCCTTTTCCCTACACCTAACGTTATAACCCATTTAAAAGCCCTCTTTGATAGTTTATCTTAGGTGCTTACGCCTAGTGGAGGAGGTTTTCGATCCTTTCCCAAGCCTATGGTAATCTATTTGCTATGACAGGTAGTGAGAGATATTATCCGTTTTCATTTATGAGATTTATTTTGATGACACTTGAGAGATGTGAGTATCTAAACACTACTTGTTAGGTGCTAGTTTATAATCTCCGTGCTTATTATGATTAAAGTGGAACGATTATTTGTTGTAATTACTTTTATGTTAGTATTAAATGACCCCTAACTTGTATTTTGATTAGAATAAAAGCGCATTTGCTTGAGGACAAGCAAATCTCAAGTGTAAGGGTATTTGATGAAGCGAAAAGTGTACCGCTTTTAAGGGGTCATTTAAGCCCTAAATCGTATTTATTTGATCAAATATTGCCCTAAATCGTTCCTTTTGTCATTTTAGGTACTTTTGAGGAGAAATCTGGAAAAGGAGGCATTTTGGACGTTTTTGGAGCATAAAAGTGAAGAAAACGGCAAAGTCTCAAAAATCGGCTAAAAGTTACCTTTGACGGCGTCAGATTTTACTCTGGACGGCGTCATGGCTTGGCAAGAAAAGGTGGATGTGAAATTTACTCATGATAAGCCAGTAAAAATTGCATGTGAATTCTGACGGCGTCACGCTTTAACCTGATCAAGGGCGTCACGGCTTAATTCAAAGAGGGACGGCGTCACGTTCAAGTTCTGACGGCGTCAAGCCTTGATAAGCCAGAACGGATTTTGGAGAGCTAAAGAGGGACGGCGTCAAGAAGGCCATCCGGGAATCCTAGAAGCGGCGAGGTGACGGCGTCACACTCCATAACGTGACGCCGTCAGATGTAAAAATCTATATATAGTTTTCTAATTTTTTGTCATTAAGGGTGGAACTTAGTGTGGAATTTTTGGGAGAAAACCCTAAGACGATTTTAGCATCTTTTTCAAGGCTTTTTGCCTTGAGATCTTCCATGTTACATTGAAAGATAAGTTATCAATTAATCATTCAATATGTCTATGTGTTGTTTGATTTTATCTTGTTCTTGTCTTTTGTTTAACATATTAGGCTAGATTTATCTTGTGTTTGCTTAGATCTAATGAAACCTAGCTATTGATTATTGGTTATTAGTGTGTTATTAGTTGTATTGGATGATTGTTTATCTATGTTAGGCTTAAGAAAACTGGCTAACTTCCTATTCGGTAACTTGCTTGAACGTCTTAAGAAACATGAACCAAATGCGTACTAAAGGTTTTTATGGTTGTATTTAATGCACAAGCGAATTCTAGTGATCCCATGTTAGGAGCTTCCTAGCCGGCTCGACATAGGAGTGAAGTAGGAGCTTGTAGAGTTGGGGAAGTACGTACGCCACCCCACGATTGGTATTAAGGAATACACCCGTCATCCACGCGACTAATACACACTAATCAACCGGTAAAAGATAGTTAGGGAGTAAGGAAATCTAAGTAAACACATTTCTTTACACTTAAGTTTTCACCAACTTTTTATTTTCAGTTATTTATTTTATTTGCATTTGTAGTTATTTGGGTTAGTTGACTAGCAACTAATTCCGCCCACTCTTTCAAACCCGAGATTTTACTTGCTTTCATAAAAATATAAAAACATAAAAAAGAATCTTCCTCAACCCTTAGACCTATTAGAGTAGTCTTTCATACCTAACGAACACTATTCCCTGTGGAGAATGATCAATCCCCGTACTTACCACTACACTATACTACATCGGTCAGGTACACTGCCTGGTGGGGTTGTAAGCCTCTTGAGATCCCTCGAGAGGTAAAACCTGTTGTAAGGTTGCAAAACCACGCATCAGTCAGGCATAGCATGATTCGTGAGATTATCATGAATGGGGTGGTATCTATAGAGTTTGTTAGATCTCAACAAAATTTAGCTGATCACTTGACGAAGGGTTTGGCTAGAGACTTGGTTTTAAAGTCTGCTAAAAGGATGGGTTTAAGGTCCAACTTAGTCAATGAATGCTAAGACACCCAAATCCCTCATGAGGAAACTTTGGAGCTGAGTTCGATGTGGAAAGCTGAACATTCAGTGGACTGGAGCACATGTTTTACAATCATCCCAAGGTTGTGCTCGGAACCTGCTGGAAATGAGGATGAAGTCTTTACTTCTTAATGGTTAATTTCTTTGAAAAAGTGCTAAGCATGAGCATGAATATAGAGGAGCCACCTATGTGAATGTTGAAGTTTTGCTGCTTCAGGGAGCTTTGGATTTTTGGCTCTTACGACATTTATGAATTGGATATGGACGCATGGCTTATTTAGTGCCAGGAGGGTTTAACTGTTTGAAAACTTGTGTGTATTTTATCTTCATGTATTCAGATGGGTTGAAGGGTTCAGTTCTTAGAACTCCCTGATTCTCGAGTATTTGAACGTGTAATGTACTTAGATGGGAATTCAATCTTCAAGATATTTTCATTTATACACATGTTTTGTTTTATGTTTATTTTCATGCAAATATAATTTTACTAAATTGGGGAGGATTATTGGAAATTTAGTTCAATTGAGGAATATGATCATACTTGAAAATGAGTTTTGAGGTACGGAGTGTACACCTATTAAGTCCCTGATTACCCTGACTCTAATAATGGTTTTAAGTTTCTATTGTACTCATTAGGGAGTAACTCATCAGAAGGTTCAATTCTTCAGCGAGTTACTACTGCTAGTACTAATGTTACTACTGCCAGTGCAGAGTTACTACTGTTGGCATAAGTTAGTACTGCTGGGCAGTTTCAAACTCGTAATTAAGACCATATTAACCTGGTCTTGTAACCACTTTCTCTATAATGGAGGAACATTATGAGGAGATTAATTGGCCGATTAATTCTTATAATTCCATTGACTAAGAGTAAATCCTATAAATAAGATACACATCTGCATGGAAAAACATACTAAACATAAACACTTAAAAGCAATCCGGTTTTTTATTTGTGGCCAAAACAAGAACACCACTTGGTTTTATCGCATAGAGATATTCGTGTAACCCAGGCATAGAGTGGAATAGTTTCTATTGGAAAGTGATAACACGATTTCAAGTGATATCCAGTACTCATTGATTATCTATACCCAACTGGGAACACACCGACAATAAACCAACATGAAGCACTTACGTAAAAGAGTACCTTTCATCAAATTTCTCTTTTTTATTACTGTGTAAAGTCTTGTGTCTACCTAAATGGTTCATAGTCTACAACCACGCATCCAAAAAATTTCAATACAAGTAGTTGCTCAAATTGTCCGCAGTATTGTAGTGTGTTGATCCATGCATACTTGATAATTTTAAAGATTGGCCAGTATTCGTTAGTTTTGGTGTACGCAACAAGCTTGCACTAAATCAAGTTTTCTCTAAATTGAGCATGCATACGTTCAGAAACAAAACATTGCTCGCGTATCAAGGGACGCATCAAAAGCGTCCATCAGCATCTCATCCAATGGTCCAGATTAGAATCAATTAATAAAAAACAAATAATAAATAAATGTTCGAGGGTATAACCGTCATTAACTCTGACACTATCTACCCCCTAAACTCCCGTTACTCACACAACTTCAATTAATTCTCTCACCAAAACATACACTCAAAACACACACAACTCACAAAAACCGATCAAAATTATCGATAACCGTAAAAAACCGTGCCCTAGATCTCAGAAAAGCGAAAAAAATGAAAGATAAAGAAGCCGACGACATCGTAATGAGTCAATACATGACGGAGACGGATACACAGGAAGAAGACGATGAAACTCCGACTAAAAAAACGCCAAAAAAATCTTTTTCAGGTATAATAATAAATTTTTTTTCTTTCCATTTACATCTTTTTTTACTCGCCATTACTACTTTTTATGATTGAATAATGATGAGTACTGTTTATAGTGTTTATGATGAAGATATTGTGATAAATAGTTAGATCTCAAAGTTTAATGAGTTTTTGATCATGTTGTTGTGATTTTATTGAAAAAACTGTGATTAGAAGTTAGGTTTTCAATGTTCACAGACATTTTGTTGATGTTATTGTGATTTTAGTGAAGAAATGAGTAATATGTTTCGGCCATGCCTTCGTCTAACACATGCACATAGTCATATTCGGCTATGTGTTCGCCAACGACTAAGCCTTTTTCAGATATAGACAGTTTATGTTGATGTTATTCTGATTTAACTGTAAAAATGAATTAAATGTTTGACTTAAATGAAGGCATAGCCTTCAGCTATGGCTTCACTTGCTTAAATGAAGGGATAACCCAGGTTAGAAATACACAAACACATGTGTATATTCTAGTGAAATATCACATGTGATATGTTTGGGAATTGCATCTAATAATTCAAAAATTTATGTGTGTAAATGCCGATAAAAAAGAAAAGGTCAACGATAGTGATGTCGATGATGTTTTGAAAAATATTTCATCAATGCCGTTCCTAACAGAAACTTCAAAGTCAAAAGCAACTAAGAGTAAAGGTAAATACAATGTTATCATATATCACATGTGACATTACATATGAAACTTGATTATTACATATGATTTATAATTGCGTATACAAATTTCAATACAGAAAAGAAGAAGAAGAAAACAATCACCGAAAGAATTGCTGAGCTACGAGAGAAAGAAAGAAAGTTGAAAAAAAAGTTAGAAAGGAAGGAAAAGAGAGCTGCTAGAAAAGAAGAAAAAAGGAAAGCAGCGGAAGCTGAGGAGGCAAGAAAAGCAGCGGAAGCTGAGGAAGAAAGGAAAGCCCCGGAAGCCGAAAAAGCTAGGAAAGCGGCAGAAGAATCTAAAAAAGCCGAAGAGGAGGCAAAGAAAGTTGCTGAAGAAGAACAAAAACCAGACATAAAAGGGAAAAGAAAACTTGGAACCGTAAAGAAGATGGCACCAAGAAGAAAAAAGAAGCCAAAGTTAACAGTTGATGAATCATAAAAAAGAGTAACAAGAAGTACTACTCTGAAATCAAATCAAGATGAAGATGAAGAAGAGAGTGAGAAAGAAAAATTGGAAGATGAGAAGGAGAATGAGATGTCAGACACAGCACAAGAAGAAAATCCCTAAACACAAACGACAGATTCCCCAAAAAACCACAAAAACAAGTCAAGAAAACCACCTATCGTGCATGCAGAACAAGGTCTTCCCCAAAGCCATTGTTTGGTGCAATGAGAAGCTTGTCTAACGCAAAAAAGAGGCGTCTTAAGGAAATGGGGTTTGAAACAATGATAAACTTCCCATTGAACGGACTTCCAGGTACTTTAGGATTTTATGTGCTTGAACATTTCCATCCAAAAAGCATGGAACTAAGGCTAGAAAGAGGTTCAGTAAAGATAACAAGACAAAAAATTCATGACATGCTTGGTGTTCCAATGGGAATGAGAAAGTTGGATGAAATGGAACCGAGAGAATGGGATGATGAATTCATTAGGATATAGGAACAACAATATGCTTATCTCGGGGGAAAGGCCACACCAGCTGCTATAGCAAAGGAAATAAACAGCACAAAAAATGCCGATTTCCTTAGGGCTGGCAATTTTGACACGAATACGAAAACACAACTTGTTAACAGGTTTCGTTTCGTTAACAGGTCGACCTGTTAAGACCTGTTACAATTCGTGTCTTAACATGTCTAAACCCGTTAATCTGTTAAGACACGGCCTAATAAACTTCGAGTGAAGCCCAGTCCATGATTGATGAAATACACGATCCAATCAAACAGATTAATAACAGGTCACCCTAATTATTTGTACCTCAAATCCTACACACACATAATACGCTCCTCATTTTATCCACCTCCCACTTCTCAAATTTTCTCACCTAATAAGCTAATCTGCCTTATCTCTCCATCGTCTTCTCTTACCAATCTCAGTCAACACCATCCATTCATCTCTTCATAGCCAACATCAAATCTCTTCATCACTCACAAAATCGAAATAAGCAACAAATAAACCATGGTTTCTTTCTACTATCTTTCTGATCCGTATGGTCAATCCGAACACCAACATACTCCGATCTTTCTTCTTCTTATTTTGTTTATGGATGTTATTAATCTAAACTTTATGGATTTTTGTTTAAAATGGTGAAGAATAATGTATTTTGGTACTTTTTTGTAAACTTTTATGAACCATTGGTGATTTATGTTTCACTAAACAGGTTACTAGTTTATGGGATATATATCGCGTTCGTAAACTGGGCTCGACTATTTATTAGTTAAATTTTGTGTCTTAACATGTTTTTCGTGATGACCTGTTAAGAAACAGGTCGTGTTCGTGTTTTGAAAATTTGACACGAAAAATTATCGTGTCTACCCCTAATCGTGTCATGTCTGACACGATTTGCCAGCCCTAGATTTCATGTTCAAAATAAATTTCTTGATGCTATTTGCAAGCACGATGGCCACACTTGAGAGTGGTGGAAAGTGCACATATATGGTGCTAAGAAATGTGAAAGAGGAAGAGGACATAGCCGACATCGACTGGTGTGGCTACATACTTGATCACTTGCAGGGAAGCAAGCATAACTGGGAAGAAGTGAAGAAAGGAACCAACTACTATTATGGTCCACTGACGTTCCTCAATGTAAGTTATTTTTCATGTTTCTAAAGATTTATTTAGTTTATCACATGTGTTTATTACAAATAAGAAATAAAGACTAACACAATCTCTTATTGTTATGTACAAAAGTTGTTGTACTTGGATTCTACACACTTCCCAGCATTTAAAGTGATGCGTCATAGACCAACACTCAGAAGCTGAAACACAACAATGATGAGAAAGAGAATCAATCTTGAAATGAAACAAGGATGTTTTGGAAAGCTCGAGCATCATGATGAATTCAATCCAGATGAAGACCAAACTGGCTGTCTAAATCTATACAAAGGGGCTGATATATACTTTGAAGAAGAAGAAGAGAAAGAGACAAGACCAATGACAATACAGGTAAATAAACTAAACTTTGATAACTGAGTTCAACGGGTTTTACACATATACTCGATATCACATGTGATATTGGATCATTAAAAAATTAAAAATGTTTTAATTTGTTATACTTGTTTTGCAGGATTTTTATTCGATTGAAGCATCATTGATAAGAATTTCGAAAGAAATAAAAGAATTAGTTGAAACTCTGCAAGAGGGTTGTAGCAAGTACAATGAAGACAAAATCATGTACAAGTTATCTAAGCGATACATGAAGATGTTCAATGTTAAAGACTTGCTTCTAACAGATGACAACAATGATGATCAAAATGAGAATGAAGAGTCAGAAGTAGAGAAGGGTAGGAACGAAGATAGAACAATTGAAACAGATGCTGAGATGGATGATGAGATGGAAAGAGAAAATTCTGAGAAGGAAACAAATGATGATAAGATGGATGATGAAATAATGGAAGAGAATGACGAGAATGTTGATGTGAGTGTTGAGAAAGAAAAAGAGGCAGCGTAAAAGGAGCCTGCAGTGGAGAAGCTTGGGGTAGATGAGGCTGCATTGGTTGATGAGCCTGCAGTGAAGGAGCCTGCGGTTGAAGAGCCTAAAGTGCAGGAGCCTGCATCGATTGAGGAGCCTGCAGTGGAGGAGCCTGCGGTTGAAGAGCCTGCAATGGATTACACTAAGCTTAAGACCTCTCCACTGAAGAAGGCATCACAAGAAGAAGCTAATTTCTGGGACACATTTGAGACCCCTCAAGTGAAGAAGGCACCACAAGAGAAAGATGATTTCTGGGAAACCTACATGACTAGCGAAGAAAAGTATGATGATATAATTAATGAAGCAATACAAAGAAGTTCGCAACTGAAGAGGATGGAGCCTGGTCCAAGCATCGAAAAAGACATAAAATCAGACACACCACCAACCACGCAAAAGGCGACAAGGGAAACAGCAAGAAAAACAGTCGCAACACCAACAATGGAAAAGATAACAAGGCAATCAGCAAGAAGATCATACACACCACCATCCTTCTCGCTTGGTATGGGTCTGAGCCAATCGGACATGAACCCAGTTGCTGAGATCGAAAATCAATCCCACACAGGAAAACAAACCTTCAACAGAAGAGAAAAAGGAAGTGCAGGAATATATTCTTGAAAAAAGAGTCCGAAAGCCTTGAAGATTTCTTGTTTCACCATATATGAACAAGAAAACTGATGTAAGAAAGCAAACACACCCTGATGAAATGATGGTGACAGACGTACTATTTTCGATGCTGGGAGACCCGATGTAAGTATCTTTTAGTTTATTAGATAATCATATGATAGTAGAAAAAAACGGTAATTGTGCTTATAATATAAAAATATATATTGTATAGGGAATTCATGTTTGAAACAAACTCAGGAGCTGTTACAATTAGAGATAATATGCAGACCTTATCTCCAACTCTAAAGATCGAAGCGAATGTCATCGACAGCTTTGCTGCAGTTCTAAACTATGAAGAAAATCTAAATAACAAAGGAATGAGAATGAAGCACTATTTCCACACAGCAATGATTGTAAGTATATAAAATTTTGAAAATTAATTACTAAAATGTACATGTATTTGTTAACAATGTTGTTTGTTTATTTTACAAAAACAGTCAAATGATATGATTGAAGGAAAGATGAAAAATGAAAAGAAGCAAATTCAAGCATTCCATGAAAGCATGAAAAGTGTATTTAAAAAGAATGAAACTGATATGGCAATGCAACACATTGAATGGGTAATATATTCTTTCAAATATTACCGATAATTGATTTGTTATCTATCCTATAGAACTAAAATTCAGTTTCTTTTTTTTACATAGGCATTCTTTCCGATCATTGCTCATCAGCACTACTACCTGGTAGTATTCAATCTCTTTAAAGGAACATCAGTCATCATCGACAACTTAAACTCTGGCCAAACTTATGATTCAAAGTACAAGAATGTCTGTGATCTTTTGGTAAGTAATGAAATTTTAATAACTACAATAATGAGTAATATCAATTGCTATATAATACACTAAGACTGCAGCTTAGCCGAACAAACATTTATTGAAACATCACATGTGATAACCTCAGTTATATTTCGTTTATACTGAAAAAGCTGTTTTCAAAACACTTGGAGAGATACGAGCATCCAAGAGCGTCAGATGTGATGAACAAAAAGACTACCATCATGAAGCTAAAGTGGGGAACTAAGAATAACGAAGTTGATTGTGGCGTTTTCGTGATGATGCATATGGAAAACTACAATGGAGAAGCAGCCTCAAAATGGAACTTGGGTTTCCCAACTGAAGCAGAAGGTCAAACAATGGAGCTGATCAAGATGAGAGTCAAATATGCAACAAAGATGTTGATGCATGAAGTAAACATGCATAGGGAAACGATGAGTGAACACGCACACCAGTTTGCAAGAGAAAACACAGACATGGAAAAAAAACAACAGATGATCAAAAACAACATCAAGAAGAAGAAAGTTGAACAAGACGCAATTCATGTTCCAAGTGCAGTTTAGAAACTGATGCAGTTTACGGTGGAGCGTAGTTAAGTAGTTCACTAAAGCAGTTTAAAAACAATGTTGGTTCTATTTTACTATGTTTAGACTATTTGCTACATTGTCGTATGTAAGGTCGGTTATGTCGTATGTTGGTACAATTTAACTATCATCACTTCGGTTATGTTTATGTTGTTTACAAGAACAAAATGAAAAGCCGAAACATATACGGATTTATTTTGGGTATAAAATGTCATGTTATATAATTTTTTTTACAGACATAGTTAATCGCCTATGCGTTCTATAACAAATTGCATTAAAAAGAGAATGGAAGGCAAATGATAAAAAATCACATGTGATAGTCAAAAAATTGGTAAACTTAGTTAATTATCACATGTGATATTCATATAATATCACATATGATATATAACTGAAAAATCATCAACATAAAAATTGGTAAACTTAGTTAAATATCATATGTGATTTTCACAACATATCACATGTGATATATAACTGAAAAAATCATCAACATAAAAATCAAACGTGATAGTCAAAAAAGTGGGAAAATTAGTTAAAAATCACATGTGATATTCATATAATATCACATGTGATATATAACTGAAAAAATCATCAACATAAAAAATCACATGTGATATATAACTGAAAAATCTGTAAAAGTCTGTCACTCAAATTCCTTCAACACAATCTGGGAAATTTAAAAATAACAAAGATACTAAAAAAAAAGTATGCGGACGATTTATGTTGTAATTCCTGGTTGATCCAAGTCGCCCTCTTCTCTTGTAAGTTTGGGTTGATCCAAATCGTCCTCTTCTATTGAAATTTCTGATTGAACCAAGTCTTCCTCTACTCTATACTTAGTTGGGAAAGTCCTCTTGTTGTGACCATCTATCGCTCCACATAGTGAACATGCATTCTTGTTCTTTGAATTCTTATTAAGAGCTTGCTCTTTTCCTCCTTTTATGTGCATCTTTTTACGGCCTTTGGGGTTACAAACAGAAGGATTGTTAACATCAACTACACGCGGCTTCGGAACTCCAACAAGTTCTTCCAAATTATCAAGCTTATCCTTGGAAGGAGGATTTGGGCAATCAACCTCGACATCAATCTTTAGCAACTTCAATTTCTCAACAAAAGCAGATAACCTTGGCTCGTCTTTACTCAACAAATGCACACAGTGATCAACAATAGAAGTTGCCTCATTTGCATAATTCTCGACAATCTCATTCTTCTCACCATATCTGTTCCTTTTGTTCCTCAAAGAAGCAGGTATAAGGTTCTTTGTCCAACGCCTCAATATGTATTGATTTGGGATCACTTCAATGCCAGCGTTCTTAAAGACACAGAAAATGTGTTTGCATAATATTTCAACTCGAACAAAAAGCTGACAGGAACATACAACTGATCCATCTTCTAGGTTACGCAACACCTACATGGACAAAAAGTAATAAGATAGTTAAAAATCACATGTGATAATACATAGAAAAAAACTGAACAATGTTTTAAAGAAACTAACATACCTTAAACAGTCCATCTTCTCTATAAAATAGGTTAATCGGCTCTTCTTCAACATCTTTATCCGTATCCTTACCTTTATCCTTAACTTTCTTCTTAGCTTTCTCTTTCAACCTAGCTTAATTTCTTCTTCTCCATTAATTCATCAACAAATTTCTTCTCTTTAATAATAGACACCTCAGATCCTTCAACCAAACTTTTGGAATCTATTTGGCAAAACCATGCGCCTGCAAATATCTGTGCTTGAACCAACTCAAAAATAGCACGAGTATAAACCTTTGATTCATGAAGTTCAATCTTAAGATAGGTTCTAAGCTTCGGAACATAATCAATGGACTTATGATCAAACCTCTCTTGTATATGCCTCTGTTTTTCCATTGCCGTCTCAAAACAATTCATAAGAGTAGAAACTGAATTTGTAAAATGAGAGAAAAAGGAGTTCTCACTCTCAGACCTAGATGTCGTCTTCATCAATCCACACAAAGGGAACTCAATAAAATATGCAGGAATCCAACATGAACGTATAGGAAACATCTTTGTTAACCACTTATGACTCTGCAAACTAAACTCCTCCAATAACTTTCCCCATCTATCTTCAAACTCCTCCGGACCGATATACATATTCCAAACAATTTGATTGAACCTCTTTTTAAAGTCAGTGTGATCATAGATTTTTGAACATATCTGTAAAAGGTATATCACATGTGATAAAACAATAAGAAACTACTGAGTATAAAGTATCACATGTGATATAACAAAAGAAATAACAAGAAGGCAGAAAAATACTTTTCCAGGAAGCTTCTGCGTAATATGCCACATGCATAGTCTGTGTTTTGGACCAGTAAATTCGGCTTCAATAACCTTTCTCATCGCCCCATCCTGATCAGTAACAACAATATTTGGAGCTTTACCGAATTCCTTTATGAATTCTTTCAGCAACCATATATACGAATTTGCAGTTTCATTTTTCAGCAAGCCTGCAGTGACTGTAACACACTTCCGATGATTATCTATGGCTGTAAAAGGAACAAACACCATTTTGTACCTGAAAGAAATCAAAAATACTTAAAATAACACATTGAACAATGAAACATAAATCAAATCATGAAATCTCATATTTAACCTATAAATACTTGTTTGTTCTGAAAGTAGCATCAAACGAAACAACATCACAAAACTCTCTGTAGTTGTACTTAGAAACTTCATCAGCCCAAAAAATTGCCGCAAGCTCAGCATTTTCAACCAAATAATCAAACGAAAAATCCGGCACATGCTTCTTTCTATTCTCCATCTTAGATATAAGCATCTGTGCATCACTATCGCCTATATAGCAGTTTACACTCCTAAAAAAGTTCTTGAAATCAACAGTTGTACCATGAACAAGCAAATAAGAACCCTTCAAACCGGTTAAGAGGTGATGAGCTCTCGTTGCACCTATATTTACGCTAGCAGCTTTAACAATAAACACTTGCTCAGCATAGGTTAACTGCCTCTCAGTCTTTGACAAATGCTTATATTCTTCACGTTCAAGCTCATTATTATGAATACCATCAAAAACACTCAACTTGTACTTACTAGTACCAGGAATCAACTCAAACATAACACATGCTTTGCACCCTGTGATATGCAGGTTCGAACTTCTCTTCTGCTTGTCACTATTCTCTAAGTCTAACATGTCCACATGTATTCCCATAGGACAACCTTCCCTATTACACACAAAATACTTTTGTTTCACAATACCATTCCTCAATCTTTTCTGGCATAATTTCCTAACCACAAACCATGCTTTAGCAGCATATTTCATATAGGCAGTAATGTTACACCCCGTGCCCAACTAGACCAAAAACTTGACACTTTGGAGCGAAAACGAATGACTTTTACGGACATACTGACACACTTTTAACAAATGACAAAAATCTATAAACATTCAGCCCTTAAGGCTATTTTTAAATGAACGTACACTCAATTACCTTCGAAACGATAGGTGGTACGACCCGTGATGACATACGGATTAAAAGATATGAATTTTTGAAAATTGCCAAAAATCTGAAAAATAGTCTAAACCGCCGGTTTGAGTTCAAACCGTGAAGGTTTGAACTTGATGTCCCAAAAATCAGTTTTCGCTATCTCCGCTTGGAAACCCAACTGTCACACCTCGCCAAGCCAGAAATGCGAGTGCAATATCATGGATATCATCACAACACATGGTGTCAAAATAGAGAATTTCTACATGCACATAAATAGAGCAAAGTACAGACACAAAGTGTCGTAACGATACCCCAAAAGAAAATAAACAAAAAAAATCTCCAAAGGTATCCTCAATAAAACATAAAGTACTAGTCGAAAAACATTAAAGTATCACAATCTAAAATCAAACATATTCAAATCAAAACATAAAGATAAATCGTTCTCAAATGCAACTAAGTCTCGTATAGTCGCTTCCCTCTACCTTAGCCTTAGAATGCTCACCTGAAAATGATGCTTAAAACATTAACATAATGTTGGTGAGGTTCATAGGTTTAAGACACATAATATATCTCAGGCAACCAGTTCACTGTGATTATAAAACATAGCAGGACAGTAAGACTAGTCATTATACTAGATAGCATGCAATCTCAGTCATTCAACCAACATACCACTTACAGGACACAAGGGACGGAACGTGCCCACGATCCAAATAGAAATATCCAACATCAATTGAGACAGAACGCGCCCACGATCCAAGTTCACAATAATGGGTAAACCATACCCTCTGGTCAGACCACACAGAATAATAGTGAGTAGAGCTACTACTCTCTAATTGGATAATGGGAGCATAGCTACCCTCCAAATGGACCACACAGAATCACCACACAATAATCTCATAACATGTAATACACGTATAATAACACTTACAAGTCCATGCGTTTACGACCACATAATCACAGTAACTCAAAAATATTTCAACACAAGCATCATTCCCATCCCAAGTTAAAACAAAGTAAAAATGGGACTATGAAACTCACCTCAAACTTTGCAGCTTCCAAATTATCAATCACAAATCTATACAACAAAATAAGATCACATTACACGCAACCAAGCTAAAAGCTATAGTCCATGTAACACACATATGATGGATGTCTAAGGTTCATGTAAACCACCATGGGTCACCTAGACTCCATACTAACCACTACCAAACACTTACACCCACTAAATCCTTGCATACACTTTTTCAGAATACGCAGATTTTTGGGGTACTCACCATGGTCCTTCATGAGCATACAAGCTTCTCCCAGAAGGTCATGCACTAAAAACACACACAAGTTTTCTTTGAAAAATCAAACATGAAAACTATCCAGATTCGGATCTGAACGCACACCAAAATGTTTTGACCTAACAAACATATTTTCACAACTTATTAACGCATACCCTTCGCGTGGAAGTCAAAGGGAATATAGAACTCAATTTCTCCAGAAGGGCTAACCCTAATTACACTTTTAAAACCACTTTTGACCTCAATACTTTTAACCTAAATCTGTCCCGGTTTAACAGCTTTGACACCTTTACTCGCAAAAATCATTAGACTGACTTCCGGACCTCAAAATCGCTCGTGGCCGGACTTTTTGGAAAGCACGTTCTCTGAACTACAATTTAGACTCAAGAATCATCAATTAACTCATTTCCATCTATTAAATATCTTCGTATTTTTACAGCACTATGAATCTGTGAAAACCCTAACTCATTAACTAACATGTTTTATGCCCAAATCTCTTCACCAATCATCATTATATTACTAATTATTGATCCCAACATGTTTTATATCAATAATTTACAGAAGTAATGATAAACCCTAATCCATCATATCATTGTTACATGAATTATAATAATTAATTGCATACAAGTATTGAAAATTATACCTTGATCTTGATTTTTAGGCTTCAAAAATAAACCCTAATTTTCCTCTGCTTCTCTTCTCTCTTTGGTTCAACCATATAATCAACAAAAATGTTTTTAGGGTGTTTTGGTTTGTATTTATACTACCCTAAGATTATTCTAGATATCCATTTTAATTAGGAATTATATTTAGACTCAAATTTGTTTCATTTTTCTCCCATTAAACCCTTTAGGCCGATTTTTTTGTATATACATACACATTTTTTTTATTTTTTTATTTATATTAATATTACACATAAAACCTTGTATTTTGTTATTTTATAAAAGCCTATACCGAAATCTAACAACTTACGCGATAAACCTTCATTTTACGACAACCTGAATAATTATCATTTTCAAAGTTTCCAAAAATAGAATTTCACACTTATCATTAATATAACCCTTAAAACCGAACACCACGTAACTTACTAATGCTCAAAAACTTGAACAAAACTTACTACGCAAAAACCCCGAATCACAAAACCGAAAAACTCACTTCCACGAGTCTACGACACAAAAAGTATACAAAATGAACTTCCCCGAATCCAACACCACAACAAACACATAACGATCGAATACCAAACCTACACATAAACTCATGAAAACCTCTAAACCACCAAACAAAATTTAACAAGTCAACACTATTGGTTTGACTAACCTGCCAAAACCACGATTGTTACATTATCCCTCCCCCCCCCCCTTAGAGAAATCTCGTCCCGAGATTTAACTACTCGAGTCACCAGTAACATCAGCAAAAGAAAATTTGTGGATATCCAAGCGGGATAATACCACGCCATAAAACCATAAATCACTAGCACTTCTTATGACTATGGGGAATTCTACCACGCCATACAGGCACAGAGAAAGTACCACAATATATGAACCAATTGAATAATCGAATACACACGATAGAAAGCATTACCGACAATCCAACGATACACGAAAATATATACATTACTCCTGATGCGCGTGATGTGTCGTTGCGGTTTAGCAGTTTTAATGCCTACTCAAGTTTTAAATTTATATTTAGCCGACTTATCAATAACACACACACTTAACGAGCAGTGTACCCGGTCAGTATGAATATAATGGTAAGTAGAGTGTCGATCACTAAGAGTGGAACGTATTATCTAGTTATTCTAATCAGTATTTTAATATTCTAACGCAAGGGGGTTTCAGCCTGAGAGACTGGCACGATTTTGTTGCAATTAAATAATAAACTAAACCAATAGGCACAAATCAGCAAGTAGCACACACGTACACAGATAAATACTCGAGACAATAAGAGGGCTGTCCTTATGATTAAGTAGTTTGTCACTTGTTTTATTGATAGCTTTATATGAAGTGTATGTAGTTAACCCTTTCTCGTTGGTCCTATTCTTATCGGCGAGTAAACCCTTAATGATTACTTATGTCTAAAAGTTATTCCTAAGTGATCAATTTAGTAACAACCGTGGGAGTGCAACCTTTCAATTGCCACATTACACAAGCCACTAATAAACACAGAGGTTATCAATGCACTAATAAGTAGTAACCAAAGACATCAACATATAAACTTTAATTGATGAGAAAGCAGTTTTAAGGGAGTGCAACCTTTCCGTTGTCACGTTACACAAGCCACCAATCTTGATGAATTAAAGTTTACTAACACAATAAAACAAAACTACTTAATGAATTAAACACATGCAGCACCTTCTTAGAGCTATTGTATCTTTGATGTGAGTGTGTCTTGTGCTGCTGTTTTGACTGAATTCGTCCTAGGTTTTCTTCTGTTCGGTCTTCGGTATTATATATATGGTCTCGGTCCCCTCTCTCGAATTTCGTCTGGTCTTGGGGTATTTATAGTTTCTGTCTGAGGGTGAGATGCGGCGCATCTAAGGAGCAGATGCGGCGCATGTACTTAACTTCGCGTGGGGTCCAAGATTATAATATTCAGGAATATTCGTACACCGCCAGAAGATGCGGCGTAACTCATTTATAGATGCGGCGCATGTCCTCTTGAATCTTGGATCGTATCTGGTGAGATCTTGATAGTGATGCGGCGCATGTCATGAGTGAGATGCGGCGCATCTGGAGCAGATTTGACTTGATCTTGTCCATTTCAGTAGACTCTTCACTTTATGCACGTTTTGCTCCATAATTAGTCCAAAATCGCCAAGTTTCACCAAATGCTTGTTTTCAACTGAGAATTACAAAAGTAAACGATTAAGTATCAATCCTCATACATAATATAATAAAACAAGTCAATTTAATAGGATAAATGATAGTAATAAAATGTACTTATTTGAGTTCATCAAATATCCCCCACTTGAACTTTACTTGTCCCCAAGTAAACCTTAGATTAAATCTTATGAAAATGTATCCTAAAAGATGTTAGGATTTATTTTTACATTTAAGCATGTATTCATTTTTGTCATAATCACACAACTAAACACTTAACGAATTAGAAGTAAAATAAAATAATCTGATAAAAGCAAATCTAATCGTTTAACTGTCCAGTCGCGACGAATATTCTATCATAAGCTTGGCAAGTATACACATCTCCACCACTAAAGCCAAGGAATAACAAGTCTAAAGCGGTAAAAAGGGTTTTTAGGCTTAAAGGTTAATTATTCTTATTCTCTATCGATCTCAGATTCCAGAAAAGGCGACAAAACCACAAATACATGATCGAATCCACGAACACGATACTTGCAATTGCTCAAATCCTTAACTCGAATAGGCTAAAGATAGGTCCAAACTTCACCAATAATAATATATCAAAAAGGGCGACAAAATCATAAATACATAGCCGAATCCACGACTACGATACTTAAGATTGCTCAAATCCCTAATCTCAATAAATCAAAGGTTTGGTTGGATAAAGAATAGGGTATGGATAACATTTGGGATATAAATTGGTGTAAAATGAAAAAATAAACAAAACAAATAAATTAAAATCCTAAGTGTGGTTAATCACTATCCAACCATCCCATGAATAAGACTCATATCATAGAATAACTCACGCTTTAACACTTGAAACACACGCTTTAGGTAGACACGAATTATACTCAACAAGATCTTAATCAAAGAATATCCTTAGTTGACGTTCCCATAACTGCCAACTCCCATTCAATCCATAAATATAATACAACAACTAGTGGTGATATCGACCACTTACATAACTTTACATCGTTGGTCAAAACAAACATCCAACTTTCTTTTTCTTTTTCTTTTCTATTTTTTTTCGATTTTTTTTTTTTTTTTTTTTTTTTTTTTTTTTTTTTTTATAAAACATAAAGATAGATGTGTAAAATTTCACCACATCACTATAACGATAATTCTGGATAATTTTTCCATACTTTTCATAACTTTAGAAATAATGATAATAGTGAAAGTAGTAAACACACGAAGAATAAACTCAAAGATATACAATATTTACTTTCACTCCAATTGCATTGTGCAATTTTCCGACCTAACCAAAGATAATGAATTACGCACGCGAACACAGGTAATGTAAGGAAACACACTTTGCCTATAGCAATTAACCAACCACGGATCTTAATCTACAGGGTAGGCTAAGGTGTAAGGTGTAACGAAACATTTTAAACATAGGTGTAAGAAATGAAAGGAATGGCTCTGAGTGTTTTTCTAGGGGTATCTTACTCTAAAAATGAGAGTAACAAAGGGTTTATACGGGGGTTAACTAACCAGTGTAGTTAGTTAATAACACATAACATATAATAGGCTATTTGGGTGTAATCCTAGAAATTTACCAAGTTAGACAAGTCATTCCAATTATATAAATAATACTCATTATGGTGGTCTCGAATAGTATACAAGCCAAGTTCTAAAGTTTACAAGTCACCGGCACACTCATAGATTTGTGAATTTTGAAAAATCACAATTTTTGAAAATAACGTCATGTGTGCAGCTATGCAACTTAGACCTTAAACAAAAACATGCTAAAAAATTTTAAATTTTGATATATTAAGCACATTTTAAGCATATTTTGAAAAGTTTAGGACAAGTAAATGTTAAGTGTTCTAATTCTCCAATCCCCCCACTTAAGTTAAACAACGCCCTCGTTGTTTGTATAAAAGGTTAAAAAACTGAAAAATAAAAGAATTAGAACAGAAAAACTCCCCTGAGATTTGCTCGGTATGATCCTCCATTAGTGAAAGAGCAAAAATCATCTTTCTTGTGGATTAGAACGTTTAATCTTCATATTTGATGTATCCACAGGAAATGCAGGAATCTATAATACCACCAATGCTTCAAAACACACCTAAGGTAAGAAAGGTTCAACTTTGCATAATACATTAGTAGTTAGATAAAAATAAAAATAAAACATAAAAAATAAAAATGAAAATCATCAGGTCAGTCGATGCGTCGTATCTTATGGAAGAAGATACGCCGTATCGAGCCTGGAATAAATACGGATCAGAATAAAAGATGCGCCGCATCCTTAACCAGGGATGCGCCGCATTAAAAATAAACTGATAAAAAGTTTTAAATTCGAAAATAAAAAATGCAGAAAAGTAAAATAAAATAAGATATGACCATTTGCAGGAGATGCGTCGCATCTCAGGATTGAGATGCGCCGTATCCTCGGCGGCCTGACTGACTCGACACAAAACAGTAAATAAAAGATAAATCCGGGTTGTCTCCCGGTAAGCACTTGTCTTTATTCCAGAGTCTTCAAGTTAGACTCACGTTCAGCTCTTCATTTCATTATGTCGGGCTCAAACTCCACCACCTCATTTTCATTATCCTCAATTTTATAATCAAAGTATTTCTTCACACGTTGCCCGTTTACTTTGAATATATAACCATTTTTATCGCATATTTCAATAGTTCCATATGGATACACTTTCTTGACAACGAACGGACCCGTCCATCTTGATTTAAGTTTACCAGGATACATCTTTAATCTAGAATTAAATAGTAGCACTTTCTCTCCAATAGTAAATGTTTTATCCCCACGTAACCTCGAGTCATGCCATCTTTTAGTTCTTTCTTTGTAGATCTTAGTATTTTTGTAGGCCTCATCTCTTAGTTCATAGAGTTCATTAAGTTCCATGAAACGGTTCTTCGCCGCAGTTTCCATATCCATATTACAATTCGTCAAAGCCCAATATGCACTTTGTTCAATTTCGATAGGTAGGTGGCATGCTTTTCCGTATACAAGACGAAATGGAGTGCATCCCGTTGGTGTCTTATAGGCTGTACGGAATGCCCATAAAGCATCATTTAACTTGTCAGACCACCCTTTTGGATTATATCCAGTCGTTTTTTCAAGAATTCGCTTTATAGCCCTATTGGTTACTTCGGTTTGCCCATTGGATTGAGGATGGTATGCGGTGGAAACCCTGTGATATACTCCATATTTTTGCAAGGCTCTCCCCAGATGATGATTACAAAAGTGTGTTCCCCTATCACTAATCAATGCTTTAGGAATTCCAAACCTAGAGAACAAACTTTGTAAAAATTTAAGTACTACCTTGCTGTCGTTCGTTGGTAATGCTTGCGCTTCGACCCATTTTGATACGTAATCAACAGCAACCAAAATATATTTATTACCTTTAGATTCAGGAAACGGTCCCATGAAGTCCAATCCCCATATGTCGAAAACTTCACACACATGGATATAATTTTGTGGCATTTCGTTTCTTGATGTTATATTCCCGGATCGTTGACACGCATCACATCCTTTTATATAATCTTTTGCATCATCCAACATAGTAGGCCAATAAAATCCCGCTTCAAGGATCTTTCTTCTTGTGACGACTGCACTGTGATGTCCCCCCGTTGGCCCTGAATGGCAATGTGCCAATATTGCTGGGATGTCATCACCATCTACGCATCTTTGTAAAATATTGTCAGGACATAATTTAAAGGCATAAGGTTCATCCCAAATATACTCGCTAGCGCGAGTTAGAAACCTTCTTTTCTCGTCGGATGTTAGACCTTTTGGAATTTCATTTGCAACAATAAAGTTTATATAGTCGGCATACCAGGGTCCATTATTATTGCTCTTAATTCCAACCATCATAAGGTGTTCATCAGGAAATTCATCAGCTATTTCCCGTTCGTCAAGCACCTCCATATTAGGGTTTTCAAGTCTAGATAAGTGGTCAGCAGCTAGATTCTCGGCACCCTTTTTATCTTTAATTTCAATATCGAATCCTTGGAGCAATAAAACCCACCTAATAAGCCTTGGCTTGGCATCCTGTTTATTGAACAAATACTTCAAAGCAGAATGGTCAGTGTAAACCATAGTTTTTGACAATATAAGATATGATCTAAATTTATCGAATGCAAAAACTACTGCTAAAAGTTCTTTTTCCGTGGTGGTGTAGTGTTCTTGGGCATTATTCAATGTTTTGCTAGCATAATAAATTGGCTTAAATTTCTTATCTATCTTTTGACCAAGTACAGCTCCAACAGCATAATCACTAGCATCACACATTAGTTCAAAAGGCAAATTCCAATCCGGCGAAATTATAATAGGTGCTGAAGTTAGTTTTTCTTTAAGTATATTAAATGCCTTTTTGCAATCTTCAGAAAAATCAAACTTCGCATCTTTTAGCAATAATTGGGTCATTGGCCTAGATATCATTGAAAAATCCTTTATGAACCTACGATAAAATCCAGCATGCCCTAAAAAACTTCTAACACCTTTTACATTAGTGGGGTAAGGTAGTTTAGCAATTACATCAATTTTAGCTTTATCGACTTCTATACCTTTCCCAGAAATCTTATGTCCTAACACAATTCCCTCTCTAACCATAAAGTGACATTTTTCCCAATTAAGAACAAGGTTAGTTTCTTCACACCTAGCAAGCATTTTATCAAGTTTAAAGAGACAATCACTAAATGAGTTACCGAACACCGAGAAGTCGTCCATGAAGACTTCCATAAAGTCTTCTACCATATCATGGAAGATAGCCGTCATACAACGTTGGAAAGTAGCAGGGGCGTTGCATAGTCCGAACGGCATTCTTCTATAGGCGAAGGTTCCATAAGGGCAGGTGAAAGTCGTCTTTTCTTGATCCTCGGGGGCAATTGGTATTTGGAAGAAACCTGAAAAACCATCTAAAAAACAATAATAATCATAACCTGATAGTCTTTCTAACATTTGATCAATAAATGGAAGAGGGAAGTGATCTTTTCGCGTAGCATCATTGAGTTTGCGGTAGTCGATGCAAACTCTCCATCCGGTAACAGTTCTTGAAGGGATTAGCTCATTGTCGTCATTGAGTACTACCGTCATTCCTCCTTTTTTTGGTACAACGTGGATGGGACTGACCCACGAGCTGTCGGAAATTGGGTAGATAAGTCCGGAGTCAAGCAATTTCACAATTTCATTTTTCACCACATCTTGGACTTTTGGATTCAAACGCCTTTGAGGTAGGATAGTTGGCTTGAATTCATCCTCCATAAGGATTTTATGCGTACAAAATGACGGGCTAATTCCCTTAATATCAGACATACTCCACGCTAATGCTCCTTTTCGTTTATACAATACCTGCAAAAGTAATTCCTTTTCTTTTGGCGTTAAATCAGATGCAATAATAACGGGTGAATTAGTGTTCCCATTTAAATAGGCATACTCCAAAGTAGAAGGGAGATCCTTAAGCACAGGTTTAACATTATTAATTTCAGTAGCACTAGCGGAGTAAACTTGTTCTTTAATTATATCGCTGCTGTCATTAGATAGATGCGCCGCATCGATATTTTCGATGCGCCGCATCGCGTTACATACAGCAGAGTCAGCAGCAAAATTATAATCAATAGTATTCTCATCTACTTGATCTTCTATAGCAATTGCGTTTTCTAAATTTTTAAGCAGAAAAGAATCAAGCAAATTATTCTTTAACAATTTCTGAGTAAATTGATTAATCGTGTCATCAGAAACATCGATATTATAGCATTCATCGTCATCGGATTCATCTTTACTCATAGATTGTTCCATGTTAAACTCAACCTCATCTTTTCCTATGGTAAAAGTTATCTTCTTATTAAAAACATCAATTATGGCCCTAGCAGTGGCTAAAAATGGTCGTCCTAATATTATAGGAGTTCTAGAATTTTCAGGCATATCGAGGATAACAAAGTCGATAGGTAATTCAAATCTATCAACTTTTATTAATATATTTTCAGCTATTCCTAATGGGTATTGTATGGACCTATCAGCTAGTTCTAAGCACATCCTAGTAGGTTTTGGTTCACCAAGACCTAATTTATCATACATAGAAGAGGGCATAAGACTTATACTAGCTCCTAGGTCGGCTAAAGCATTATCAATATGCAAATTTTTAATTTGACAAGGAATAGTGAAACTCTCTGGATCTTTTTCTTTAGACGGAAGTTTGTTGAGCAATGCAGCCGAGCTTCTTTTCCCCATTGTAATTGTGCAAGCCTCTTCAAGTTTAGACTTGTTTGTAAACAAGCTCTTCAGATATTTAGCATACTTTGGCATTTGCACTAGGGCTTCCATAAATGGTATGCTTAGCTGCAGCTGCTTGAGATTCTCCAGAAATTTCTTTTGATAGGCATCTTCTTTCTCTTTCCTTACCCTATGTGGGAAAGGTAGTGTTGGTCATTTAGGTTCAACAGAAGGTTCGTCTCTAATCACTGGTTCTGGATCACTCTCTTTTGGTTGCTCTTGCTCAGGTGGTAAAGATTCAGGGGAAATCTTGTTTGTAGCGTCATCCTCGGGTGTCTCTCCGATTTGAAAGGTTGACTTTCCGCCTCTAGTCGTAATCCCTTTCAAGTCTTCCCTTACCAAAAGAACCCTGTTAAGCATCGTTGACAATTGGTGCACTTCAATTGCCAATCCATAAATCATGTTGTTTTGTTCCTTTAGTAACAGCTCATGACTGCCCTTGAATTCATTAATAAAGTTTCTTGCTTCATGATGTTCTTTTTCATTGGCTTGAGCGATTAGTAGTGCAAATTCATCCATATTAAGATTTCTTCGGGGTCTTCCAAACAAGTTGGGGAAAATATCGATCATTGTTTCTGAAAATCAAAGAGAGGTAGATATCAAAGTAAAAGTTTCCAGGTATAAGGGTCAGAGTATTTTCCGTCCGGAGATAAGAAAAATAAAAGTTACTGATATCTGCAGACGATGCGCCGTATCCAAAAAGATGGATACGCCGTATCTTATAATCGTTAAAATTAAATCAGACTTTATTCAGAAAATAGATACGCCGCTTAGAAATTTGAATGCGCCGTATCAATTTTAATTATCAAAAATCGATATTTATTAAAAATTAAATGCGTCGTATTAACAATAGTTAATGCGCCGTATTTTCGTTACGTTTCAAAATACGAGATTTTTGATTCAGAAGGATGCGCCGTATCGATAAAAATCGATACGCCGTATCTGTTTAATAATTCGAAAACTGTTTTTAATTAAAATAATAGATACGCCGTATCTGATAAATCAGATGCGTCGTATATCGTTAACGTTTAAAAAAAATTTTTTTTATAAAAAAAAACAGATACGCCGTATCTGCAAAAGCAGATGCGTCGTATTACTTTATCGCTTAGAAAAATTTTCTTATTAAAAACAGATACGCCGTATCTTGGGGAAAAGATGCGTCGTATCGAATTAATTAAACGCGTTGTATTTATAAAAAATTGAACGCAATACACCGTATCTGAGAAATCAGATGCGCCGTATCGTTCGATTTAGCTCAGTACAACGATAGCAGTATGCAAAAATACGAAAAATAAAAAAATAAAACACACGAAAATAAAAACAAATAAAGCAAACAAATAACACACAAAAACAGAAAATATGCAAAATAGTACAATGAATGCAAATTAATCTAATACACAACAAAATTAGCGGTTAGATAAAAATAAATTAAAACCTAATTAAAATACTAATCAAATTAACAGATAATAACAATTCACTCCCCGGCAGCGGCGCCAAAAACTTGATGCGCGTGATGTGTCGTTGCGGTTTAGCAGTTTTAATGCCTACTCAAGTTTTAAATTTATATTTAGCCGACTTATCAATAACACACACACTTAACGAGCAGTGTACCCGGTCAGTATGAATATAATGGTAAGTAGAGTGTCGATCACTAAGAGTGGAACGTATTATCTAGTTATTCTAATCAGTATTTTAATATTCTAACGCAAGGGGGTTTCAGCCTGAGAGACTGGCACGATTTTGTTGCAATTAAATAATAAACTAAACCAATAGGCACGAATCAGCAAGTAGCACACACGTACACAGATAAATACTCGAGACAATAAGAGGGCTGTCCTTATGATTAAGTAGTTTGTCACTTGTTTTATTGATAGCTTTATATGAAGTGTATGTAGTTAACCCTTTCTCGTTGGTCCTATTCTTATCGGCGAGTAAACCCTTAATGATTACTTATGTCTAAAAGTTATTCCTAAGTGATCAATTTAGTAACAACCGTGGGAGTGCAACCTTTCAATTGCCACATTACACAAGCCACTAATAAACACAGAGGTTATCAATGCACTAATAAGTAGTAACCAAAGACATCAACATATAAACTTTAATTGATGAGAAAGCAGTTTTAAGGGAGTGCAACCTTTCCGTTGTCACGTTACACAAGCCACTAATCTTGATGAATTAAAGTTTACTAACACAATAAAACAAAACTACTTAATGAATTAAACACATGCAGCACCTTCTTAGAGCTATTGTATCTTTGATTTGAGTGTGTCTTGTGCTGCTGCCTTGACTGAATTCGTCCTAGGTTTTCTTCTGTTCGGTCTTCGGTATTATATATATGGTCTCGGTCCCCTCTCTCGAATTTTGTCTGGTCTTGGGGTATTTATAGTTTCTGTCTGAGGGTGAGATGCGGCGCATCTAAGGAGCAGATGCGGCGCATGTACTTAACTTCGCGTGGGGTCCAAGATTATAATATTCAGGAATATTCGTACACCGCCAGAAGATGCGGCGTAACTCATTTATAGATGCGGTGCATGTCCTCTTGAATCTTGGATCGTATCTGGTGAGATCTTGATAGTGATGCGGCGCATGTCATGAGTGAGATGCGGCGCATCTGGAGCAGATTTGACTTGATCTTGTCCATTTCAGTAGACTCTTCACTTTATGCACGTTTTGCTCCATAATTAGTCCAAAATCGCCAAGTTTCACCAAATGCTTGTTTTCAACTGAGAATTACAAAAGTAAACGATTAAGTATCAATCCTCATACATAATATAATAAAACAAGTCAATTTAATAGGATAAATGATAGTAATAAAATGTACTTATTTGAGTTCATCAACTCCGATCAATAACACAAATGACCCAAACGATTTCTCACAGGTAGGCACGTTACCCCCGATCCAAAAGAAAATCCAAACGGTAACCACAAGTAGCACACACATATAATAGTTACACATAGCACCAACATTAATTAAAACATTCATGAATACCCAACATCTAACTTCCACGATCTAAATCCAACTACAAATGATCTGCTCACCCACGCTAGGGTGCAAATAGCAGCACCACAATCTTGAACAAAAGAAACATCCAACGTCAAATTTGTACACTCTCTTAATCCATTCACTTAAGAATGATAAGCCGTACTCATCTACAACCGCGTTCTCAAAGCTCTATAAAACGTATACCACAATCGCGAAGTAAGTATCTCATCATGATCTAAGATGATCGACGCGACACTCCATGTCTCACCAACCACATCAGCAAACAAATTTGAGTACTTAGACCTCATCTGATCCTCGCGCTCCGAAGTAAACTCAGGACCACGCTTCGAATTCCAACGTACCTTTACTAAAGCTATCTTACCAAGTTTCAAACCCTTGACCACTCGGTCCATAATCTCAACAGGCTCCTCAACAAAATGAAAGGTCCTGTAAACCTTAATCTCAACTAATGGCACATGTAGACTAGCATCCGCCAAACACTTCTTCAAATTAGATACGTGAAACGTATCATGCACACTACTTAACTCCTCAGACAATTTCAACCGATATGCCACAAGTCCAATCCTTTCCGTAATCTCAAACGATCCTACATATCTCGGTACTAATTTGCCTTTCTTACCGAAACGCACAACACCCTTCCAGGGAGACACTTCCAACATCACACGATCGCCTACACTGAACTCCAAAGGCTTACGGCGATTATCCGCATAACTCTTTTGGTGATCCCTTGCTGCCTTAAATCTTTCCTTGATTCCCGATTGCAATGTCATGCACATAGCTCGCACATGCTTAGGCTTAATCCTTTCCTTCCTACTCAACACATTAGCCACCACATTCGCCTTTCCAGGATGATAGCGAATCTCACAATCATAATCACTAAACAGTTCAATCCATCTTCTCTGTCGCATATTCAGCTCCTACTGGCTGAAGATATGCTGAAGACTCTTATGATCTGTATAAACAACACTCTTTGTGCCATACAGATAATGTCTCCAATTCTTGAGAGCGAACACTACCGCACCAAGCTCTAAATCATGAGTGGTGTAATTTTTCTCATGAATTTTGAGTTGTCGGGATGCATAGGCTATCACTTTCCCTCTCTGCATCAGTACACACCCAAAACCTTGATTCGACGCATCACAATACACCACCAAGTCATCTGGTTCGTCCGGAAGCGCCAGAATAGGTGCATTGCACAAATTATCCTTTAATGTCTGAAAAGCCACCTCTTGTTCTTCTCCCCAGACATACTTCTTATTCTTCTGGGTCAACAATGTGAGGGGTTTGGCAATCTTCGATAAATTCGCTATAAATCTTCTGTAGCACCCTGCCAATCCTAAGAAAGAACGTATCTCAGACGGCGTCGTAGGAGCCTTCCAATTCTTGACCGTTTCGATCTTTCCAGGATCTACATGTATACCTTTACTATTGATCACATGTCCAAGAAAATGTACCTCTCTAAGCTAAAACTCGCATTTTGAAAACTTAGCGTACAACTTCTCCTTCTCCAGCAATTCAAGGACCAACTTCAAATGCTCTCCATGCTCCTTCTCAGTCTTAGAGTAGACTAATATTTCATCGATGAACACGATCAAAAATTTATCCAAATAAGGCTTACAAATGCGATTCATTAGATCCATGAATACCGCAGGTGCATTTGTCAACCCAAATGGCATAACCGTAAACTCAAAGTGTCCATAACGAGTCATAAAAGCAGTCTTCAGAATATCCTCCTCATACACTCTTAACTGATGATAACCAGAACGTAGATCTATCTTCGAAAAGAATCAAGAACCTTGCAGCTGGTCAAAGAGATCATCGATTCTAGGAAGAGGATACCGATTCTTAACAGTTAACTTGTTCAATTCCCGATAGTCAATACACATCCGGAATGAACCATCCTTCTTCTTAACAAACAACACAGGTGCTCCCCACGGAGAGTGACTGGGTCGGATAAACCCCTTATCCTGAAGTTCTTGCAACTGCGCGGACAACTCCTGCATCTCAGAGGGTGCTAAACGATATGGGGATTTCACCACAGGTGCCGCTCCAGGAATCAATTCAATACGGAATTCAACTTGACGGATTGGAGGTAACCCAGACAAGTCTTCAGGAAAGACGCCAGGAAATTCACACACCACAGGAATCTCTTCTATTTTAAGTTCTTTGGATTTCGCATTCTTAAGGGATTTCAAATCATTCCCTAAGCATTCTCCTTGTATCCGAAGTATAACACCACTCTCTAAAGGAATACGAACTACCTTTTCATGGCATACAACCTCGGCTTTATGTTTAGACAACCAGTTCATCCCTATCACCTCATCAAAACTTCCATGTCCAAAAGGTATCAAGTCAATCATAAACGAAATACCCTCTAACACTATTGTACACCCACGAATAATCTTGTCAACCTCTACCTCCTTACCTCTAGCTATTTCAATCACAATACTAGGTCTAAGTTCACTAGGCTCATCATTCAATAGTCTAGCAAACGAACCAACTTAAATATCACAACATTAGTACCAACGGATAATCGAGGTATCAGCATATGATAGGTAGAATGGAATCTTACCACCCACACACTCCCACATACAACGATTTCCCAAACGGTTAAGAGAATACATCTCTAACCATACAACCATCATCAACATGATATCACATAACATCTACCACAACATATAACAACAAACATCAATCAATGTAATCATGGTCACAAATCCACATGTGTGATACCCTTATAATTATGTTCGCGACCATAGTTATAAGGCCTATTCCACATGCATACTTACTTCCAAAACCACACATCTCAATGATAACGCACATATACCACATAGCACCTAATACACAACACAATCCATGCTATCATACTTGCAAGTCCACTTGTGTTGTGACGCGTGACGCATGTATAATTATGTTGGCCACCATAATTATCTATGCTCCCTTTCACAAGTGTACTTCCTCCTATGACCACACTTCATGCAAACAATCATCTCACATGGAACAATTCAAACGATCATGGAACAATTCCAACGACCACTTTAAATCTATAATCAAAATCACTTGGATAAAACCGATCCAATATTCAGGAGTAATCGTGCTCCAACATGGCTCCAGATGGCAAAAGACAATATAAAAATTCCAAAACATGACACAAAACAAAAGACGTTGCACAATGGCTCAAGCTCCACTCTCGCACTTGCCTCCCCACTCAGATCAGTTAAACTTACTACCTACTGCGGACTCCAGATCCGAATCCACGTCATTCCATCCTAACTCCCCTTCATCTTTACTCAACCACCCAATCCTGTTTCTTTCTTCCAATTCTGCATGATCCACAAGTACATACAACTCACGAGGTTTAGACAGAACCACCTTTCCTTCATATGAGAAGTGAGGACACTTCCCAGAGTACTTGGTAACGGCTCCATCTCCAACAGTCACCGTGGTTGCAAACCTCTCCACTTCTTCTCCATCAATGTTTTCCATATACATCCCGTCCTTGTCCGAACATAGATTTATGCTAGCGGGAACTCGGATTCTACGGTTAGTCCGCTTCATCCTACCACTTCCCTTACAACCGGTAGCAAAATGATAGCCCAACGAAACTTCTTACGCGAGGGAGGTGACATACTATAATCGACGTATACAATAATAAATATAGGGGACAAAATAGTCATCCAAAAATCGCCAGAAAACAACTTGTAAATTTAGGAAAAATAATCATATAAATTATCATACTTATATATAGACCCTAAATGCATCTATATGAGGGACTTTTAGGTTATAGTCTAGGTTCAACCACCTACTTCTCTATAAACCTGTCTCTGATACCAATTTGTCACACCTCGCCAAGGCGGAAACGCGAGTGCAACATCATGGATATCATCACAACACATGGTGTCAAAATAGAGAATTTCTACATGCACATAAATAGAGCAAAGTACAGACAAAAAGTGTCGTAACAATACCCCAAAAGAAAATAACCAAAAAAAATCTCCAAAGGTATCCTCAATAAAACATAAAGTACTAGTCGAAAAACATTAAAGTATCACAATCTAAAATCAAACATATTCAAATCAAAACATAAAGATAAATCGTTCTCAAATGCAACTAAGTCTCGTCTAGTCGCTTCCCTCTACCTTAGCCTTAGAATGCTCACCTAAAAATGATGCTTAAAACGTCAACATAATGTTGGTGAGGTTCATAGGTTTAAGACACATAATATATCTCAGGCAGCTAGTTCACTGTGATTATAAAACATAGCAGGACAGTAAGACTAGTCATTATACTAGATAGCATGCAATCTCAGTCATTCAACCAACATACCACTTAAGGGACACAAGGGACGGAACGTGCCCACGATCTAAATAGCAATATCCAACATCAATTGGGACGGAACGCGCCCATGATCCAAGTTCACAATAATGGGTAAACCATACCCTCTGATCAGACCACACAGAATAATAGTGAGTAGAGCTACTACTCTCCAATTGGATAATGGGAGCATAGCTACCCTCCAAATGGACCACACAGAATCACCACACAATAATCTCATAACATGCAATACACGTATAATAACACTTACAAGTCCATGCATTTACGACCACATAATCACAGTAACTCAAAAATATTTCAACACAAGCATCATTCCCATCCCAAGTTAAAACAAAGTAAAAATGGGACTATGAAACTCACCTCAAACTTTGCAGCTTCCAAATTATCAATCACAAATCTATACAACAAAATAAGATCACATTACACGCAACCAAGCTAAAAGCTATAGTCCATGTAACACACATATGATGGATGTCTAAGGTTCATGTAAACCACCATGGGTCACCTAGACTCCATACTAACCACTACCAAACACTTACACCCACTAAATCCCTTGCATACACTTTTTCAGAATACGCAGATTTTTGGGGTACTCACCATGGTCCTTCATGAGCATAAAAGCTTCTCCCAGAAGGCCATGCACTAAAAACACACACAAGTGCTCTTTGAAAAATCAAACATAAAAACTATCCAGATTCGGATCTGAACGCACACCAAAATGTTTTGACCTAACAAACATATTTTCACAACTTATTAACGCATACCCTTCGCGTGGAAGTCAAAGGGAATATAGAACTCAATTTCTCCAGAAGGGCTAACCCTAATTACACTTTTAAAACCACTTTTGACCTCAATACTTTTAACCTAAATCTGTCCCGGTTTAACAGCTTTGACACCTTTAATCGCAAAAATCATTAGACTGACTTTCGGACCTCAAAATCGCTCGTGGCCAGACTTTTTGGAAAGCACGTTCTCTGAACTACAATTTAGACTCAAGAATCATCAATTAACTCATTTCCATCTATTAAATATCTTCGTATATTTACGGCACTATGAATCTGTGAAAACCCTAACTCATTAACTAACATCTTTTATGCCCAAATCTCTTCACCAATCATCATTATATTACTAATTATTGATCTCAACATGTTTTATATCAATAATTTACAGAAGTAATGATAAACCCTAATCCATCATATCCTTGTTACATGAATTATACTCCCTCCGTCCCATATTAAGTGTCCACTTTCCAAATGCACAAAGTTTTAGGAAATTCCACTAACTACACTCTCCACCAATCAAATATCACTATTACCCACTAAAATCTCTTCTCATTGGTTGAAAATATTCCCTGGACACTTAATTTGGGACATCTCAAGATTCCATTATGGACACTTAATATGGGACGGATGTAGTAATAATTAAGGGATAATTACTAAAATAGCCCAAAACCCAAATGGGATATTTCTACCCCGGTTGCCCTGGGCAATGCCCTCAGTTGCCCAAAAAAGGGCGATTTTTGCCCAAAAAATACACTGGAAATCCTTCGGTTGCCCCAAAAAATGCCGGTTGCCCTGGGCAACACAATTATTTTCGGATTTCGGGTTAGATAGGGAACCGCCCATTTGTGTTTGGGCTATTTTGGTAATTATCCCAATAATTAATTGCATACAAATATTGAAAATTATACCTTGATCTTGATTTTTAGGCTTCAAAAATAAACCCTAATTTTCCTCTGCTTCTCTGCCCTCTTTGGTTCGACCATATAATCAACAAAAACGTTTTTAGGGTGTTTTGGTTTGTATTTATACTACCCTAAGATTATTCTAGATATCCCTTTTAATTAGGAATTATATTTAGACACAAATTTGTTTCATTTTTCCCCTATTAAACCCTTTAGGCCAATTTTTTTGTATATACATACACAATTTTTTATTTTTTTATTTATATTAATATTACACATAAAACCTTGTATTTTGTTATTTTATAAAAGCCTATACCAAAATCTAACAACTTACGCGATAAACCTTCATTTTACGACAACCTGAATAATTATCATTTTCAAAGTTTTCAAAAATAGAATTTCACACTTATCATTAATATAACCCTTAAAACCGAACACCACGTAACTTACTAGCGCTCAAAAACTTGAACAAAACTAACTACGTAAAAACCCCGAATCACAAAACCGTAAAACTCATTTCCACGACACAAAAAGTATACAAAATGAACTTCCCCGAATCCAACACTACAACAAACACATAACGATCGAATACCAAACCTACACATAAACTAATGAAAACCTCTAAACCACCAAACAAAATTTAACAAGTCAACACCATTGGTTTGACTAACCTGCCAAAACCACGGTTGTTACACCGACCTCCCGAACTCGAAACTTAACCAAACTTTCCAGATATGATTGGTATAACAATGGGCTCATTTTCATACAAAAACATTTACCGAACGACACCCCGAAGGGGTATTTTACAAATTTGACGGGTTATGCAAATAACCCATTTTGACCCATTTTCACTACAAACGACCCATACGACTCCCGTTTTACCTCAAACTTGACCAACTACGTTAACTTATCAATTCAAACTTGTTCCATATCAATTCAACCCGTTTAGTTTTCAAAATGGGTGAGAACGGCTAAGTGACAAACACCCTTTTTAACAAACACTATATCCACTTCAACTTACATAACATAACATTCATCAACACACAATTTTCTAGACTTAACCAAGACCTTAACTTGGACAAATGAGATATAAAATGACCCCAATAAAACACAAGATGTATACAAAAGAAAGGATTGGCACTTGGGGGTTTCCAACTTACAACGCTTGGTCCAAAAGACGAAACTTCATACTTACCAAGTTCTAGTCAAGCTTCTATTAACAACCAATCCTACGCCTTCTCTTTACCCTTACTATCTTCGACGGTACCTATCAAGAAAATAACACAACTAAACATATAAGCAAAACGCTTAGTAAATACATGGCAATAACAAGCTAACAACGTATGATAAAATCATACCATAACCATAACTAGTCTAACAACTAGTTAAGCTAGCGATATAGGGGCACATACCTCACGCCAACATAGTCGGCCTAAACACGATCAACCCATAAGGGATGAACCTCAATCCATAGTTAGCCTAACGACTAACTAAGCTAAGCCTAGTGATGGATCCATAACTAGCTAATCACACCCTATACCCTATCATACACCATTACCATGTAACAAAACATGATAAAGCTATCATAAAACAACCATTATCATACAAGAATATGATAAAGCTAACAAAAGACATGTTATAGCCAATGTACTTATCTTGGTTCTCAATTCCCACTTTACTAGCAAAAGCTTCCAACTTTCTACTTGCTTTCTATATCATAATTATCTCAAATTAGGCTAAACAACTAACAAATCATAAACTACCAACCTTTAATCATTATACTAAAAATCACTTCATGAACCCTAATTTTTATAATTTGGGGAAAAGCACTTACTTGCTAAAAGGATTACAATTAAGGGTGCCCAAGGCTTCTTTGATCACTTCAAAATGGAGAATTGGAGTTTATTTGTAAGACTTGCTCTTCCCTCCTATTTTCTCTTAAAACCGACTTTCACCACAAGGACCAAGAAGAAAGAAACATGGATCTTTCTAAAATGATCTAGGCTAAGATATTAAACTAATAAACTTTGGTCATATGGCAAACTTAGCCCTTCTAGTGTTATTCTTTCTAACTTGACCATACATTTATTTATCTAGATAACTTATAGCACATAACTCTTAATATACATAACATGATATATACATATATAGTACCTCATCGGGATACGGGTGTAACAATTCTCCCCTCCTTAAAATAAGATTTCGTCCTCGAAATCTATTCTTGAAATAAATGAGGATAATCTTTCCTCATCTTCTCCTCCGGCTCCCATCTAAGACTTGTACCCTTACGATGTCTCCATTGTACTTTTACTAGCGGTATTTCCTTGTTTCGAAGTTGTCTCACTTTTCTTCCTAGTATCGCCTCCGGTTCATCCTTTTGAGAAATCAATTCCGGATCAATCTCAATGTCATCCAACGTGACTACACTAGTCTCATCCGCTAAACACTTTCTCAAATAAGACACATGAAAGGTGTTATGAACACCTCTCATTTCCTCGGGTAATTCCAACACATATGCTACCTCGCTCACACGTTTCAAGATTTTAAATGGTCCTATGAACCTCGGGCTTAGCTTTCCTTTATTTTTGAATCTAAAAATGCCTTTCCACGGGGAAACTTTCAACATAACAAAATCTCCCACTTCAAATTCAATGGGTCTCCTTCGATTATCGGCATAGCTTTTCTACCTATCTTGCGCCGCTTTAAGTCTTACCCTAATCATTTCGATCTTTTCAGTCGTTGCCAATACTATATCCGTGCTAGCCAATTCCCTCCTTCCAACTTCTTCCCAACAAACGGGTGTCCTACATTTTCTACCATAGAGCATCTCATAAGGTGGCATGTCGATACTAGAATGATAGCTATTATTGTAAGCAATTTCTACTAAGGGCAAGTGATCATCCCAATTACCACCAAAGTCTATCATACAAGCCCGTAGCATATCTTCTAGAGTTTGGATCATTCTTTCGCTTTGCCCATCGGTTTGGGGATGAAAAGCGGTGCTCATATGTAACTTCGTACCAAGTTCTTCTTGGAAACTTTGCCAAAAGTTTGAAGTCAAACGCCCATCTCTATCGGAAACTATAGAAATGGGTACTCCATGACGCGCGACTATCTCGTTGATATAAATCTTTGCTACCCTAATCGGAATGAAATGTGCACTCTTCGTCATTTCGTGATGAAGTCCACGGTAATCTTCTCCCACTTCTAAACTGGAATATCCAAGGGTTGTACTTTTCCATACGGCTTTTGGTGTTCGGCTTTTACCTTCAAACAAGTCAAACATTTCTCCACATATTTCACACAGTCTCTTTTCATACCCGGCCACCAATTGTTTCTTTTTAAATCGAGATACATCTTCGTAGCTCCCGGATGAATAGAATACTTGGATTTGTGCGCTTCCTCCAAGAGTAATTCTTTAATGTTGCTTTTAAAAGGAATATAAACTCTTCCATAACGTGTCTTAATCCCTCGGCTATCTTCCTCAAGATGAGGAACGTGAGATACGATACGTTCTTTTTCTTGATTTTCTTCCTTCAATGCTTCCTCTTGAGCTAACTTGATTTTGTCAAAGAGATCAGATGTGACAATCAATCGTAAAGAGTGAATTCGTGTAACCTCACTTCGGTCCTTGCGACTTAGTGCATCCGCCACGACATTCGCCTTACCGGGGTGGTAGCGAATTTCACAATCATAATCTTTCAACAAGTCCAACCACCTACGTTGCCTCATATTTGGGTCCTTCTTTTCGAGAAAATACTGAAGGCTTCTATGATCGGTGTAAATTACGAACCTCACACCATATAAATAATGCCTCCAAATCTTTAAAGCAAAAACTACGGTTGCAAATTCAAGATCATGAGTCGGGTATTTCTCCTCGTGCTTCTTTAGTTGTCTCGAGGCGTAAGCAATCACCTTTCCCCTTTGCATAAGAACACATCCAAGACCGGAATAAGATGCATCGCTATAAACCACCATGTCTTCGGTTCCCTCCGGTAACACTAGAATCGGTGCTTCACATAACTTCTTGCGTAAAGTACGAAAAGCTTCTTCTTGTTTCTCACTCCACACAAACGGAACATTCTTCTTGGTGAGTTCGGTTAATGAAGATGCAATTTTGGAGAAGTCTTGTATGAATCGCCGATAATACCCCGCGAGTCCAAGGAAACTTCGAATTTCTCCAACGTTCTTCGGTGCTTGCCAATTCATCACGGCTTCTACCTTTGACGGGTCGACTTTAATACCATCGGGATTAATAACATGACCGAGGAATTGAACTTCTTGTAACCAAAATTGACATTTTGAAAACTTGGCATACAATCTTTCTTTTCTCAACGTTTCAAGGATTTCCCGAAGATGCACTTCATGTTCCTCCTTACTCTTAGAGTAGATAAGAATATCATCTATGAACACTATGACGAATTTATCTAACATCGGTCTACATACGTGGTTCATAAGATCCATGAAAACTGCAGGCGCGTTCGTGAGACCAAAGGGCATAACCGTAAACTCGTAATGTCCATAACGGGTCCTAAAAGTCGTCTTAGGAATGTCTTCTTCTCGAACCTTCAACTGATGATAACCTGAACGAAGATCAATCTTTGAAAACCACTTTGCACCCTGAAGTTGGTCAAATAGATCATCGATTCTTGGTAACGGGTACACATTTTTCACCGTGACTTTGTTCAACTCACGGTAATCAATGCACAGTTCAACTCACGGTAATCAATGCACATCCGCATGCTACCGTCTTTCTTTTTAACAAACAGAATTGGAGCTCCCCACGGTGAGCTACTAGGGCGAATAAAACCCTTGTCGAGTAACTCTTGGAGTTGGCTCATTAACTCCTTCATTTCGGATGGGGCAAGACGATAAGGAGTTTTGGCTATAGGTGTAGCACCCGGAACAAGATCAATACGGAACTCGACTTGTCTGTCGGGTGGAATACCCGGCAAATCTTCCGGAAATACATCTCGGAATTCATTAACAATCGGGACGTCGTCAATACTTTTCTCCCCAAGACTCGTATCTACCACGTGCGCCATAAAGGCAAGATAGCCGCGTGATAGATACTTCCTAGCCTTCATTACGGAAAAAAATCTTAACTCGCCTTCCCTCTTATCACCGTAAATCATCATTTCTCGACCACTAGGGTTTACAACTCTAACGATCTTTTGTTTGCATAGAATGGCGACATTGTGTTTGCTAAGCCAATCCATGCCAACAATAATATCAAACTCTCCAAGCATTATAGGGATTAAATCGATCCTAAAAACATTCTCATCGATCTCTATTTCTACATCACGATACACATTGGACACTACAACAACTTTACTATCGGCAATTTCAACTTCTACGGGTGTCGGAAGTTTATCTAACGGCGTGGTCAATTCCTTACTAAAGCCATAAGATACAAAGGATACGCTTGCACCCGAATCATATAAAGTACGAGCGGGTTTGGAATTAACAAGAATTATACCTGTGACAACATCGGAACCCGTCTTCGCTTCTTCAACACTCATCTGGTAAACACGAGCTTTAGGCTTCGGAACTTCAATCTTTTCCGTTTTGACTAGAACAAGCGGCTTTACTTGCTTAGGATTAGCCTTAGGACACTCACTTAATTTGTGTCCTTCTTCATTACACCCATAACATATCACCACATTTATGACTCGGATCTCCACATTTATAACATCCTTTCATTCCCAATTTACATTCTCCCAAATGATTCTTACCACACCTATTACATCGAGGTGGTAACTTCCCCGAGTGGTCCTTTCTTGCTAAATCAAACTTGCCCCGCTTATTGAAAGTTGTTGATTGATCATGCTTTCTTTTTAACTCCTTCTTCTCCTTACTCTTCATCCTATCCAAATCCGCTTCTCGAGTACGTGCCCTACTTAGAAGATCCTCCATAGTGGTGCACTTGAAAGGTGATACTATCGTACGAATTTCATCCTTGAGCATCCTTTGAAACTTATCAACCTTAAGCTTCTCATTGTTAAGATACTCCGGGCAATATTGCACCATGTCACAAAATTTTCCCCACAACTCGTTTACCGATTCATCTGTTTGCACAAAAGTATGGAATGCCTCTCTTAATTTATCTATCTCTTCCACGGGAGCATACTCCTTCATGAACACTTCCTTGAATTGATCCCACGTACACGACTCTCTCCAAGCACTACCCTTCTCATTTGCCTTGCCTTCCCACCATACCTTAGCCCGTTCACGAAGGTAATTTGTAGCAAAGTTTACCTTATCCTCTTCCACACAATGACTTGTACGGAAAGCCCCTTCTATATCGGTAATCCATCTAGAGCTCATTAATGGGTCAAGAGTTCCCATAAACGTGGGTGGAGCACAAGCGGTGAAATCACGGTAAGTGGATTTCTCCTTCCCTACACCGGATCTAGTATTCGAATCCTTCACTAATTCTCCACTCTTCTTAAGCTTCTCAATTTCTTCTTGAAATATCTTCTGCAAGTTCTCAGTTGTTCTGTTGACATAATAGGGCATAACTTTCTCAATAGCTCTTCCTACTCTATCAGTCACCAAAGTTTCCAATTCTTTCAATTCAACTCTAGTAAAACTTCTAGGGTTAAGATTTTCCGGTAGTGGCATTGACTTGACACTACTAGAATTTCCCTCATCATCTGAATCATCATCATGGCGGGAGGAGGTCGTCCTTAACGCCTCCTTATTTCGGATAGCCGCCATCTTTTCTACTAACTGAAATTTAACAATACAAACTATTAAGCAAGATCATGCACATATAGATGCATGAATGACATATACATATAACCTTACTCAGCACCCTAGTTTGTCACTCGTGTATGGTCTAAATGATTTCAATTACACATATGTACCATATTTTATCACTACGGTGGCCAGGCGTAATCATAAAAATATTTTACATATGTGTCCTCAAAATCATCCAAATAATACACAAATAACGAACATTAGTCCTAAGCGCTTCTACGCAAGGCCTAAGTCTAGGAAATCCTAAAGTGAAATCCTAAATCTCTTAGACCGAAGCTCTGATACCAAGTTGTTACACCCCGTGCCCAACTAGACCAAAAACTTGACACTTTGGAGCGAAAACGAATGACTTTTATGGACATACTGACACACTTTTAACAACCGACAAAAATCTATAAATATTCAGCCCTTGAGGCTATTTTTAAATGAAAGTACACTCAATTACCTTCGAAACGATAGGTGGTACGACCCGTGACGAATTACGGATTAAAAGATATGAATTTTTGAAAATTGCCAAAAATCTGAAAAATAGTCCAAACCGCCAAACCGTGAAGGTTTGAACTTGCTGTCCCGAAAATCAGTTTTCGCTATCTCTGCTTGGAAACCCGACCTTCCGAACTCGAAACTTAACCAAACTTTCCAGATATGATTGGTATATCAATGGGGTCATTTTCATACAAAAACATTTACCGAACGACACCCCGAAGGGGTACTTTACAAATTAGACGGGTTATGCAAATAACCCGTTTTGACCCATTTTCACTACAAACGACCCATACGACTCCCGTTTTACCTCAAACTTGACCAACTACGTTAACTTATCAATTCAAACTTGTTCCATATCAATTCAACCCGTTTAGTTATCAAAATGGGCGAGAACGGCTAAGTGACAAACACCCTTTTTAACAAACACTATATCCACTTCAACTTACATAACATAACATTCATCAACACACAATTGTGGGAAACTAGAAGGGGGGTTGAATAGTTTACCGGTTTAAAATTCTTTTAAAAATCTTGTTTTAAAAGTTGGCTATTAGAAACTTTGATTCGAACTTTATGTGTAATCAATCAACACCAATATGAACTACACACTAAACTAACAAATACAAAATAATGAAAGTAAAGAGTAGAGTTGGAAAGATCAAACCGAGACATAGGATTTATAGTGGTTCGGCTACGAAGCTCTTCTTCGCCCTACTCCACTCCCCAAGTACCACACTCGAGAGTTTCAAGCACTATGTCAACAACCTCCCTTCAGGCGGAGAAAACCGTATACGTCGCTTATCCTATTACCGACACTAAGCTAAATGTCGAGTGCTAATCTTAGCTAGCACCAATCTACCAAGGTCCACGTGACCAATCACACAAGCCCTAATGGCTACAAGAGATCACCACGATCTCAACACGATCACAAAGATCAACTCTCACTTCACTCTACTTAATCTAACTACTCTAGATCCTTTGATCACTCACACACAAGCCCGATGGCTTTAAGAAATCTTCACTATCTCTTAAGATCACAATGATCTTCACTCACACTCTCACAAAAGAAAGATAATCTTGATGTATGCTAAGATACAATCAAGGATGTAACAAGTGTTACAAAACCTAACAACTACAACTCTTGTATCTTCTTGAATACCTTGAGTTCTTCTCTTGCTAATGAAGAGGAATGATAACACCTTGTATCAACTTGGACACTTGTGTTCTTCTCTTGATAATGAAGAGGAATGATAACACCTTGTATCAACTTGGATACTTGTATTCTTCTCTTGCAAGTGAAGAGGAATGAAGATGATCACTTGAAGGATGATTGGATCACTCTTGAACAAAAGAAAAAATAACCTAAATGATCTAAGAAAGAAAGTGTGAAGAGAGTATTCAACTTAGAAAGTTTTGTGTGTGTAAGGATGCCTGAAAACTGTGAAAGGGGTTGGTATTTATAGGCAAAGAAAATCTGAACGTTACAGAAAATTTTGTATGGACGGCTCCGTTAAATACCCCACGGCTCCATTAAATTTAACGGAACCGTGGAGCCGTCGTAGACTAGGACGCTCCAAATTTTGTCTTTTCTGGTGAAAACTTATTTGGGGAAGGTTGGAGCTGATTTTGGGGGGAAAAATAGTTGTTGTGATTTTCAACTTATTTTACCATTAAAACATTTCTTAATATTTCAAAAATAATTTGTCATGTGTATTTTTGAAAAAATGTTTTGTCCCATTTAAAATGTGAATTCTCAAAACATAAATTCACTTCTTTGATCACTAGTTCAAGTTGTAACTTTGTTCTAGAGTGATTTGCATAGAAACGAGATCTTCCGATGAAAGACTTGTTTACGTTGATTTTAACGTATCGTGATTTCACATTTTGTCATCCTCAAAACGTGAAGTAATCGAAAGATATAAATAACGTTTTTAGAACATTATTTACATCAACAATCTCCCCCTTTTTGATGATGACAAAATATAAACTCATGTTAGGTTAAAATTAGTGTTAACAAGTTTTTAATGAGTTTACTCCCATTTCTTCCCCTTTTTGTCTAATCAAAAAGGTGACAAAGGCTCCCCCTTGATGTGTACTCCCCCTCATTTGGAGAACACAAAGGAATCGAGCAATGGTTCTTGCTACAAAACAAAGTTAGAAGATACATATATAATATGTAACAAGTAGCACATTATGACAAATATCCAACCACACAAGAAGAAAAATAGCTAAGAGCTAAAAATGATAATCAACAACCCTCATAAGAGCCCATTCATTCATTAAAAGAAAATAAATGTCATACATGGATATGACTTCATGGAAACATAAAAGAGACAATGATAAGCATAAATCCCTAATGACTAGAGGCATGTTTCATTTCCAAGAGGGCTCTTAAAGACCTATTGTGGGTTAGGAGGTGGTGGAGATTGGGGCCCCATTTGGGGTGGTGGTGGTGTCAAGAGATGTTCTATAAAGTAGAACATGAAATGAATCTCGTCTCTTAAGAAGTAGATGAGGTTACGGTTATGGAGACAACATAGGCAATTAGCACTATGTAAATCAAAGGGATCTGGTTGATTGAGTTGTGCCATGATAGGTGATGGTGATTGTGGTAGGTTTGTTGGAGGTGAAATTGGCATGGCATTGTCCAATGGAGTTAAGGGGGATGGTGTGTACTCCATTGATGATGTAGTGTAGAAGGATGATGAAGATGTTGTGTAGGTAGAGGATGTTTTAGAGGGTGCATAAGGTGGTGATGGTGAGTATGGAGTGGTTTGGGAAGGTGGTGTCATTGCTTCATCATCTTTTGTAAGATCTACAAAGAGTGGTTTGGAAGGTGGTTTTACGGTGATTCTAGGTTTCTTGGAAATGTGAGAAGTGGATCCTTGGTTGGAAGCCATGGATGTTTGTGATGGGAGGTTGAAGATGAAGTGCAAGATAATCTTGCAAGGTGAGGCTTTATATAGGGAGTATGGGTGAAATTTGAATTAAAGGTGATAGGGGTGTCCTATGGTGTAGGAAGGGAATCCTAGGGTGTGTCAGGTTTGCAAAAATTTGCAGGTTTGAGGTTAGGGGTGTAGGGTTTTTGGTAGGAACAATAAAAATCCGTCAAACAGGGGTACGGTTCCTTTAAATGACCCACGGTACCGTTAAATTTAACGGTACCGTCCATATTTAATGGTACCGTGCCACTGTTTGCAAGAAGATTTCTGTGCAGGCTAGTTCTGGGCAGCTAGGGGGATGTTTTCTAGGGGAACTAATTCCTGGAAATGATAGTGCCTCAACTCACTAGGTACTTGTTTTCCTAAAGTGTCCCATTTAAGCTACAACTAGCACATAAAGACTATCATGTAGTTTCCTAGGATAATTATAAGCATGCAATAAGAAGGGACAAAATAGGCTATCATCCAAATATCATATAGATTGATTAGGCAAGGAGATAGTTAAGCATGCAATAAATCCATTAATATTTATTCATAGATAAATCTTAATAAGAAACATAGATTTCTTCAAGACTTATGACTTGAGCATTCCCCCATTCTTGGCATACTCTTGTCTTGAGCATGAGTCTCATTTTCATGATTTGGATCATCAAAGGGTGCATAATGGGTGGAGGATTCAGAAATGAGGATTGATGAGACATGTGACTCGTTTATGGGTTGCATGATGGGTTTGACAAGGGAGTATTGAGGACCGTTAAGGTAAGGGTGTAGGTTCATGAAATGGTGATAGAGACGGGTTAGGAACATCCCATAGGGTATCAATTTATTCTTGTTACCCTTGAGATGGACAATTCGCTTAGCGAAGAAGTAAGCGAGGTTGTATGGTTGTTGGGTTAGGAGACAGTAAATCATATGAGCACAACACGCCGGGAGTTGCTCACGATTTCCTGTGAGACTTAGAACATTTTCTCGCAGGATGACTGCCCAAGAAAGTAGTTCATGACGAACCTCTTCCAAACGAATTTTCGTTGGATTAGGGTAAGAGGGGTACTTATAAGTACGGATGAGTTTGGTTAGTTCGGTTGGAGAGGGTATGTACGAACAGTACGGACTATTCTCCTCACGATAGTGAAAGAGAGACTCAAGACACCAATCTTCAGTATAGGCACATTGCCCATGATTGGGTATTCGAAGGATCTGAGCAAATTGCTCAAGAGTTAGGACGAATTTGAAGTTTTGGACCCAAAACCAAAGTGACAAGGATTGATCCTCGTTACGTACGAGTTCAACTTGTCGAAAGAACTCCAACACAAAACGAGGACAAATGTGCTCGTTAATGTGGAGTAGACAATCGAATCCTATAGCTCTAAAGGAAGTGTTGATGTCCCGATGGTAAATTAGGGACGGATCAACGACACGGCCTTCATGAAACCGTCGGGTTTCGAGATTGACATAGGCACGAATGTGGTTACCGGGTGTAGTGGGTTCATATGAAATTTCGGGTGTGTAGGTATCGGTTAGGAGATGATCAAAATCATATTCATGAGACATTTTTGTTTCCTAAAAAAAATTTTAAGGAAAAATTAGAGTGAAGAATAGTTGCATTATGCACATGCCTAGTGTGTGTGCCTATATGCAAACTATGTGGAGGTGCGGTAATCTCGACTCAAAAGAAAATAATGAGATGACCCTAACACTCCTAATTTTACTTTTGCTCAAACAAATATGTCGAAAAATACATATTGATTATGTAATTCGATCAATATTCGTGAGATCATGTATGCATGAGAAGATGTTTTTAGTTTGCATCAACAATGCACGAAAAGTATTTCATGGTCCTAATTTCGTGAAATTTTGAAAAATAATGGAATTGGGGTTTTTGGTGACTTCAATTTGAAAGTTTATTAAGAAAAATTAAAAAGCCCCAATTCATTTTTAATCAATGAGCAAACCCTAGACTCAAAATTAAGAAAATTAGAGTAAGGTAACTTACAATTAATGTTGAAACCTTAGAGATGATTAATAATCTTGAAAATCAATGTCTTGAATATGATCTTGAAGAGGTTTTAGTGGAATTTTGGGTTGTGAGGTTAGGTTACAACAGCAGTTGCAGAGGTTGAGGATGGTTAAAATAAGTGATGTGGGAAAAGTGAAACTGAAATATGTGATGTTCCAGATACATGGTTCCACGGTACCGTTAAATATAATGGTGCCGTGCCACATTTAGTGGAGCCGTGATCTGCTGGGACTGTTTTCTGTCCCATTTTGATTTTTGACGAACAAGTCTCGCTGTTTTAGTGAGACCTATTGTCACGAGGAAAGGATTTGTACCTAACAAATTCTTTTGACTAGGGAGACCTAAACTAAACTACACGAGACTCACGAGTTGACTTCAAGAGTCATGAGACTTATGGAATATGTTCCATCATTCCTAGACATAGACGGAGATAGTTAAAGGATTCTCGTTTGAGAGGTTTGGTTAGGATGTCTGCGATATTGTCCTGGGAAGGAACTTTCTCAATGGAAATGTTTCCTTTCTGAACATTATCACGAAGGAAGTGGTGACGAATTTTGATGTGTTTGGTACGGGAGTGTTGAACGGGGTTTTTGCTCAAGTCAATAGCACCTTTATTATCACACATAATGGGGACATCATCCAGATGGATGTCATAGTCGATAAGGGCTTGTTTCATCCATAGTGCTTGTTGACATGCCTTTCCGGCGCTTACGTACTCGGCTTCGGTCGTGGAGATAGCAAGAGCCGTTTGTTTCTTGGAGAACCAAGAAGTTATGCAACAACCTATGAAGGTACAAACGCTACTCGTACTTTTTCGATCCACATAATCTCCCGCATGATCAGAGTCGGCATAGACAACAGTTTCTACACCGGTCCCCTTGGGATAAAATAATCCCAAGTGTATAGTGCCTTTAATATATCGGAAGATACGCTTAACCGCTTCAAGGTGAGAGGTTTTGGGATCCTCTTGGAAGCGAGTACAAAGGCAGAAACTAAACATGATATCGGGCCTACTTGCCATGAGGTATAGTAAACTTCCTATCATACCTCTATACTTAGTGCTATCCACGGACTCACCTTCTTCATCTTTCGTGAGTTTTATTTCCATGGACATGGGAGTTTTCATGGGCTTAGACTCTTCTAAACTGAACTTCTTAAGCATCTCTTTACTATACTTGGCTTGATTAAAGAAGATGCCATCTTCCATTTGTTTAATTTGTAAACCAAGGAAGAAATTTAATTCACCCATCATGCTCATCTCAAACTCGTCGTGCATGATTTTTGAGAAATCATCGCACATTTCTTGACAAGTTGATCCGAATATAATGTCGTCGACATATATTTGAACAATGATGAGATGTGAATTTCTTTTCTTTGTGAAGAGTGTGTTATCAACCTTTCCCATGGTATATTCATGTTCAATCAATAAGGCTTTTAGTCTATCATACCAAGCTTTAGGAGCTTGTTTAAGACCATAGAGTGCTTTCTTGAGTTTATAAACATGATTCGGACATTCGAAATCAACGAATCCCGGAGGTTGCGCAACATACACCTCCTCGTTGATATAACCATTAAGGAACGCACTCTTCACGTCCATTTGGTATAGCTTAAAGTCTAAGGCACATGCATAGGCAAGGAGTATTCTAATTAATTCTAATCTAGCTACGGGTGCATAGGTTTCATCATAATCTATTCCCTCTTGTTGGTTGTAGCCTTGTGCTACCAACCTTGCCTTATTTCTAACTACGACGCCATTTTCGTCGAGTTTGTTTCTAAACACCCATTTAGTTCCTATGATTGTTTGATTTCTAGGAAGAGGTACTAAATCCCAAACTTGGTTTGCGGTGAATTGATTTAGTTCCTCCTGCATGGCAACTATCCAACTTTCATCCTTAATTACTTCACCTACATTCTTAGGTTCTACGGTTGATATGAAACAAAAGAAGTTACTTTTGTTTTGTGCTTGTGACCTAAGGGTTCTTTGGTTTAGGTTACCTATGACATTTTCAATAGGATGGTTTTTGGATTCCTTAATGTTGACAATTTCGTCAACTTCAACTATTTCATCCTCAATGTCATCTTCTAGGGTTTTCTTGCCATTAACCTTAATGGCTTCATCCTCATCCAAGTCATCATCAACCAATGGTGATGTCTTAGATTGTGGAGGACTTTCATCGAATGTCACGTTGAGTGATTCTTCGACTTTCGAGGTTTCTCTATTTAGGACAACGTAGGCTTTACTATTTTGGGAGTAACCTAGGAATACACCTTCGTAAGACTTTGGGTCAAACTTGGTGAGGTAATCTTTAGTGTTTAGTATGAAGCATTTGCTTCCAAACACTCTAAAGTAATCAAGAGAAGGTTTTCTTCCTTTCATGATTTCATATGGGGTTTTTCCTAGGATAGGTCTAATTAGAATCCTATTTAGAATGTAAGTTGAGGTGTCCACCGCATTACACCAAAACTTTTGCGGAATTGATTGTTCATTCAACATCGTTCTACTCATTTCTTGTAGAGTACGATTTTTCCGCTCAACTACCCAATTTGATTGAGGAGTGCGTGGAGCCGAGAAATTATGAGTAATACCATTAGCATCACAATATACTCCATGATGTGCCCGGTTCGGTGCAAGTTTTAAATTTATAAGGGGTGAATTACCGAATCTAATGACAACACATACGAGCAAGTATACTCGTCCGTTGTAGCAAGATTTTGATGGTAAGTCGGGATCGTTCGCAGGGATTTGTGTAGTGAATCGAATTGTAAGTTAAAAGCAACTTTCTCAAACAAGTAGTAATGATATTATGAAAATTCAAATGATTAAAAACTACACTTGCTTAGACTAGTGTACTACAATTGACTAATATGATTGTGATAACTTTGGATAACATGTTGGTTGTGATAATTAGTTTTGACACTAATCTATTGTTTCTACAAATTAAACCTTCGTCAAGATCTTGGTTTATAAAAACAAGCATTACGTTTAACCAATCAATTCAAGATCAATTCAAGGTTCATGAGTTGGTGTTCCTCAACACAAAAACAATCTTTTGTCTAATCAAACAAGCTTAGGAAATGGTCAAATACAAAAGGTAACCGATTATAGACAAAAGGTCACAATTGAAAGCAAACTATTAATCTCTCGACCTTTAAAGTGGTTTACAATCAATCCGTTTTGATAGACAAAAGCATTTTCATTACAATCACAATTAAGTTCCTTTGTTTAATCAAGAATAGTGGAAGACAACAATCATTCATAGACAAATGATTATAACTAGTGGAATAACAATAGTTCTTTTGACCCTTAAGATTACTTGCACTAGTTAAACTTGATTACCCAAATGTCACTATGAAACTTTATCACAATTGGTTCTTAGAATCGACTTGAAATTGGATTAAAACATGTTATCACAATCATATGTGATGAAGCGAAAAGTGTACCGCTTTTAAGGGGTCATTTAAGCCCTAAATCGTATTTATTTGATCAAATATTGCCCTAAATCGTTCCTTTTGTCATTTTAGGTACTTTTGAGGAGAAATCTGGAAAAGGAGGCATTTTGGACGTTTTTGGAGCATAAAAGTGAAGAAAACGGCAAAGTCTCAAAAATCGGCTGAAAGTTACCTTTGACGGCGTCAGATTTTACTCTGGACGGCGTCATGGCTTAGCAAGAAAAGGTGGCTGTGAAATTTACTCATGATAAGCCAGTGAAAATTGCATGTGAATTCTGACGGCGTCACGCTTTAACCTGATCAAGGGCGTCACGGCTTAATTCAAAGAGGGACGGCGTGACGTTCAAGTTCTGACGGCGTCAAGCCTTGATAAGCCAGAACGGATTTTGGAGAGCTAAAGAGGGACGGCGTCAAGAAGGCCATCCGGGAACCCTAGAAGCGGCGAGGTGACGGCGTCACACTCCATAAGGTGACGCCGTCAGATGTAAAAATCTATATATAGTTTTCTAATTTTTTGTCATTAGGGGTGGAACTTAGTGTGAAATTTTTGGGAGAAAACCCTAAGACGATTTTAGCATCTTTTTCGAGGCTTTTTGCCTTGAGATCTTCCATGTTACATTGAAGATAAGTTATCAATTAATCATTCAATATGTCTATGTGTTGTTTGATTCTATCTTATTCTTGTCTTTTGATTAACATGTTAGGCTAGATTTATCTTGTGTTTGCTTAGATCTAATGAAACCTAGCTATTGATTATTGGTTATTAGTGTGTTATTAGTTGTATTGGATGATTGTTTATCTATGTTAGGCTTAAGAAAACTGGCTAACTTCCTATTCGGTAACTTGCTTGAACGTCTTAAGAAACATGAACCAAATGCGTACTAAAGGTTTTTATGGTTGTATTTAATGCACAAGCGAATTCTAGTGATCCCATGTTAGGAGCTTCCTAGCCGGCTCGACATAGGAGTGAAGTAGGAGCTTGTAGAGTTGGGGAAGTACGTACGCCACCCCACGATTGGTATTAAGGAATACACCCGTCATCCACGCGACTAATACACACTAATCAACCGGTAAAAGATAGTTAGGGAGTAAGGAAATCTAAGTAAACACATTTCTCTACACATAAGTTTTCACCCAACTTTTTATTTTCAGTTATTTATTTTATTTGCATTTGTAGTAATTTGGGTTAGTTGACTAGCAACTAATTCCGCCCACTCTTTCAAACCCGAGATTTTACTTGCTTTCATAAAAATATAAAAACATAAAAAAAGAATCTTCCTCAACCCTTAGACCTATTAGAGTAGTCTTTCATACCTAACGAACACTATTCCCTGTGGAGAACGATCAATCCCCCGTACTTACCACTACACTATACTACATCGGTCAGGTACACTGCCTGGTGGGGTTGTAAGCCTCTTGAGATCCCTCGAGAGGTAAAACCTGTTGTAAGGTTGCAAAACCACGCATCAAGTTTTTGGCGCCGTTGCCGGGGAATAGTTATTGTTTAGGTTGAATTTTTATTTTATAGGTCTACTCACTAGATTCCTTTCTAGTGAGATTTTTATTTTATTTTTCTAGGTTTTCTTTAGTCTATCTATTTTCTTCGTTTCTTTGTTCGTAACCATTACCATTCGACATCATGGAAGATGGTAATATCCTTAATCCCAACAACCCACCACCACAACAACAACCACCACCTCCTAGAGCCCGTACTTTAGGAGAGTACTCCCGTCCTAGCCACCATGGCTATCGAAACACCATTGAGCTCACTCAAGGAGCCAATGTCACACCCTTGCGATCCGACACCATCCGGTTGGTGCAAAGCGGATGCGCATTCCATGGACTTCGTTCTGAAGATCCTAATCAACATCTCAAGGACTTTCTCAAAATCGTTGATTCTATAGACCTTGATGTTGCCACTCGAGAGACGACCCGATTGCGTCTCTTCCAATTCTCTCTGCGGGACCAAGCTAGTCAGTGGCTAGAACGTCAACCCGCAGGATCCATCACCTCTTGGGATGATCTCACCACTCGTTTCCTTGCTCAGTTTTTCCCACCGGGAAGAACTACCAAGCTAAGGAATGATATCTTGATGTTCCAACAACGTCAAGGCGAAACTCTCTACGAGGCATGGACTCGATTCAAGGACTTACTCCAAAAAGTCCCTCATCATGGCATAGAACTTTGGCTCCAAGTCCAAATCTTCTATGACCATATCAATCTCTACACGAGGCAAACCATTGACCAATCGGCCGGTGGTAAGCTACGTGATCTAAGTGCGAAACAATCATGGGCTCTCCTAGAGGATCTTGCTCTTTATGACAACGAAAGTTGGAGTGATCCCCGTGATTTGAATAAAACGGTCAAGGCAATATCCTTGCCTTCGAACAATTCAAGCCCTTCCGACCGTAGGATCATAGAACTTGAAGATCAAGTCAAGTTTCTCATGAAATCCTACGAGGCTCCTAAACCTTCAAGCCAAGTGAACAAAATCACTTCTTCATGTGAATTATGTAGTGGTCCCCACGACACTCGTGATTGCATGGAACTCCCTGAACAAGCTTTTGTGGACTACGCATCCTCGCGTACCGACGGAGCGGGAGACAAGTGGTACACTTTCAAACCCGAGCCAAACCCTTATGGTGATTCATACAACCCCTCATGGAGAAATCACCCAAACCTTAGGTGGAAACAAAACCAAAATGCACAACAAACCAATTCTTCCAACCCACCTAATCGTTTCCAATCAAGCGGTTCCAACATGAACCGTACTTTCAACAACAATCCTTCCGGCAATGGTAGTACCGATAACTTTGAAGGATTGATGTCCCAATTTATTGCATCTCAAGAAGCTCGGATAGCTAGATTCGAATCCGAATTCAATCAGCAACAAACGGAGATGACCAATAAAATCGACAACTTGTTGAAAGCCCTCAATAACCAAGTGCTATCACCTCCAAATAAGGACGCTAGGAACACAAATAGCGGACCCCAAGTAAAAGACCCCTCTTCATCCAAACACGTCCACTTTGTCAACATTGTCACTATTAAACCAATTGAAAGGAATGAGGATAATAGTGAACCTAAGGATGAGGATAAGAAAGTCGAGGTTGATAAGGAAGTTAGGACAAGTGAGATTGAAGAAGTAGATGATGATAAGGACTACTTCAATAGGGTACCCACTAAGGAAGAGCGCGCATATCATACAAACTTATTCAATGACCCCGAGACACCATACTTCCTAGGTAGACCAATTATAAAAATGGGCGACCCCTCTAATCTCAACATACCATGCAACATCGGACATCTACATGTGTGGAAAGCTTACATCGACCTTAGATCACCCATAAACATCATGACTAGAGCCCACTACAACTTGATAATGAAGAATCAACTTGGGTATAGGATGTTTCCGGATAAGGGTTGGATGAGTAACTTCACGGGAAGAGTTAAGGGATTACCGGTTTACGTAGGAAACTTCACCTATGTCACCGACTTTGTAATTGTAGAAGATATCCGCCCAATAGTCGATGCATCCTTAACTCAAGTGGTTTTTGGAAAACCATTTGTTGAGGTCTCTAGAATGACTTATGAACCTTCCTTAGGGATAGTTAGATTTAAGGATGAGACCGATGAGGTAAACTACCAAATGCCATATAAGATAGAGCAATTCCAACACTTGTCAAATGTTGAGAAGGAGCTTAAGCAAGCAGTCTACTATAGGAATGATGAGGATAGGAGTAAAGGAGTAGACTATGTTATGAAAAGGATATTCGGTTTCTACAAGGATTGTTTGAAATTAGGACCAGAATATAAAACCGGAAAGGAGAATGGCCTAGGAACCATGACCGATGATGGAGTCACGTAATGTACGGTGACTTTGAGTCTAGCTACAAGACTCGTTAATAAAGAAAAGCGCTTCTTGGGAGGCAACCCAATCTTTATTTGCTTTGTTTGTTTATTTATTTGTTTGTTTGTTTTTATTTGCTTCCGTATGTGTGTTTAATTTTTATTCTTATTGGTTCATGTTCAAAACTAATTTGTGAAAATGCTTTATTTTGTTTTTAACTTCGTCTTAACTACATATAAAGGTATTTTGCAAAAGTTAAGTGTAAGGGAAATCTAAATCGGTTTATTAGAACACAAATGAACATGAATCGTAATAATAATAAATTAGCATACATATTAGTATTCGTTTGAGTCAAATGCTTGTATCGAGTCATAGTGATGTTTTGCAGGATTTCCAGGAAGTAAGGTAAAGGTTTTTCCAGAAATTTTCCGGAAACTTAAAATGAGAATTTTTGTCAGGTCATTTCTGACGGCGTCAGGGTTTATAACCTGACGGCGTCAGATTTAATTTTCAGAAATTTTTGAAAGTTTTGTTTTCATAAAAAGTTTTTGTTAAATCTCCAACTTATAATCTCCAGGAACCTGCAAAACATTCATTCCGCAAGCATTATATCTTTTATTGTTTTATTTCTAAGTCTGGAATTACACCTAGTTGTGAGTTGTCTTTGTTCGGTTTGATGCTTTGGTTTTTCTTGTTTGTTTTCTCAGGATTAACAGGTTATTTTGGACAAGGAGATGTATGTGGAATCTAGCTTTTGGCGCTGCTTTAGTCTTGAAGCATCAACATTACCTTGGAAGAAGATCTAACCATGTTACTTCATATCCACCGAGCGAATCAGGGGAGTATTTGATTTCATTCTTTTACCTTATTTACTTTTACATCTTGTTATTTGAACATTGGGGACAATGTTCATCTTAAGTGTAAGGGGGGTAAAAGTACGATACTTTAGAGAATGCTATTACGCTTGATTTTTCGTTTGTTTAATGGAAGATGTGTAATAAAACTGAGATAAATACCTGTTAGGGCAATTTTAGTGCCAAATTTAAAATTTTTTACAACATATAGGAGTGAAACTTTGATTTTAATAAGCGTCTCACGGATAGGAGTTATAGGACTAGCACAAAAACCGTACCACTAAAAAATTTTCCACCCCAAATATGTGAGGTTCGCCCCTAGAATTGGTAGGAAAAGCATTTATGCTATGATGTGTGTACCGGTAGCACTTAGATTCTAGAACTTGCGTTAGGACCATTCCGAGGCCACAAGTGAGACTACATTCTTGTAGTTAGATTTACTACATGATAAGAGGCATTAGGATAAACCCATTGTTTTACACCTGTGTTTTTGTTATAATTACATTGGCTACATTGGTCAAGTAATTCTCCCACACCCTTTGCGTTGTACTCATTTTTAGTACACGATACCCCTAGTACACTCCTCAGAGCCTATCTTTTCGTTTCGACCTTTAAGCATTTTACTTAAAGGAAGAATTTGTTACACCCCACTAAAATGTACACCCAAATCGCCTTAGCCTACCTTGTATGCACTCATTTTTAGTGCATTATTGTGACAACATTTGTTTAAACCCAAGTTAATTATCTAATTGATTACATGGTTGCTAAGTCGAGTCATATCCTTGTACATATTGTTTTGGGACGATTGGGACTCATGGGTAAAGTACTAGTGTAATGAAGTAATGGGGAAGAACATCATTCATTACCCCCATATGTGCTAAATGTTTTAAAAGTACTCCAAGTGTTTTAATTATCTTAATTCGAGTCATTAGAATAGTTATTTGTAAAGTTATGTAAAAATTCAAGTGTAAGGGGATGCAACGCCCCTATGATGTATTATTTTGGATGGTAGGGCAAAAGTGTATGCAAAAAAAAAAAAAAAAAAAAAAAAAAAAAAAAAAAAAAAAAATCGAAAAAATCAAGAAAAATACAAAAAAATGAGAAAAAGAAAAGTAGAAAAAACATACGGACTACCATCCCGTTTTATTTTATGTTTATTTTATGTTTTTGTTATTTTCTTTCATTAGCTTAAGATCGAGTCGAGTCTTGGCTTAGCAACATTGTATAGTACATGTAATTAATTAAGATCTTTAACTCGCCACCAGTAAAATATCCCTTATCCAACAAATCCGTGCTTATCATATCCCTACACCTAACGTTATAACCCATTTAAAAGCCCTCTTTGATAGTTTATCTTAGGTGCTTACGCCTAGTGGAGGAGGTTTTCGATCCTTTCCCAAGCCTATGGTAATCTATTTGCTATGACAGGTAGTGAGAGATATTATCCGTTTCCATTTATGAGATTTATTTTGATGACACTTGAGAGATGTGAGTATCTAAACACTACTTGTGAGGTGCTAGTTTATAATCTCCGTGCTTATTATGATTAAAGTGGAACGATTATTTGTTGTAATTACTTTTATGTTTGCATTAAATGACCCCTAACTTGTATTTTGATTAGAATAAAAGCACATTTGCTTGAGGACAAGCAAATCTCAAGTGTAAGGGTATTTGATGAAGCGAAAAGTGTACCGCTTTTAAGGGGTCATTTAAGCCCTAAATCGTATTTATTTGATCAAATATTGCCCTAAATCGTTCCTTTTGTCATTTTAGGTACTTTTGAGGAGAAATCTAGAAAAGGAGGCATTTTGGACGTTTTTGGAGCATAAAAGTGAAGAAAACGGCAAAGTCTCAAAAATCGGCTTAAAGTTACCTTTGACGGCGTCAGATTTTACTCTGGACGGCGTCATGGCTTGGCAAGAAAAGGTGGCTGTGAAATTTACTCATGATAAGCCAGTGAAAATTGCATGTGAATTCTGACGGCGTCACGCTTTAACCTGATCAAGGGCGTCACGGCTTAATTCAAAGAGGGACGGCGTCATGTTCAAGTTCTGGCGGCGTCAAGCCTTGATAAGCCAGAACGGATTTTGGAGAGCTAAAGAGGGACGGCGTCAAGAAGGCCATCCGGGAACCCTAGAAGCGGCGAGGTGACGGCGTCACACTCCATAAGGTGACGCCGTCAGATGTAAAAATCTATATATAGTTTTCTAATTTTTTGTCATTAGGGGTGGAACTTAGTGTGGAATTTTTGGGAGAAAACCCTAAGATGATTTTAGCATCTTTTTCAAGGCTTTTTGCCTTGAGATCTTCCATGTTACATTGAAGCTAAGTTATCAATTAATCATTCAATATGTCTATGTGTTGTTTGATTCTATCTTATTCTTGTCTTTTGATTAACATGTTAGGCTAGATTTATCTTGTGTTTGCTTAGATCTAATGAAACCTAGCTATTGATTATTGGTTATTAGTGTGTTATTAGTTGTATTGGATGATTGTTTATCTATGTTAGGCTTAAGAAAACTGGCTAACTTCCTATTCGGTAACTTGCTTGAACGTCTTAAGAAACATGAACCAAATGCGTACTAAAGGTTTTTATGGTTGTATTTAATGCACAAGCGAATTCTAGTGATCCCATGTTAGGAGCTTCCTAGCCGGCTCGACATAGGAGTGAAGTAGGAGCTTGTAGAGTTGGGGAAGTACGTACGCCACCCCACGATTGGTATTAAGGAATACACACGTCATCCACGCGACTAATACACACTAATCAACCGGTAAAAGATAGTTAGGGAGTAAGGAAATCTAAGTAAACACATTTCTCTACACATAAGTTTTCACCCAACTTTTTATTTTCAGTTATTTATTTTATTTGCATTTGTAGTAATTTGGGTTAGTTGACTAGCAACTAATTCCGCCCACTCTTTCAAACCCGAGATTTTACTTGCTTTCATAAAAATATAAAAACATAAAAAAAGAATCTTCCTCAACCCTTAGACCTATTAGAGTAGTCTTTCATACCTAACGAACACTATTCCCTGTGGAGAACGATCAATCCCCCGTACTTACCACTACACTATACTACATCGGTCAGGTACACTGCCTGGTGGGGTTGTAAGCCTCTTGAGATCCCTCGAGAGGTAAAACCTGTTGTAAGGTTGCAAAACCACGCATCAATATGCCAATCAATAAATAATACACATCATCTAAGCAAGTGCACAAAGGCACTAGCCGCTCATAGCAAACATAAATGCAAACTCAATACTTTGAACATTAGAAACCATGATTGAAAGTCTTACAATGATTGGAAATAAGATTACAAGTGAAAGACAATGATTCCACAAGCAATGGTAATGGTGTAATCGACTTTCTTCCTTCTCCTGGACCTAAGGACGAATTTCTTGAGTATTTTCTATGAGTGGTTCTCTCCTCTAGCATACATGCACTCCCTCTTTCTTTAGATTGATTGGTATATATAAATACCCAACAAATGGTTCAATAAATTGCTCTAACCAAGGGTCTAAGTACATAAATGCTTCTCTTGCTCTCCAAGTAGTATTGAATGGTTAGAATACTGAAAAGAAGGACCTAGAACCGGATTTGTAAAGTCACAATCCTTAATAAAGAAGTTTTGGGTCAACAGCAACCTCCAACCGATCGGATAGAATGGTCTACCGATCGGTTGGTCTTCTCGGTAAATCCCAATTCTCTCCATCCGATTCGGTTGCGGGCGGCGACCGATCGGATGGCTACTGCTGGTGGACCTTTTTCTTGGACTTTTCCGTATGACTTGTTTCTCGGTCGTAGCTCTTGATTCTTTGATCTTTCCCTTCATCCTTAAGCTTATTAACTCGACTACTTGGACTTTAACTCATTGAAATACCTTACGGTACAGAACTTGACACAAGACTCACATGCAATCATAAATATTTCCTTCTTCCTCATTTTTGCATCTTTTCCATCCATTTTCCTGTCTTTGGCTACAAATGCTTTGCAAACACACTTTGGTATGATTTAGTAACAAAAACATATAAATATAACCACAAAACATATATAAAACTACCAATAACGCTACTAAAAACATGTTAGATTTAAGCGTTATCACTCCAAATTGCACTTCATTATCAAATTCCCGACCATGATCCGTCCTAATAGAAACTATTGTACATCCTAGTTGATTTTGGACTTTCTTACTAAAGATTTCAAATTCCTCAAAGGCTTGTGTCTTATTCTTAAGAAATTTAGTCCAAGTATACCTAGAGTAGTCATCAACTATTACTAAGGTGTAGAGATTTCCTCCGTAGCTCCGTACGGCGGATGGACCGAATATGTCCATGTGAAGTAGTTCTAGGCATCTAGAGGTCAAGACCATATTCTTAGCTTTGTGACTAGAATGAGCTTGTTTTCCAACTTTACAAGCGTCACAAAAGTGTGTGTCGAACTTAATCTTAGGTAGGTTTCTAACTAGTTCCTTAGATGTCAATGATTGTATAAGACGCATATTGGCATGACCTAGTCTCCTATGCCACAGGGTGGTATGATCATCTATAGTTGCTAGACAAATCTTATCTTCAGGCTTATTTCCTATCTTCATGACAAATAAGCCGTTTTTCCTAACTCCTCTGCCTATGGTTTTCCCATTCTTAATAATCTCACTACCCTCTTCAGAGAATATGACTCTACACTTATTATCTACCATTTGACTAATGCTAAGTAATTTAAAACCTAAGTTATCTACGTGCTCAACATTTCTAATAATAAGAGAGTCTTGAGTAATCGTACCTTTGCCTATAATGTTGCCCTTAAGTTTGCTACCGAAAGTGACATTACCTCCGTTGTATGCCTTGTATGATGAGAATAAACTTCGGTTGCCCGTCATGTGGTTAGTGCATCCACTATCCTTGACCCATTCGTCAGGCTCCAAGTCAATTCCCAAGCATATCTCATTAGAAGCATGAGCCATTAGACATGTTTTGTAACACCCCAACCCGACAAGGGTAAAGATATCACATTTATGGCTTCATATCAGATCAAACAAAACATACATTCAATAGTAATACAAAGATTCTCAAAGGTTACAAACGAAATACTGAATACACAAGGATACAAGGAAAACAAAAGCTAATTACTAAGTCTACAAAAGCAACTCCTTCTAATGGTCTCTACTTCAGAATAACTATCACAGTCTTCTAAGTCCACAAGTCTCTTCACTCATACCCAAAACCCGTCGTCCTGCTTATTACCTGCCGCACACGAAAAGAAAACGTGCGGCTGAGCTTAAAAAGCTCAGTGAACAGATACATATACAAAGCAAAGAATAACGAAACTGAAATATAATATGGGAAATGGGAATGTCAGAAGGTATAAAAGAAACAAATGGGTAATAAGAGAAGAGTAGGATAGTCATCTACCACGAGCCCATACTCAAAGTCATATCTCAACATCATAATACTCAAAGTCAAGATCTCACAATCAGAGGGGATACCTCTCAGGCAACCAGATAATATGAGGGGTGGCCTCATGTATCAAAAGGGGTGGAGTGATCAGCTCCCATAAATGTGAAAGGCGTGTATAGCACACAGGCACCAGTCACCTCAAAGTCATACTCAAAGTCATAGTTAAATCCACTAAACATACATGCCTAGGATTGCAATCCATACGCCCCCACTCAAAGTCAATCTCAAAATCATAATCTCAAAGTCATCATGGCCATATCATAATATAAAAGGGGACGGCGTGAGAAATCACTCCCCCACACAGGAGTCATGCCAGTGGTGCATCACAGACATGGCCAGGTTACCTTCCTGGCTAGGAAACAAAAAGGTGGCTCGGGTATCAAACTAAGAGTCAGGTCTCAATGTCATGCAAACGGGTTCATCTCAAAGTCATATCAAAGCATATCTCAAGGTCATGTCAAAAGTGAATCTCAAAGTCATATGAAAAAGGTTCATATCAAAAGGCTCATAGCAAAAGGGTCATAGCAAAGGTTCATAGCAAAGGTTCATAGCTCAACATCGAAGCATAGGTGATAAGACACCCTTTCTTAAAAGGGTAGAGTATCCGTACCTTATGACGAAAGCACAAACAGAACAAAGCACAGAAATAGGGAATGGCTCAAGATCTCTCCTTCTTCACACCTAGAGGAGTAGAAGGGAATTATAACTCATTCTTAATTAAGTGTCTTTCCATTTTAAAGTAACTTTCCATTTTTGGCAGGTTTCCATATTTAGAAAGTTTCCACTTTTAGAAAGTTTCCATTTTCAGAAAGTTTCCATTTTTAGTAATATGGAGTAACATACTTAGGTAAATCATTATTTCTGGAATTAGGGTATCTTTTATCATATTTTCATAATTGGTCTTTAAGAATTCACAATTTACACTTTATACCCCTTATTACAAAAGTTACACTTTTAACCTTCAATTATTCATAGTTACACATTAAACCCTTAATTTATCAATTTTACACAATGGTCACTTATTTTATCATATTATAGGAATGTATCCTCAATTTTACAGAATTTACACAATAGGTCCCTCTAGTTATCAAAGTTACATATTTAACCCTTTTATTTACATTTTCAATCTTTAATTATCAATAATTACATATTAAGCCATTAAATTACCAAAATGACACATAACCCCCTGAATATATTAAAATACTCAAAACAGCACTAACTTTCCAGAAATTACAAGTTTAGTCCCTCCATTTAATTATTTTCTAAATCGAACCAATATTAAACCCTAAAAACATTTTAATCCTTTAAAATACAAAAATGACACTAGACCCCCTCCTCTTATATTTTATACAGTAAGTACATGTCCCAAAATAAGTTCTAAAAATAACCCTTGAGTTTTAAATGTTACAAAACTCACCCAAAACAATTTAAACAAATCGTATAACACTTTAATTAGCCAAAACCCCAACCCTAAAAATACAAATCATTACCCCATCATTATACCATCATTTAATACTCATTAAATAGCCAAGAACAAGCCCTAATCCTCAAACCCTAATCGAATTACATTTTTATTTCTTTTCTTTTTAATTTCCTTAAATCGGTAAAAACAATTAAATCGAAAATAAATATTTTAGGCCTTGATAATTCGAAATAGCATTTTTCCCAGATTAATATGATCATATAGAGTCCAAATAAAATAAATATGAATCCTCAAAAATTCGGATTGAATTATTTAGGGTTTATACACGTTTTTAAGATTTAATTCACAAATAATTGTTAGATCATGCATGGATCGACTTTAACATTTTATTTGGTGTTCTTAACATATATAGGGTCTGAGAAAAATACCAAATCAAGATTTGAACGTGTGGAATGAGGTGTACGAATTCTTTTGTACGCGATTAGCCAAAACGGGTCAAAAATCACCACGACTTCAAAAATGATCTGAAAATCATGAAACCAATTTTCACAGGTCACATATGATGTGAGGAACACAATAAAAATAAGAAACGAATTTTTCCAAGATCGAATGAATCAAAATGGAATTTTTACCTTTCGGGTTGAATTAAACAAGAATTTTCGAAAACCCTTGAATCCGGCCACCACAATTCGAAGTATTATTTTTCTAGGACTCCTTGGATGATGATCTAACACAGAAAAATGGCTTGGGATTTTTAGAGTGTCGAATGGAGGTTGTGGGAATTCTTTTGTGTTTTGTTTCACTCGGCAATTTAGGGTTTGAAGAGTAAAATGATGTGATTGATTTTTAACCATGGAATGCCGGTCAAATGGGGGAGGTTGGACCACAATTTTCGGCCAAAATGGCTGGACAAATTGTTGGGATTGATTTTCTTGATTACTTTCCATGTTTACTTGATTTTAAATATCATTTAAATACATATAATATCATACGGTTCATGTAGGGGTATTTTGGTAATTTTTCCACTTGTATAAATGTTAAATGAAGTTCTTAAAATTATTTGGGATCATAACTTGTGCATTGCCAGAAGTTTGGAATTTATTTGATACTTTATAAGCTTCTAACTTAGTTTTTAAATTATAGGGGCAATTTGGTAATTTTACATGTTTTCAGATTTTAGGGTTTTACATGTTTCGTCCTTGGGCTTCTTTTCTTCATCATCACCGCTATCACTCCAGGAGCCTCCTATGAGAGCTCGTTGGTTGTTGACTTTCGGTGGCTTGGGACACTCTCCTATGAGGTGATTAGGATCTCCGCATCTAAAGCATTTCCTATCACTTGTCCCTTTCTTTTCAGCATGGTTCTTTTGTGATGTCTTCTTCTCATCACGAGGTTGCCTAACGAACCTACCTCTTCTCCTAAAGAACTTTTTAAAGTCCCTAACCGCTAATGCATATTCCTCATCTTCACTATCGGAACTCAAACATTCCTCATCACTAGTCTCGCTTTTGCCTTTGACTATATCGGAGTCTTTCTTAATTATCATCTCGTGAACTTTCAAGTTTCCTATAAGTTCATCGAGTGACAACATCGCCAAGTCCTTTGACTCTTCAATGGCGGTAACCTTTGCTCTCCATTTAGGATGTAGAGCCCTAAGGAACTTCCTAACATAATTCTTGCTAGAGTAACCTTCATCAAGAGCTTTAAGACTAGTAATAATAGTATTGAATCTAGCAAAAGCATTATCTATAGATTCATCTTCCGTAATGGAAAATTGTTCATATTGTTGAACAAGAAGATCTACCTTGTTCTCTTTGACTTGGTTATTACCTTGGTGAGTGACTAACAAAGTTTTCCAAATATCTTTTGCCGTATTACACATAAAAATTCTTTCAAATTCCTTTTTAGGCAAAACATTATAAATCATCATTTTAGCCTCATTGTTTTTGGCTAATTTTCTTTTAAGTTCATCATTTTGTTTATCATAAGAAACTATTTCATCCTTTTTAGTTTCCAGATTCATTTGAATAGGTTGAAAGTCACCCTCGGTAATAACATGCCAAAGATCAATGTCTTTTGATTTCACATACGTTTCGAATCTTGTTTTCCAATAAATAAAACAATCGGTTTCGAAAAGTGGTGGTCTTTGCATAGATTGCCCTTCTAGATATTTGTCGGAATCCATTGATCGATTCAAGTTTTAAAATACAATATACTTTAAAAACTTGATTGACGTGGCTTCTGATACCAATTGTGGGAAACTAGAAGGGGGGTTGAATAGTTTACCGGTTTAAAATTCTTTTAAAAATCTTGTTTTAAAAGTTGGCTATTGGAAACTTTGATTCGAACTCTATGTGTAATCAATCAACACCAATATGAACTACACACTAAACTAACAAATACAAAATAATGAAAGTAAAGAGTAGAGTTGGAAAGATCAAACCGAGACAAAGGATTTATAGTGGTTCGGCTACGAAGCTCTTCTTCGCCCTACTCCACTCCCCAAGTACCACACTCGAGAGTTTCAAGCACTATGTTAACAACCTCCCTTCAGGCGGAGAAAACCGTACACGTCGCTTATCCTATTACCGACACTAAGCTAAATGTCGAGTGCTAATCTTAGCTAGCACCAATCTACCAAGGTCCACGTGACCAATCACACAAGCCCTAATGGCTACAAGAGATCACCACGATCTCAACACGATCACAAAGATCAACTCTCACTTCACTCTACTTAATCTAACTACTCTAGATCCTTTGATCACTCACACACAAGCCCGATGGCTTTAAGAGATCTTCACTATCTCTTAAGATCACAATGATCTTCACTCACACTCTCACAAAAGAAAGATAATCTTGATGTATGCTAAGATACAATCAAGGATGTAACAAGTGTTACAAAACCTAACAACTACAACTCTTGTATCTTCTTGAATACCTTGAGTTCTTCTCTTGCTAATGAAGAGGAATGATAACACCTTGTATCAACTTGGACACTTGTGTTCTTCTCTTGATAATGAAGAGGAATGATAACATCTTGTATCAACTTGGATACTTGTGTTCTTCTCTTGCAAGTGAAGAGGAATGAAGATGATCACTTGAAGGTTGATTGGATCACTCTTGAACAAAAGAAAAACTAACCTAAATGATCTAAGAAAGAAAGTGTGAAGAGAGTATTCAACTCAGAAAGTTTTGTGTGTGTAAGGATGCCTAAAAACTGTGAAAGGGGTTGGTATTTATAGGCAAAGAAAATCTGAACGTTACAGAAAATTTTATACGGACGGCTCCGTTAAATACCCCACGGCTCCATTAAATTTAACGGAACCGTGGAGCCGTCGTAGACTAGGACGCTCCAAATTTTGTCTTTTCTGGTGAAAACTTATTTGGGGAAGGTTGGAGCTTATTTTGGGGGGAAAATAGCTGTTGTGATTTTCAAACTTATTTTTCCATTAAAACATTTCTTAATATTTCAAAAATAATTTGTCATGTGTATTTTTGAAAAAATGTTTTGTCCCATTTAAAATGTGAATTCTCAAAACATAAATTCACTTCTTTGATTACTAGTTCAAGTTGTAACTTTGTTCTAGAGTGATTTGCGTAGAAACGAGATCTTCCGATTAAAGACTTGTTTACGTTGATTTTAACGTATCGTGATTTCACATTTTGTCATCCTCAAAACGTGAAGTAATCGAAAGATATAAATAACGTTTTTAGAACATTATTTGCATCAACAACACAATTTTCTAGACTTAACCAAGACCTTAACTTGGACAAATGAGATATAAAATGACCCCAAGAAAACACAAGATGTATACAAAAGAAAGGATTGGCACTTGGGGGTTTCCAACTTACAACGCTTGGTCCAAAAGACGAAACTTCATACTTACCAAGTTCTAGTCAAGCTTCTATTAACAACCAATCCTACGCCTTCTCTTTACCCTTACTATCTTCGACGGTACCTATCAAGAAAATAACACAACTAAACATATAAGCAAAACGCTTAGTAAATACATGGCAATAACAAGCTAACAACGTATGATAAAATCATACCATAACCATAACTAGTCTAACAACTAGTTAAGCTAGCGATATAGGGGCACATACCTCACGCCAACATAGTCGGCCTAAACACGATCAACCCATAAGGGATGAACCTCAATCCATAGTTAGCCTAACGACTAACTAAGCTAAGCCTAGTGATGGATCCATAACTAGCTAATCACACCCTATACCCTATCATACACCATTACCATGTAACAAAACATGATAAAGCTATCATAAAACAACCATTATCATACAAGAATATGATAAAGCTAACAAAAGACATGTTATAGCCAATGTACTTACCTTGGTTCTCAATTCCCACTTTACTAGCAAAAGCTTCCAACTTTCTACTTGCTTCCTATATCATAATTATCTCAAATTAGGCTAAACAACTAACAAATCATAAACTACCAACCTTTAATCATTATACTAAAAATCACTTCATGAACCCTAATTTTTATAATTTGGGGAAAAGCACTTACTTGCTAAAAGGATTACAATTAAGGGTGCCCAAGGCTTCTTTGATCACTTCAAAATGGAGAATTGGAGTTTATTTGTAAGACTTGCTCTTCCCTCCTATTTTCTCTTAAAACCGACTTTCACCAAAAGGACCAAGAAGAAAGAAACCTGGATCTTTCTAAAATGATCTAGGCTAAGATATTAAACTAATAAACTTTGGTCATATGGCAAACTTAGCCCTTCTAGTGTTATTCTTTCTAACTTGACCATACATTTATTTATCTAGATAACTTATAGCACATAACTCTTAATATACATAACATGATATATACATATATAGTACCTCATCGGGATACGAGTGTAACAAGTAATGCACTCATCAATCGACTTATAAACTTTGCCCTTAACTAGTAAAACGCCCACAGGAATAAAAAACAACAGCTTTTGGTAGTAACCACATGTGAAGATAACCCAATATGACAAACTTCTGAATGAATTAAAATCACCCAGATTTGTGACTTAATATTGTACGATCCTTGTGACTAAGAACGGTGTAGCCTATACCCTTAACAGAAGTATTAGTACAAAACCTCTTGACATATCCTTAACTACGTGAGACACTGAGCACTACAACGTAACTCCTTAAAGTGATAGATACTTTGTGTGTAGAGGAAGAATCAAAAAAGTCACTAGATATCCAAGTCTTCGTCACCATTAATATATGCCCAAACAAGTCTTCTTCGCGGGAGGGTAGAAAGAAAGAAGATGAAATAAGTACATGCGTCCATAAAACCATACTTTAAACACAAATAAATAATAACGAATCATTCCCGTAGTCACAGTTCATTGCAAACTTTAGCCATTGTCATTCGATTGTAATTCTTGATCAGGATCTTTTAAGCTATACATGGTAGTTTTGAAGATGTAGGCCAATAATTTCATTTGTGATTTTGGTGTGGTGCGAGTTTGAAATATGCCATAAAATACAATTCTAAACATGCTAGGAAATTTTGAGTTTTTACGCCAAATTTCACCGAAAAATTTAAATTTTGACCTAAAAATTTGAATTTTGGGCCAAAATTTTCATCGTTATACCATAATTTGAATTTGGCATATAAATGGACCATTTAGTCACTCCTCGAAATTAAATTTTACTCAACTTTTCCCGCCAAACTCGGTTAGGGTTTTGTAGCTCAAACTTGATTAATCATTCAGTCCATAAACTCAGTTAAGTCCAAAGTTGAGGAGATGAAACTCGAGCAAAGACTTTCCAACTCGAGCAATTCAGATTCGAGCAAAAATCTCCAACTCGAGCAATTCAAACTCGAGCAAAATCTCCCAACTCAAGCAATTCAAACTCGAGCATGAACTTTCCAACTCGAGCAATTCAAACTCGAGCAAAATCACCCAACTCGAGCAATTCAAACTCGAGCAAAATCTCCCAACTCGACTACCCAACTCGAGTACCCAACTCGAGGAAACTTCACCTAACTCGACTACCCAACTCGATGAATTCCAACTCGACTAAGTGAACTCGGTAAGTGAACTCGACTAAGTGAAGAAATAGTTTAACTCGACTAATTTCAACTCGAGTAGATCAACCAAACTCGACTAATTTCACCTAACTCGATGAAATAGTCACTGAACTCGAGTAAAAGTTCACCGAACTCAAGCAAAGAACTCGGATGAACAATAACCGCACCAAAATCATTTTTTCACCTCAAAACCCCACGATTCACCCCTGGTTAGCTCTGATGCCAATTGTAATGATCAAGATACGTGTTTTAGGAGGACGGGGGAACTCAAAATAAAGATTAAACATGGTATTATTAGATTAAGAATGGGGGAAGTTTGTTTGTTTTCTAGAGAGAGAAAGGAGGAGAAAACACACACACACACCTCAAGTGTTACAATGAGAATCCCTCCCTCCTAGTTGAGACTAGGAGGGTATTTATACTACTTCACACACTAAACTATGCCCTATATACAAGACTAGTCCCTGTGTTTAAGTAAGTAATAAAACTAGTGCAATTCCCGATTATGACATTACTTTTAAGGCTAACACAAATGTTCTTAATATCACATGTGAAATATCCAAAGTGTTAATAAGCTACAACTAAAAGCTTAAATATGCTTATTCAGGCATTAAAAATGCTTAACTCAATCAAAAACAAACTAAAAAGCTCATTCAGAGCTTACAACTAATAACATAGCTTATTAACATATGATTTATAGTAAAAATTAAAAATAATTAAAATGCTTACTCTTTATAGCTTCGGATTCATTACCGTGTTCATAAGCTACAATCTCCTCAGTATACTTAGCTGAAACATCATCATTAACAACGATCTCTTCAGAAGTAGAGCAACAATCTCTTCATAAGTAGTAGAAAGATCATCAACGATCTCTTCAAAAGTAGTAGAAAGATCAACAATGATTTCTTCTTCAGAAGAAGAAACATCAGCAACGATTTCTTCTTCAGGAGAAGAAACATAATTTTGAAGCAAATCCATAAAACCTGAATATTAGATGAAAAAATAAATCAGTTAGCCAGTTAGCTTATAATTCAGCTAATAATAATGAGATAGAAGGTGATCACTTATTGAATTGAGAGCAAAAATTATGATTACGTGATATACAAGATGAAGAAGGCGGTTAGATGAGAAAGAAAAAGGAAACACACACTTTGTGTGTGTGAATTAATGAGCGTTTAATTGAGCCGGATCTAAAAATATGACTTTTATATTGACAAAAAATACCCTTGTAATGTAAATATAATGTTTAATCTCGGCCGCTAGATGAAAATGAATGAAAGGTCAGAATCGGTCCCTTCGTATGTACACAAACTTTTGTCCTCAATTGATCTTAATTCCCTATATATAATATGTATTCCTCGTATATTTTAGAATCCACATCTATTGGCCGTACTTCTCAATGTAGTTATTATTGGTTAATAAATTAAACAAGTTGAATGAGTGTTAATATGTATTCCTCGTATATTTTAGAATCCACATCTATTGGCCGTACTTCTCAATGTAGTTATTATTGGTTAATAAATTAAACAAGTTGAATGAGTGTTGTTGTTTGCTGTTTTAATTCTAAGTACTTTTTTATTAAGTGCACTGTAATATTCCTACCGAGTTTTATTTGTCAATGTTTTACTTTAAGAACATATATATACGTCAATGCGTAATTTTAAACTTATTTAAGATACAATTACGTACTTTATTTTCATTTCTTTTATATAAAAAAAAAAGAAGAAGAAAAAAAAAAAAAAAAAACGCTTTTTTTCGTAGCCATATCCTTCTTGCCATTATCAAGTGCTTCATGGTAAATTAATAAGGTGATCGAACAATCATGCATGAAGGTAATTTTTTTAGAAAAAGGGCATCACATTCAACACAATAAAAAACAACTGACATCAAACATGGGTGAAAAACGGTTTGGACTATTAAATTACAATGTGTGGAGTTTCAAGTTAATTCCTGCTAGTTTTTAGGTAAAAAGGGATCATCCTGGTAAATATATTACTCCAAAAAATATTTTAAGTACAACGGATGAGAGTGAATCTCTCATCTCGGCCCGTTACATGAGCATAAACAGCACATTTTGTGCAACAACCAAAACACTACATAAGAAAGACATGTGAATCTTATGACATACCAAAAACAAAATTACTTCCTACGACAACCTTGAACCTTGATATCATACATGTCACAAAAGTCATCCAATTACCCTGGTAAATCGTAGACCTGATCCGCATAGTCATTATAATAATCTTCAAGGTAGTTACAAACAACTCTAAAGTAGCCACAATAGCCTCTTAAAAAGAGATGGCTTTACCCATTTTGAGTTTGTGTGATGGTGAATTTAAACCCCGTAAATTAGTCAATCAAAAAATAAAAAATCATCTTTAAAAAAGTTTGAACCAGGAATTGGACCCCACATCTAATCCCAACAACATCTTGCCAAACAAAAAGATGAAACCATTTACTAAACAAGTTCTGAGTATATAATTTATGAACATTGCTATATCCTCCTACATATTTAGCTTACGTATCTTCCTACTCAAATAAAAATCTGACATGTGTATTCCATTCATTTTCTTCCCTCATCTAAACCACCAGTTTTTTAATTTGTCAGGATCCCGTAAGTAGGATAATTAGTAGGAACACAGCCGCTCCATAATTTATTACTTTATTTCATTTGCTAAGTTTAGTTGGATCTTATGATAAAACAAATATGTGATGTATGCAGTGATGTGAGTTATGGTAAAGGAGTGTCGACATCAACATCATGCAAATCATCCAAGGTTTATTAGTGAGTGATGACTAATATTAAATTATCAGTAAATAAAAGAGTATAAAAAGAATGTCAAAAGGTAGGTGCCAAAATGGTAGGTAAAAGGGTTTCAAAGTGTTGGCTCCCCTAACCTAGACTTTGAATGTTTTTATTTGTAGTTTATATATTAATTAAGCTATTTAAGCTAGTATTGATAAATCTTTTACTATAGTAGTAGCTTGAATCAAACAAGTCTTCATCTCACTATAAAAGTTTAATGACACATAATGTAGCCTAGAGTAGTAATAGTTTGTAGAGATCAAGATACGTGTTCAAGAGGTTGGGGAAACACGAAATAAAGATTAAACATGATAGAATTAGTTTATTGATTGGGGGAGGTGTGTATGTTTTCTAGAGAGAGAAAGTAAAGAAAACATACACACCTCCAAGTAACATGTGAATCCCACCTTCCTAGTTGTGACTAGGAAGGTATTTATTATAACAATACAAGTCTAACTTAGCCCTATTGTCTAAACTAGCCCTTGTACTTAAATGCTATTGCAATTACCGACAATGACAAAACTTTATGGCTAACAATCTCTCCCCAAAGTGATGTCATACGGGAATTGCTTACAACGTTCCCTACAAGTAAAATATAAACCATAAGCACAGAGAATGGTCTTCAAACTTCATTACTTCGTTCAGCTTGTAGAATCTTCTCAGCTGTCATTTCTTTACTTGCAGACGAACCATGTGAGCAAATCTAATTAGGGTTTAATTATGACCATTTCACTCTCCCCTAATTAGTGCTCTCCCCCAAACTGACAACCCTTCTGATAATTGCCATTCTTCAAGTTTTTCATCGAATCTTATCTTCAAAAATCTTGTGTTATTGCGGTAAAAGGTTAGATCTTGTATCGAAATATAGTGGATAAGTAAAAAAGCTGATAAAGGTTTGATCTTTATAAGTTTTTACGGATTTTTGAGGTGTTTTAATCGTGAAAAGGGATTCGAAGTGTGTGGGATTTGCGTTTTGGATCTTCATCAGTTGCATCTTGCCAGAAATTCTTGTATAAGAATAGTTGGTAAGAGTGGATAAGAGTTGGTAGATCTTGACAGTTGCTAAATTATTGGTCGAGTGCCAAAAAGTCAAGAGTGGTTGGATCTATCGCAATTGTCTGTGCTTATCGAAATTGTTAGAATTATCGCAAATGTGGAAATTATCGCAAATGTGGGAATTATCGCAAATGTGAGAATTATCGCAAATGTGAAGATTATCGCAAATGTAAGACTTATCGCAAATGTGAGTCTTATCGCAAATGTGAGAGTTATCGCAATTGTGAGACTTATCGCAATTGTGGAACCTATCGCAATTCTGCATCCTATCGCAATTCAAAACTCTATCGCAATTGCAAAAATTTGAGTAAAATTTAAATTTGAGGAATGACTTAACGGTCAATTTTTACGCGAAAATCAAATTCTGGTATAAAGGTGAAAATTTTGGCCCAAAATTCAAATTTTTTTGTCAAAATTCGAATTTTTTCGGTGAAATTTGGCGTAAAAATTTTTTAAAACTCAAAATTTTCCGGCATCATTAGAATTGCATTTTATGGCATATTTCACACCAAAATCACAAATGATATTATTGGCCTACACCGTCAACATCACCACGTATAGCCGAAAAGATCCTGATCAAGATTCACAATCAAATGACAATGGCTAAATTATCAACTGCGACTACAAGGATGATTCATTATTACTTATTTGAAGTTGAAGTGGAATATCACGGGTACGTGTACTTAGTATCTTGAAGATATCGGGGTTGGTTGGATGCATGATTCTTCGAGATCCTTGTTTGGGCACTCATGGGAGCAGTGATTAAGTCTTGGGTTATCTAGTTTTCATAGGTCAATGGGAGGATGGACGAAGACCTAGTTAACTATCACTCAAAGGAGATACGTTGTAGTACTCAGTGTCACACAAAGATGTGGATAATTCAAGAGAGGTTCATATACAGTTAAGGAAGGATGGATGGGTATATAAAACGACCTATGCTTTAAGGAGTTACGTTGTAGTGCTAAGTATAGGTTCTTAGTCACACTATCGTGCAAGTTTAAGTCACAAGTCTGGGTTATTTTACTTCAGTCTCAAGTTCGTCATAGTGGGTTTTCTCTATCAGTAGTCACTACAAAAAGCCGTTGTTTTGATACAGGGGGTTGATAAAGAGTTAGACATTTTAGATGGTATTATTAGTAGATTGGGTTTATCTACATCTTCTCACGGACTACATGAAGTGCTTCCAGTTAATACTTCACGTGCACATAAGTATGCTGATTCCGATTAATCGAAACCAGCAGGGGAGAGAAATAGGTAAAATCCCGTGATGATGGAACTATCCTAGAGAAAGAAAAGTGCATTTCCGGATCTTAATTGATTCTAGTGCTACGATTTCAACTTTGGGGGAGAGAAATCGTCCAACAAGTTACCTGTGACCAACGATATGGGTCAACTTGTTACTTTGGTTTTATCATTTCATGTGTACGTTACGGACTGCTTTCTCATATGAAAGAAAACTGGGATGCATTTGGTGAGATGAAGTAGATCAAGGCAAGAACGACCAAAAGACGATTCTTTGAAGATCACAGTGCATGAAGGAACAGTGAATGAAGTCTATTATACATCGACACATAAAGTTAAAGACATTGAAGTCAAAAGACCAATCACCGGAGCATCATTGAAATGACCATCCCTTAGGGGGAGATTGTTAGCATTTAATTTATTAAATGTGAAGTGATGGTCATTTGCAAGACTACAACTTGTGTGTCATATGTAACAAATAGATTAGAAAGTGGGATAGTGGTATTAGTTGTGTTTGTAATATAAATGTATAAGTGTAATACAAACATTAGCCCACATAAAGCCCATAGCAAACCCATAGGGCGCCGGCCATATGGGTATATAAACACACACTCTCACTCTTTTGTAGAGGTCTAATATTAGGGTCTCAAGGGTGCCTCAAAGTGTAGAATAGGTGAGAGTGTGTGTGTCCCCAAAGTGTCATTGTATTATGTCTCTTTCAAGTTATAATCATTCGACTCAAAGTTTTACCATACGATCCATACATCTTCTCATCTAGTTCTTACATTGTTCATGTGAGTGTCACAAGTTGTAGAGTGCTTTCTTTGTATGATAAAGAGAGGTCTTGATCTCTACAATTGGTATCAAGAGCTAACCGGGGGCGAATCGTGGTGTTATTGAGGTAAAAATGTGATTTATGGTGTGTTTTATCTCGGTTACTGTTCATCAGCCGAGTTTTTGGTAAGTTTTTCATCGAATCCTATCTTCAAAAACAAGATTTGAGTAAAGAATACTCACAAAGTCATAAACCAAGTCGATAAGACACAAACAAACACAACCTGTGGCCTTGATTTTGCGTATGATTCGAAGAGAAAAACACAAAATGTAACGTTTCTAATTAAAGAAAACGTAACAGTGGGTGTTTTAACTTGAGAATCCGAACACAAAATACCTCCTACCTTGTTGTATGGCTTGTTGATACCACTTGTAGAGATCAAGATACGTGTTCAAGAGGTTGGGGAAACACGAAATAAAGATTAAACATGGTAGAATTAGTTTATTGACTGGGGGAGGTGTGTATGTTTTCTAGAGAGAGAAAGTAAAGAAAACATACACATCTCCAAGTAACATGTTAATCCCACCTTCCTAGTTGTGACTAGGAAGGTATTTATTACAACAATACAAGTCTAACTTAGCCATATTGTCTAAACTAGCCCTTGTACTTAAATGCTATTGCAATTCTCGACAATGACAAAACTTTATGGCTAGCATAGTTAATGGAGTATCGAGATTCTTAAACTTAATTAAGTTTCAATACCAGTAATAATTATAAGTATCAAAATAGTAGAGCACGTATGTGTTTGTTACTCCATTCACTAAAGTAAAAGATAAAGCAGGAGGTTTTCAATGTTGTTGGGCCAGCTTTCAAAGACCATGTCAGTTGGTGCATTTCTGTGTGGTTAGCTAGACATAGAACTTAATTATATATATCCTAATTAATTGATACTCCCTCCGTCCCATATTAAGTGTCCATAATAGAATCTTGTGATGTCTCAAATTAAGTGTCCAGGGAATATTTTCAACCAATGAGAAGAGATTTTAGTGGGTAATAGTGATATTTGATTGGTGGAGAGTGTAGTTGGCCTCACTTTCCTAAAACTTTGTGCATTTGGAAAATGGACACTTAATATGGGACGGAGGGAGTAATATCTAGTGCTTATTTGTTTCTCGCTTATTTACGATCTCAAATTATATACGCAGTACGTACTAGTTCTGTGTGGTTATCGGAAATAAAAAGCAGTATGTTATTGAAAGATATTTATTATGAAAAAAAAAAAAAAAAAAAAAAAAAAAAAAAAAAAAAAAAAAATTTTAAAAACCAACGAGGAGCTAGTATATTTGATTAGTAAATGTGGGACCAGACACCAAGTTGGCCATAATCCAATATAACAAATTTGACGTACTATACAGGCATGGATCGAGAGAGACTTGGTAGCTATATATATGTATTGCGATCAAAGTGAGCATGAGGCATATACACGTACACGAGTCTGCATCTAATTAAGTAAAGATGGGAGGAGGTCGATTGCCATGTTGCGACAAGAGTAAGGTGAAGAGAGGACCCTGGAGTCCCTCTGAAGACATTAAACTCGTTGCTTTCATTAAGAAACACGGCCATCCTAACTGGCGGAAGCTCCCCAAACAAGCTGGTATATATCTGGCTCTCGCCCTCTCGATCGATCTATGCATATATTATTTATAACTTATTATTATTTAATATGTTGGTTTCTTTCATGAATGTATGTATTGTTGGGATTTAATAATCATGTTAACAATTAACTACAAGTACGCAGCGGATAATGGATCTAGTTTACAATTATGGTTAACACGTATAATAAACAAACAAAGAATAAAAGGGAACAAGAAAACTAAATAGAAAACTAACCCTTGTAGTCACCCGCAAATTGAAACTAATAGTGATTAAAATACCACCTCTACGGTTGCTCACACAAACACGTCAAACAAATACGTTAGGATGCTAGTCGCTTGCTTCACGTATACAACCAAACAAACTTGTGTTCTTGTTGTAGCTTAAACACGATCCGAATACTCAAAAAGTATACGTTCGAATCATATTATAAAAGAGGACAAAACTAAAAAAACAAGATTAATTCTTGTGGCTTGATATGGTTGAAAAAGTCAACCCATACAAAGCTAACTCTGCCTATTCGTATAACAAGTAAAATCGAAAACCAATTTTACGTAGGGTATATCAAATTGGATTGTGTCGTGTGTTTTAATGAGGTCAAGGCGTGTTTATATAGCACCTCAACTTGTCCAACAAGTTATTATTATTCACTCCATTAATTTCACAAAATCGACACTCTCCTCCTCTCCTAGAACCTTCCCATAACTGACCACATTGGAAGGAGGTCCGAGAGTTTCGTTTTCCGACATCTAAGTCCATCTTTTTTATATTTAACATATATTTAAATTAGTTAAAGCGTCTAACGATTTAAACTAATAACCGTTAAATTATTTCATGAAACATATTAAACACTTAATAAATATAACAAGTATATATATTAATTATTTAATAAACGTACTCTTCGTGTATTAACGTGTGTGCCCCCAATAGTCTCACACATTTCTAGTCGTATAATGGCTAATCTAACTACCATAACCCAACAGCTCCCACTTGGGAGTTGGAGTAGCAGACACCATATATACCAACGACGGAAACGTCTAGCAACACTCACATTCGTTATTGAACTAGAAATGTCTGAGATAAAGTTTCAAAAAAATATCCTCAGTAGCATGGTTATTAATTTCTTGCTATAATCATCCCTTGTTATAGATACCGTTAAACCATGTATATGGATCCTAACTCATTCCATATAGTTTAACCATTTAGATTCTCGTTATTGAATTTAATTCAGATATACCAAATGTAATCAAGAATCATCTTGCATTACCCTTTGGGTTTGGCCAAACAATTATCTGATTAATTCTGGAGAGGGCCCATGGTATCTTTCTGCACATATCAAGTGGAGTAACAAATCCTTTGTTGACTACAAGTGTTGTGGATACTGCTTCACATCACTCCGAAAAATAGCTTTTATAACTACCTTATTCAGGACAGCGTTTGGCATATAATTACAAAAGTGATATCCACACATAACAGAACTTGCTTGTATCTCAAGTCTAAGGATGACTTAGTAAACCATTTTCAACATCTTACTCATGACAAGGATCCAAAAGTAAATGTTCGAAAGTTGGGGTATCCAATATGCATCCCTTGTGAATACATATGAGTTTGGCGGGAACAATCCACATTCTAATAGAATATAACCAACACTCATATTTGCCTTGCATAACAATTTTCCCAAATTATTAACCGACAATGGACATATTTAGAACGATAAAATCATTCAAGGATTAAACATGCAAATATAGGATAACAATTATTATATGAATGAGTAACAAATACCAAGTATCTTTATTAATCATAAAGTAAAAATTGTCTTACAATCCCAATTATCCAAATACTAAAAACAGATATGCATGAGACTAATTAGTAAGTTGAAATCTAATGTTTCCAACATTTTCAACTTTTCTTTGCAAGAAAACTAAATAGTCATCTGAGTAAACTTTCCGAATACTAGTTTCAAATTTCACATATAGTGAGGGATTTGAGATGAGTGTCTTATCTCATATGCTCATACTACTGCAAGTGTCATAGTATGGAGATGTCGCCCTACCTTGCATAAGGTATTAGAAGTCAACGACATACTGACAATCATCTTTATAGTTTCTTAAAATGTAAAGTACTCTTTATTCCTTAATGTGTAATGCAACAATGCAATTTGTTGAGCATATCTAGTTAGCAGATTTATTATAAATGATAAAATCCTACTTTAACTAGTTTTAATTATCCTCTAGCATCATTGTACGTATACAACACTATGCTTTATAATTCGTAAACATCTGTATTAACAATAATCTAAATACTCTCAATTAGATATTGTTGTTGTCAGCTCATCTTGCTCTAGTGCAAAAGTAACAACTAGTCTTATACACAATATAATATATACATGACAAATCCTTAGTTAAAAACATAAGGTTTCCATCCATGTAATAAATTATTCCAAGTGAAATATACCATTTAAGACTTGCTTGAATGATATATTGCATTTGTGTTGGACTTAATTTTCAGCATATGCTTATTCCAAATAAACATTTATTCCAAGGTTGTTTGTTCTATTCCCTAAATCCCAAGTGAAGTTTCATTCCAAGCTTAAGGATTAAACTCTAGCTTAAATGGAATGATATCTTCAATATGTTATACAACATATGAATTTTAAGGAAAAACATAGTGCTCCCACTTAATGTTAGATGTACTCAAGGAGTTATCTTAATTCAATCAAAATCATATTGTAATTAAATTCAAGATCTCAGCTCCTAGATGCATGATCCAATCCAAACTTGGATTGCTTAAACTTGTATATTACATAAAGATTATATAGACTCATAACCCTTTTGATTACACACCGTCCTCGCAAAAGGTAATCATAAAGGAAAGATTTATAAAACTTAATTGCCATATTCCACATTCAAGGAAAACTTGTATGACAATTAATTATCTTTATTTAATTAATGCGTGTATATAAGAAAATCTAATCACAGTCAATTGCATGAGTATGATTAAAAACTTCTTATTATAAACCATGCATTAATCATGTATACAATTTTGCCCTTGTAAGCCTTTCTTCAAAAGAAACTTATTCCAACCTCATAGGTTAACTATTAGGCAAAATAACGATCAAGCTCAAAACATTGATTTGCCTTTTAAGGACTGCATCTTATCATTCATAGTTCTAAGACATTTATCAGATTCAAGATGTGATAATGTACATTAGTAGTTAGCAGATTTACAATGATCTTCTAACTTATATCCTCAGCATTGATATCAAAATATCAATCAAGTGATGAGGCATCCTTGCAGATTTATGAATGAGAGTAACATTATACTTCGATCAACATTTACATGTTTAACCTTAGTATGACATTAATAAGTGGATTTTAGAAGGTTATGTATTTGTTCTTGAATATCTTCAAGATTTGTTGATGCTTCCACTTACTTTTGTAAGTAGAGACGATTCTCTAAATACTAAGTATTTAAGCAACAATAAATTGTTCTTTATTTTGGAACCACAAAATACATTTTAAGTTCTCATCTCAAGCTTGTTAATAAAATGCTTCATAAGATTTTAACAAATTCAGAACTTAAATCAAGACATAATGGAATTTCTTCCAACAACTCTAATTAAGGTTTGTAGCAAAACCCTAATTTTGTATCAACCTTTAACCGAAAACCTTAGCAATAGTTTTGTGTTTCGTCGAGCTAGGAGGAACACCAATACTACAATCTTCAAGCTAGGAAATGTAGAAAAATCAAAAACCCAAAAGGGTTTAGGATTCGATTGGTTTGAGTGGAAAAACCAAAAATCCCTAAAGGTTTAGGGGTTTCGGTCATGGGTTGTCTTGAATACCTTCTAGGTTTGAACCATATTGAGTATGTCCACGACACACGCAATTTTCTAACCTTGATAGATTTTGGAGGTAGAGCAATTAAAGCTATCATGAATCAAACAATATGAATATTGTTTGTTTCAACCTATTAGACATACCATAATAATGTGGTATTCTACAAGTATTTGAATTGTGAAACTATATCAGAATTCCATAGATAATTTAATTCTCTTTGGACCAAATACTTGTCAATTGGGTCGAGCCAAATTGCATATTAAGTATTTTCGAACCAAATGCATGCTATAATGTATATTTCTGGAATAATACAAGAACCTTATGCTCATGTGTTCACAAGAAGACATAACTGTTCAAGAATTATATGTTCATGTGTTTACAAGAAAACAGAACATGTCAATAATACATTATAAATCTTTGAATAATTCAAAGGTATCATGTTTATGTGTTAACTAGAAGACATAACAATTTTACAATATACTTTATGTTATAAGTCAATGATTAATTCAAGGAATTTATAATTATGTCTTAACATGTAAACATAATTATACTAACAAAAGTAATCATGAACGCAAACTCTTGAGTTCTGTAGTAATTTCAAGTTAATTTTATACTTCAGAATTATGATTATTATCATTTAACCATAATTATGTTGACTAAAACATGTAGTCAAAATTTTGAAGTATCTTTACACTATATCATGACATTTGAATGTAGTAGGGCAACAAACATCTTGCGTGTTCAAGTCCTAGTAGAATGATTAGCTTTCTTACCTTGCGGTTAAGAGGAACCAATAATATGTTGTTCCTTGCACACACTTTGAGATTTCTCCCACTTGTGTAAGGCACAACATCATATTATTAAAACAAACAACATGTGATTGATTGTGTAAACAATATGATAATGTCATAGATATTACAAGTAGTTTTAGAACCATAACCTTTAATAAGGAATTGTGGATTATTATTCTATAGATAACGTTCAGAAAGCAACAGCAGAAAGGCAACGTGTTATCTAATAAAATAAAATGCAATTATCCTTTAAGCAATGGTCGTTCATATTCGGAAAGTAATGAATTATTTCAAAGCAAGTTTGAAACGATATGGGTGACTAACAAGGAAATAAATCTCGTAGCTCCCACTGAAATTGACAACATTACAGGAATGTTATTTCAGTAATAAAAAGCAATGCTCCCACTGGATTTGTCAACATTGTAAGTGTTACATCGCCAGTAGAAAGCATATTGTAATTTAATACACTTTCCTATTCTCTTCAAATGCCTACAAGTAGCAATGTACTTAGGTATTGAACAGAGTATATGAAGTCCTACTTATGTAGATGAGGGACTAGCCATTCATGCTTTCATTTAACTTGAATAGTTAGCATGCAATTCCTCCTTTATCGTCTACATAGCCCCAAGGGTGTTTAACACTATAAGGAATAATAAGAGTCCAAGAAAAAAATACCTAGCGAATATGCTAGTAATTTCTTTACTCTTTGCGGTTTAAACTCATACATCGTGACAAGTGCAAGATGTCATTTATTTTGGTAGCTATAGACAAAATGTTTTCTAGTTACACAAAATATTTTATCTTTCAATTATTTCAATACCGGAAAAGGGTAATGAAAGATCATGAGTGAGTTTAACGATTGTAATCCTATCTTAGTTTGTCAACTAAGGAGAAAACAAATAGGAATAAGTCTCACTCTTCTTACCAGGAAAAGAGATTAAGTGTGTCTTTTTAAGAAAAAAAAAAATAAACTTTTGTTTACGAATTATGTTGCAACAACACAATTTTAATCAGAACATAGAAAGTTCAATGTTAGTATTTTCGATAATTAAATTCTTAAAAGAATTAACTACCCAATTAATTACTAATTAAGACTAAGATCTATCTTGACCTCCCACTTATTACCGGAGGTCTGACCAGCGTGTAAACAAGTAGGGCAAGAGGTAAGCGACGAGCGTTAATTGCATAAACTGCAACTCTTAGACTTATGAGACTGATCAAGACATTAGTAGACAAGTAATAATGTCATGAGCATGTTTAGTCTCATCTTATGCCTCGGGTCCAAGGTCTGACCAAGCATACTCGAAATAAGTCGACCAAGCAAGAACGTGCAAATATCGCCAAAGGTCTGACCAATGAGCAAAATTCGCCATGGGTTGAAATGGCCCTAAGGTCTGACCAAAGAGGTCAAGTCAAATGCACGTGTTCTTGGTTGGGTGGCATAGACTTAAAATTTACATATAGGGTATACACATAAATGTGATAAAATCGTGTACAAAGAAGCATGCAAAACAACTTTGTAGCACTTTATTTAAAAAACTTTTAGTAATGACACTGTAGTGATCATCATGGTTCACGGTAGCTCCAATCGAACTCGCAAGGAGCGGGAGGTCGCGCTGACCGGAAATCCTTTAGGTGTGACTGTGCGCACCGCCTGAAACCCCCCTTATAGTTTGTTCTAGTGGGTGAGCCGTACTTCCCAAGTGTCCATAGCGTCCAGTTTTTAATTTCATGAAAACTTGTTTCAATAATTTAGGTCACTTAATTTTACAAAAACAATTTTCCACGAATCAAATAGCAGGTCACAATGAGCATGGTATTTAGGCGTGTAAATTAAGACCATATTAATGTCATCTTTTTATAGGTATTAGTCCTCTTTTATTTTAGTTTTAGGCGTGTAAACATGTAGGCTAAAAACAAAAATCACAAAAGAACATAATACTAAAAACATGACAATAATATTAACAAGTAAACATTTAGATCCGAGAACTCCAGCAAGTCTTCCCCAAAAAGAGAACCATAAGACCCTCACTAGGTTTTCATCAAGTACCTAGATCGCCACATGCATCACAAAAAATGATTGCGTAGGTCTTATAGCCGGAATACACACATAAAATAATCATGACAAACTTATTAACTTTTAATTTTTGCTATTTTATGTATCTAATTAACCGTTAATTAATTCGTTTGTGTCTTGTTATTTTTTATTAATTAATGACAAGTATTGCATTATAGTTGTCAAAACAAAAATAAAACAAATAACTAAATTAGATTTCATGCAGCCTTTTCGCGTGTTTATTAAATCGTGTAACCCATAATCAATAAACGAGATGGCTCGTGATGCCACTGTTGGGATTTAATAATCATGTTAACAATTAACTACAAGTACGCAGCGGATAATGGATCTAGTTTACAATTATGGTTAACACGTATAATAAACAAACAAAGAATAAAAGGGAACAAGAAAACTAAATAGAAAACTAACCCTTGTAGTCACCCGCAAATTGAAACTAATAGTGATTAAAATACCACCTCTACGGTTGCTCACACAAACACGTCAAACAAATACGTTAGGATGCTAGTCGCTTGCTTCACGTATACAACCAAACAAACTTGTGTTCTTGTTGTAGCTTAAACACGATCCGAATACTCAAAAAGTATACGTTCGAATCATATTATAAAAGAGGACAAAACTAAAAAAACAAGATTAATTCTTGTGGCTTGATATGGTTGAAAAAGTCAACCCATACAAAGCTAACTCGGCCGATTCGTATAACAAGTAAAATCGAAAACCAATTTTACGTAGGGTATATCAAATTGGATTGTGTCGTGTGTTTTAATGAGGCCAAGGGGTGTTTATATAGCACCCCAACTTGTCCAACAAGTTATTATTATTCACTCCATTAATTTCACAAAATCGACACTCTCCTCCCCTCCTAGAACCTTCCCATAACTGGCCACATTGGAAGGAGGTCCGGGAGTTTCGTTTTCCGACATCTAAGTCCATCTTTTTTATATTTAACATATATTTAAATTAGTTAAAGCGTCTAACGATTTAAACTAATAACCGTTAAATTATTTCATGAAACATATTAAACACTTAATAAATATAACAAGTATATATATTAATTATTTAATAAACGTACTCTTCGTGTATTAACGTGTGTGCCCCCAATAGGCTCACACATTTCTAGTCGTATAATGGCTAATCTAACTACCATAACCCAACATGTATGCGGTATATATATGTACATGCATGATAATATGAGTTTAGAATTAATGATTTGAATCATATCTTTTTCTAAGAGCTGGTAATTAATTACTACTCAGTACGACGTGTAAAATGTTGTTGTGCTAATAAGTTTGGAAATATTTCACAGGTTTGCTAAGATGTGGAAAAAGTTGTCGTCTGAGATGGATAAATTACCTAAGACCTGACCTCAAGAGGGGAAATTTCACTCCACAAGAAGAACAGTCCATCATTCGTCTTCACGCCACCTTCGGAAACAAGTAATTAACTTTAACTTTGCGTCCTTGCATTTAATCTACATATAAGTACTACTCATGATTTTAAACAAACATGTGTAGCAACAATGTAATATTATATTTAGTATCAGTTGCTGTTTTGCTTACGCCTAGAATGGTATTACGTGTGTTATGCAGGTGGTCTAAAATTGCATCTCATCTGCCAGCTGGACGAACAGACAATGAGATCAAGAATGTATGGAACACATTTTTAAAGAAAAGATCACTACAACGACTCAGAATGGCGAATATTAATACTACTACTGATGATACTCCTAATTCCTCGTCGTCCAACATCTCAAATAGTGATCAAAATATCCACAATGAGGAACCCGCAAATCAAGAAATATCTTCATCTCATGATCAGCAATTAACCGCCGTAGCAGAATATCCAAAAGTGATTGAAGTTGCTGCTATAGGTCCAATATCGGTTGATGACGTAATACAAAAGCCCTTAGCCCCATCTACTTCAACATTATCCAGCATTAATTTAACTCAAGAGTACAAGGCTTGTAGTAATTGTTACGATATTAATCCTACATGTTATGATGACAAAATTATCAACAACATAGATATTAAATTCCCTGATAATTTAGTATCTTATCCCGAGGATGAGCTTTGGAACATGGTCGAGTCTCCCCTCCGGCCAATTAACCTTGATCATGATCATCACGATGTAAACTATGAATCATGGAAATCAGGCCATGAGAAGATGGAAGCCGTTGAGTACTGGGTGAGATTGCTAGAAGATGAACTTGGATTAGATCATGAGAAAGATTTAATAGCAAATATTACAACAGCAACCACTAGTCAACAGATTGACCAAAATCATTATCAAACAATGTCCAAGATGGACCATGAGGAGCCTGAAATATGGTGCAAAATAAGTGATCAAATATCACCCATGTGGCCTACATACTTTCCCTCGCAGTTTTGATTAGTCTTAATTAGCTGGAAATTAAAATAAATAATTTAGTATGGTCATGTAGTTCGACTTGGCAACCTAGCTTAATTGGGTAGCTTGATTTCATGATGTTATGATATGATAGATAGAAACATATATGCATGCATGCACGTGTATAGTCATGGGAGCTACATATTCAAAGTACGACTAGTACACAACAACATCAATCTATAGTGGATTTAGGTAATTTGCGACTTTTTAGCTGAACGTACAATTAATTATATTAATAGTGGATTGAAAAAGTTTTTTTTTTCATTACTAATCACTAATTTTTTTTGTAACTTTTGATGAAGACTTTGGTGTAATTAAACGTCATCCCCAAACCCACAATCATCACTCACATACTACAGCGATACATCATCTAATATATCTCACATTTACTTTCGTGACCACCTCACTGTTTATCCATACCAAACTACTCGTAATTAATAACACACCCCCACGCACAAAACTTTTACTTTCACCCACTGAAATGCTCACCTTTTGAAACCATAACTAGTTCCTTACGCGTTAGAGGAAAACTGTATGTAATGAGTGAGACGGCTGAATGCGTGATTAATTATTCGCCCCACTATGTCATGTCTTATATACTTCTAATTTGTTTTTCTTAAACAAACTTTCTTTTGTTACTTGGATTAAATTAAAGCTTGTAATCACATTCTTCATCCATTTAACTTATAAGTATGTTTTACAAAAGGTAGTTGTTGAAATTGGAGATGAAGCTATTATAGATAGAGCGCGAGAGCTAAAAATAATTATACTTACAAGTCACAAGTAACCTTTTTCTTAAAATTTATAAATGTAAGTTTATAATCTTTTGTGTCAAACATGCTTCATAGCTTTACTAGACGAATACTCAAGCAAAACGATAATGTATAGCGGCTAATAATTATACTTGAGAACTTGTGGTTCTTGTGTGACTCTTGATGCAACACTTACAAGCACTACAACATTAGGTGCTTTCGGCTGGGACTTTTTTTCCCTTTCGGCGGGGACATGTCCCCGCCAATACCCTTTCGGCGGGGACATGTCCCCGCCGAAAGGTCACCGCAGAAAGCGTCTCGCTGATACTTTCGGCGGGGACGTATATCAACTTTGGGCGGGGACTTGTGGGTCCCACCGCCTTTTAGCTGGTCAAAGATTGTCCAGTGTGGCAACACTTTTGGCGGGGACATGTCCCCGCCAAAAACTATAATAATTAATCAGAAAGTTTCTTAAGCAAGCGATTATATTAATTAATTAAGCTTTTTGGCGGGGACGTGTCCCCGCCAAAAGTCTCAACTATACAAAACTGTTCAGCCTTTTGGCTAGGACATGTCCCAGCCAAAAGACTCTGTCCCATTTTGCAGCATATTGCTGCAAAATGGGTAATATCCATATTTTTAAACCAAATATATGTAGCCATATGTTAAACATACAGTATCTCCATTAGTTATAGCCACAACTTTTGATGTAATCAACAAATGTAAACCATGGTTTGGAGCTAAAAGAAGAAAGGCAATTGTGAGTGAGAATCAACAGTCCGGATCCCCAACTTATAAGAATTATTATGCTGCCAACAACAACAGCCGCAACAGTTATAAGTAAATTGAGTTTTAAACGTATAGGTTAAACAGGTATATATGTAGCAGTTTTTAGGCATAGATTTTTAAACCAAAAGCGGTGCAAACAGTTGTAGGCTCCACCATGGCTGCAAAGAAACACGGTTGTATAATACTGTCATCCGGTCCTTGCCCTGCCAAGTTATGGAAACAATATTTGACAACCCACTTCATTTGTGTAAGAAATTAGATGGTAATCATCACAGCCCTACTGTACATGAAACAACTACGGGTTCAACAACTATATATGTAGCAGTTCTTAGGCTCAGATTTTTAAACCAAATACGGCACAAAAAGTTCTAGACTCCACCATGGCAGCAAAGAAACACGGTTGCATAGTAATGCCATCCGGTCCTTGCCGTGCCAAGTTATGGAGACAATATTTGACAACCCACTTCATTTGTGTCAGAAAATAGGCGGTAATCATCATAGCCCTACCGTACGTGAAGCAACAAAAAGTGGTTACTTAAAAGTTCCAAACGAAGCAGTGGGTGCAAAGAAACGCGGTTGCATAATGATGTCATCCGGTCCTTGCCCAGCCAACATACATGTCCAGTATTAGTATGCACCTACAACAAATAAGCCTACTAACAATCGAAAAAAGAGGATATGGCCACCATGGCTGCAAATCTAGTGACCTGCCCCGCCAAAATATGGACCACCTAAACTTTAATCCCCTTATCCTGCAGACTCATGTCCATACAACTTTGTAAACACAACCATTGATGTTATGGCATCAAATCCATTAACAACGCAATGAGGTACACAAAGGTTTGTCAAAAGGTGCTGTTCCACTAACATAACATAAACCTACAAAACAAACATGGTAAACAGTTAACGACTTCTACAAATCACATAAAACATACACATTAGCCTTCGGTCATAAGGTAACAAAATAACGTAATCCAACCATATCCCCAACAAATGAGTATAAAACAATAGCTATCATATCTGATTGGCGAAAATGAAAATACTTTTAACATAAACTATTCCATTTCTTTGAACTACTAAAATAAATTCCGAAGCAGTTAAAATAAGGCCGACCAAACATACTTAACCAACCGGTCCAGTACAACCCTAAATCAACCAATACCAGCAAAATCCACAATTATATATATATATATATATATATATATATATATATATATATATATATATATATATATATATATATATATATATATATATATACTAGTTGTCGAAGCCCGCCCATCCTTATAAGCCCTAACGGGCAGGTAAGCCCGCCCGTTGGGCGGGCATGACTTATAATTATCGTTGACATACGCCTCAGGCGGGCATGTCTTATAATTATTGTTGGCATATTTTACTGTAGCGAAAGAAGGGTAGTAGAAAATGATCATCTGATGCATGTTAATATATGCATGAGCTTCGATCTGAGAAGACATTGGTACCTACACCTCAATCGTTGTAAGGAATCCCCGAAGATTATGAAAAAATACCTTGTGTCCCTCACCTCAAATACAGTAGCCCATTGAAAAGACGGCTTGACCACTAAATATAACATGTTAATTTGCAAGTTTCAGTAATCCAAAAGTTTATAAATCCAATATAATTTTCCAAACAATATATATCTACCTCCTCATGCACCAGATTCCTATGTGTAGTTTTTCATGTGTGACCGATAAGGATCATCTGATGCATGTTAATGTATGCACGGGCTTTATTCACCATGATTAAATCATACCTATATTTCGGGTATAAAATGTTCGGGTTATGTTGACACGTTGATTTCTTTTGTATACAACATTTAAATGCATCGGTTTACTCATTATAGTCCGTTACTTTGTGATTGACAATATATCTCAACAAAAGCTTTGAAACGACAGTTTATTCCCTGAGGTCTTAGTTTAAGTAAGATTTTATCCAATACCTCAAATATTAATTTTCATACAACAATCTTAGAAAATACTAATAGCGATATAACTCTTCATTTAGAAAAAGTATATATATATATATATATTATCACTCGAGTATGAGTTATATCCATTTTTTGTAATAATCATACCTAATTCTTGAAGCTCTTGTTCTTGTATACTTTTTTAGGCATCAACTATTACGTAACTTTGGCTTATTTATTCAATAAGTTCTAAAATAGTTATGTCTCGAGATTTATGGTTCTCTTCAACTTATTATATACTCTTTTAGTCCTAAACTATTGTGTTGGCAAATCATTAGTCACACACATAACAAACAAAAGATCATTACGGATTTACGATTATGCAGACATATAGCACTACTACATGCCTTATTAATATAGAAAGACAGTTCACAGTTCCATGTTTATTTAGTATGTATACATTACCAATATACCAAAAACATATTTATTTGCTAATTTGCACATTTAGTAGTTTAGCATAGGTCTGAAGTAGATTGTTTATCCAAGAACCACGTCAGAGTTCCTTCATGTGAAACCTTTTGCACAAGTCAAGGGTAACTATCATTAGCATGTTTTCCCAACGCATCTTTAACTTCCATCAGATGCATCTTCTCCTGTTATCAGTTAATCAAAGCCATTGATGTAAAATTAACTTCAAAATTATATGAGTAGCTTAATTCCTTACTACTTGGTAAAAATATTTTACGTATGCCAATGACAAACGCTCCTTACAGATATGAACCATATAACCTTTTTGTAGTTTTCTGACGCCCTTATTAGATTAAGGGTGTGTTCGGGCAAGACTATTTGAAATTGTACTTTAGAAAGTGCAAAACAGTCCCACTTACCCCTTACTTCAGCTAAAGATAGTCATAAACACCTCTTAATTCAACTGTAAAAGCAGTCTCAAACGCCCCTTAATTCTGAAGTAAAACAGTCTCAAATATCCTGGACCAAGCGTAGACTTAATACCTCTCCACCTGAGCTACTCAGGGCGGCATCAAAATTGGTACAACTGCCTATAATATTCTATTTCTAATGGGTTAAGCTGATAAAATAAAAAGGAAAATGGGTCACTAAGTTGTCGAAAGTGTACTTCTATTCATACATCTTCTAAAATTCAAAGAATTAGACTATTGATGTAAGTCATATTTACGCACTAATTATTCTTTTTGGATAAAAGGTGTTTCATGTCAACCCATCATGTTTTCACCTGTGCTAAAAATATACCCGTATTGACCTATTACACAACTGGCCGCCTATGGATCTTTGTGGCATATATTTTCTTAATTTTCTACATCACATAATTACTTCCAAAATGCAATGCCACACACCCTTTATTTAAAAAAAAATGTTACTTGAAGGGGTGTTTGGGTAAAAGCTGATTTTAGCAGCTTATTGCTAATTGCAGGATGAAAACAGAACAAACTGTTTTGAGTACCCAAACAACCTATTACTGGAGGCGTTTAGCTAAAAGAGCTTATTTAGCTAACAAGTGCAAGTTCTAAATGCAAGCATTGCAGCAAAATAACATAACGTAAACCGGAATGCAGGAACTTATGTAGCAGAGTATATCATTTGCCTTCAAACTAAATAAAATCTACCATCAACCGATTCCAGTACGAATAATACTAATATTTGACAGCTCAAACTTGTAAAAAACTTTAACAACTTACTATTGCTATACACTAAACATAATCTAAAAATAAGAAATATATACGGTTAGGCCTGAATTAATTAGTGTAGGTCATTTGTGTGATTGATATAAAAGATACATGGCTTCATTTTTCTTCTGAATGGTTGTAATCTCTTCATCTTTTTGTATTGCCGAAACCACCTCAAGTACGAATATAGTGGCCAATTACGTAATCCAGCGCACCCTAATCCCGGATCAAGCCTGCACATAACACTAACATGAGAAAGCATCCAACTTTTTTTTAACAAAAACACAATCTCTTGCTAATCAGCTATTACAACTGTTTAATCGTTTATGTTGCAAGTCGTTTTCAGAAAAATGACTACTTTGTGAATGAGTTGTAGTTATCTAAATCGGCTAAAATGGGGCTAAGGAAAGCATATATATGTTATGTTTTGTTGCATGTCTTGCATAAGAACTGAATGAACCCATGAGAAGTCATTCTTAATATGCTCAAACAAAAAATGCCGAGACACAAATACCTTGCCTAAGAGCTGACCGAACCCATGAGAAGTCAATCTCTTATATAAATATAATTTATGGCACTTCTTCTATATTTCCAATTTTACCTTTTTTTGCAAGCAAAAACCAAACACTACATTATGCAGCACTATATCACATAATCACTGTTATGAGTGAAAATCACTCTTTTATCACACATATGATGAACACGTTAAGCACAAGAGATGATGGGACAATGGTGAATATTGTGGATCGTATAGATAGAGAGAAAGATGAAGATATGTTAATACTTTTCTATTATTGCACACAATACACACCCAGTGAACCACACTCCATAAATGAGAAGATGTGGCTTTAAATATCACAAGGATATTACCTAATGAGCCTTCAGTGGGCCTCGAGTGGGCTTTGTAGCATGGGTTGGGTTTTTACAAATACTTAAGCTAACATAAGCCCACTTTATACAAAGTTCTTAACTAAGTGAATGACCATCACTTTAAACAATAAGAATTAAAGCTAACAATCTCCCCCTAAGGGATGGTCATTCAAAAGATGCACTACGTGATTAGATCTTTAGACTTCAGGGTCTTGAACTTTGTGATTCTTCGTTCCTTCATGCATTGTGATCTTCATCGTATCGTCTTTTGGATTGTTCTTTGCCTTGATCAACATCTTCATGTATTCATAGCGTCTTTTCTTCCAATGTAGATGTTGAGACATACGATGATCGATGGACTATCTTCAGTACCTGCATAAAACAGTTAGCAATAAATAGTCCAGCTCTTCCAGGTTCAGATCTCATTATGACACTTACAACTTATGTTCTTTTTGGTGAACACAAGTGTATTTTATTGGAAGTGTTCCTAAGAGATCTTTGATGAATCTCATGGCTCTAGACTCAATTATGTGCGCTTTGGTTTTAGTCGTCGGAGGCATGGAGCAGAGTGCCACCTTTTCAATATCAACACATCTCGGAGTGAGAGGTCGATAGATTATGCATTGATCTCCGTGAGAAATGAAACAAATATCTTTTAAGAGATATCTGAGTGGCTAGGAGGGGTTTGTGCAATGCGTCACTGGGTCCATGACGTCTTGTCTTCAATATCAGTATCACCTTAGTGAGTACCGATAGCAGATGTATTGACCCTGTTTCTGACCAAAGTTTTTATGGAGGGCTATTTCTTTTCACCCTTACAAAAACTTTTCTTTTTAATTCTTCAACCCCTTCTTTCTCCTTTCTCATTATACTCCTTTTTTCAATCTTACCTAAGGACTTCTAATGCTAAGCTATTGGAATTGTCCTTGGGTAGATCCCTCCGGTTCTGGCGGATCATTGGACATAACCTAACCATAATCACCTTATAACTCCATGATTATCCTAGGTTTGTTGATCACTTGCCATAAAACCATTTGAGAAAATCTCTCAAAGTGTTCATGAATAAAACACATTTTGTTAATACTTCGAGAGTTTTGCATTTTCTGAAATACTCCCCCTTCACATGTGCATATGAGATTTAAGAAAGAATTGCACATGATGGGTAGAGTTCGCACTTTTTGAACTGATCGATTTTCAATTAATATGACCATTGCGAGACACGTTTACATCACTAGTTAGACTAGCTTGAAGTTATTACCCGTCCCGGTCATATCAAAAGATCATCTCTCGAATTGGTACATTCTACTCAGACAAGTCCTTTGCGAGACACGCTTACATCACTGGTAAACCAGCTTGAAATTATTACCCGTCCCGGACAAGTCTTTTCGATAACAAACAGTTGATTTCGTCAATTCGAGGGTTAAAACTGAGTTTGTCTTTGAGATTCGAACCATGATCACATTTTAATCACATTTCTCCCCCTCAAAAATAGCATTTCAATGGTATTTTTGATACCGTTTGATTAAAATCATTGTTTTTGGAAAGCTAATAGGGAGAAATGGTTTTGCATGAACTTTTTGGAACAAATTTCTTTTTTGGAATACTCCCCCTCAAAACTTGCATTGGTTTTGACATTTTTGAAAACTTTGGAGCAAGTGGGGAGTAACGATTTGAAAATCTTAAGCAAAATTTTTGAAAAGATTTGAAAACCTTTTGATGAATTTTGAATAAAATTTTGCTTAAGATGAAGAAGTTTGGTTTGATAAACTTTGCATGAAAACTTCTTTTCTTTTAGGATTGTTGCATTAAAGTGTACAACAGGGTCCTTTCTTTGAAAAACGGGTTATACACTGTTATGTGTGCATAAGCCAAAACGTTGAAGCTCGGGTTGTAAGCTGAAATACTTACAAGCCATCTAGATTTTAGGATAAGTGCTCGAAATTTTTTGATGAAGCACTTTCCTTTCTTTGAAGCTCGGGTCCGAAACTGAGTTGTTCCGAAGCCATTAGGTTAAGCTCGGGTTTCGTACTGAAGTATACGAAAGCCTTTAAATTAAGCGCGGGTTCCGTACTGAAATGCACGAAAGCCATTAAATTAAGCGCGGGTTCCGTACTGAAATGCACGAAAGCCATTTAAGGGATCAGATTAGACAACAACCTTTGGAACCCATTTGAGCACTGCACCAACGGGTTTAGCAAATTTTGAAATCCATTTGTAAGTTGTGTCAATCTGATTCAGAGAAGTTGAATTCCAACGAGGACAGAAAACCGGCTTTTCATTTTGAAATAATGCACGTGGAATCAACGGTGATTTAAAACTCTTTTTCTTTTGAAAATTGTTTGAGAAATCCGGTGTCTCTCTTGGAGTTTTAAAACTTGAAGCAGAGTCATTCTTGTGTTGCAGCAGAAGCATTTCAGAGTTTGAATATTTCAAAGGATTTGAATGACTTTGCTTTGGTCTCCACACCTGCTTTACCCGTGTAAATCGAGAGTGTGGAGTTTGAAAACCTGTATTCTCTTTATTAGAAGTATGTGACCTTGAAAGCTTTTGAGGAGTAAGTGTTTCAGAAAATCTTGGTTTCTTTGAAAACTTCCTTCCTTTTTGCAAAGAATAGGTTGTAAACTGGGAAACCTTTTTCGAAAATTGTTTTGAAGATTCACCCGTGTAAACCTTCTTTGAAACACTTACTTCTTTTGAAGACTTGTTTGAAACAGGAGAGTTGCCTTTTGATCGATTGAGATCATTAAACTTTGCTTTTAAGGCATTGTATGACATTCGCAAATCATTGTATTCTTTTTGAAGATGATCTTGAGATGCCAATTTAGATTCCAAAGTAGCAATTTGTTTCAAAAAATGATCTTTTTCAGCTTTTGAGTCATCCATTTTACGTGCCAATTTTCGTTCGAAAACAATATTTTCTTTTTCAAGTCTTTCAAAATATGTTTCGAATTTGTTTGTTTTGTTGAAAAGATCGGTTTTGGCATCCTCAAGATCGTTTGTACGTTGAGCTAAAAGCGTTTCAAGCTCAAGTACTTTTGTTTGAAGCACATGATTTGCATTTTCCTTTTCAAAATCGGGAGAATCAGAATCAAACAGGGGATTTGGATAGGAAACTTTTGTGATTAGAGACTCATCGTTTTTCTTGTTCATTGACTCAGTCTTTTCCAAAACCTTTTCAAACTTTTCATCAGCGGATTCAGACATTTGAGACTTCAAAACTTCAGTCTCTTTTTGTTTCATGATTGATTTTTGAGTCTGAACACGTGAACGTTTGATTGAATCAAACAGGTTTTTGTATGTCTGTTTCAAATGCTCATTTTCTTTTTGTAATGATGCCACAGCATGTTCCAATTCAATATTTTTTGTATCAAGTTCATCCAAATCAAACTTGATATTGACATCATCACAATTTTCTTCAAAAATCTTTTCCTTTTCTTTAAGCACTGATGTCGAAGAGTTTTCAGAAGAAGCAATTCTTTTTGACAATTCTTCTTTGACATCAGTTACTTCTTTTGAAAGTTCAGTGATTTTCCTTTTGAAACAAAGATTTTCAGATTTCAAAAAATCCACATTCTCATGCTCATGGCAGACAGACACCGACTTAAGTGACTCAATTTGATTTGTGAAAAAGGCTTTTTGAATATCAAGAGTTAGGCATTTTTCATCAAATTCATCTTCAAGGGAATGTATGTACCTGAGATCTTCCCTCATTTCAAGGACAAGATATCTTTCAAAGTATTCAAAACTTAAATTGATATTTTTCACATGAGGTTCAATCTCTTCTTTGAAAATCTTTTGAACTTCCCTTCTAAAGTATATGTCTGATGCAAGAAGATTATTTCGATCTTTATGGGTGGTTTGTTGTTTTAACCGAATGACCTCTAACGTAAGCTCAATGTGCTGTTTTAGATAACAAAACTGTTTTCTCGCTTTATTTTGCCATAAATTAGCATCATAAGTAGCAAGTTGAGCTTCTTTGAAAAATCTTTTCACATTTGTGTCTTTTCTTTTCAGAGGTGCTTTTGGTATTTCTGACAATTGTATACAACCATACACAAAGCCATGGTACGATAGTGGGCTTTTTCTTTGTTTGACTTTTAAGCGTTTTTCCTTTTCCAAATTTTCATCCTCTTCTGACAAGAAGAGAGCATCAGGCAACAAGAATTTATTTTCCACATGACCTGTATTTTCAAAACCAAGTCCGGATTTTCCTTTATGAGTGTTCTCATCTTTAGGAAGAATCATTTGAAGAGTTTGAACACTTTGGTCTGTTTTTCGAAGTTTTTCTTCAAGATTGTTTGCACGTTTTAAAACCTCTTGATTTTCATTCTCAAGTTTTGTATTAACAATCTTAAAATTTGAAGTGGTTTCCTGAAGCATTGAGTATCTCATTTTTAATTCAACGTTCTCTTTTAAAAGTGCTTTGATCCTTCTGTTAGCGGGTCCCATATTTGCATCCACAAATTTCTGACCTTGAGATTTAAGGTTTGAGATTTCAATGTCTTTGCTTTTTGTTAATTTTTCAAGCTCTTTGGACAATAAGACGTTTGTTTGCTTAGCTTTGCGATTGTCCTCTTTGCACTTTTCAAGTTCATGTTTGAAATTATGGATTAAAGAAGCAAATAAGGCATGATCTTGATCATGAGAAGATCCATCCTGGGCAGGCTCACCTCCATTAGGATCCATATCTGGGGTTGTGGGAGTGATATTACTATCAAACCGTTGCTCCACATATGTGTCACTGATGGACTCAGGATGCGCAGGATGTGTCTTGTCATGAACAAACATATTCTCGAACAAATCAACATTATCATGATCGTGTGAATGTTGTACCGTTGCCAAGATTGCTATGTCAGATGAAGGTCTGATATGGTCAGCCTCAGTATCCCAAACAGCTTCATTCCTGTGCGAACCATCAGCATCCGAATCGTATCTTGGAGTACTGCTTACAACCTGCTGTTCTGATGATGTGTCACTACCCGTTAAAACCAAGCTATCATCAGATGTTGTACCCTCATCGACTGTTTCTTCATCTTTGTTTGCCTCTTTCTCATTCACCTCTGTTTCCTTTAATAACACTTCTTTTTCAATCTGCTCTCTTTCCCGTTTCTGCTTCTCCATTTCATTAAGCGCAACTTCTTCTTCATCAAGTGATTTTTCGAGTTCACTCATGTAATCGATGCATTAGGTTTGGAAGGTCTTGAAGTCTAGCCAATATTTTCTAGAAAATGCATTGAGAAACCCTGACTGGCTTAATATCCAAGGTTCCAGAATAATCTGAAGTTGAGATTTGATCACTTCAAGAGCTTCCTTGCAGTTGTGCGTATACAGTTCTTCTTCATTCAGTATCTTCTCATATTGATTCAGGCTTTGTTGAAGTGGAGCGGTGAAATAATGAAATTGGCATCTTATGTAGTATTCAAATGCCTGATCGAAACTTGAGTCATATCCTCTAGAGATGATGATATTCTCAATATGAGACTTGAACACAGTAAACGCTTTCCTTGATTTTCTCTCTTTCATTTTCATTTCCTTTTCCATTTAGCTCCAATGTGTGATAAAGTTGATTCAGGATCTTTGCAACGAAATAGGAGATGTTGTTGTTGAAGGTTAAGATTGGTTGTTGTTGCGAAGACTTGTTGTGTTGTTGATGATGGTTGAAGTTGCAGGTTTAATTAAACGAAACAAATTTAAATAAAGTTACAAAATTTGATTAGAGTATAATTAAGACAAAGTCAAAAGTTTACAATTTCGACAAGGTTATGTAAATTACAATTTAGATAAAATGACAATTTCTATAGAAATTTCAATTTGACCAAAATTTATACAAATTATGGCGAAATATCAATTTAGATAGAAATATATCTAATTTATATAAATTGGTAATTTATATAAAAATCTAACAATCTTATACAAGAAAGTAGATAACCGTTTATCGAAGTAATTTACACACTTATACAAGTGGTAAAATACCGAGTTTACTTTTGAGTTGACGAAATTACGTTCGAATCAAATCCTTAAAAGTTATTTAACTTTGAAGTCGTTTAAGCACAATTGCGAAATAGACTTGAATTGCGAGACAGCACACCCAATTTTGAAAGAGTAACCAATTGTGAGATCACCACCAATTGCGAGGCTGATATGCAATTTCGAAGAAGTGGCAATTGCGAGAGAATGTATCAATTGCGAGACTGAATTGCGAGACAAGCAGGAATTGAGAAACAGTTTTTGAATTGCGAGAGGAGTTGAAATGCGAGACCAGCTGTAATTGCGAAGACAGCACCAAATTCGAGACCAGTACCAATTGCGAAGAAATATGCAATTGCGAGAGAAAAGCAATTCCGAAACAAATTTTGACTTTCTGAATTGCGATAAACTGCTGATTTTTACCAACTTTACTAACTTTTTGTCATTTATCTCACTTCTCCATGCTTTGCCCATGCAAATCCCTTACACACCCATACTTCTCTGCTACCTTTTACTAACTTTCGGTAACTTCTTTCAAATCAATAATTCACTAAACTAACCAAAAACACAAATCTTATAAAAGATGTATGATTCTAGTCGATCTGAAGAAACAAAGAACACACCAAAATTTTGATCTTCCAAATCAATATGTGAGTGAAAAACTAGTAAAGCTTGAAGAACCAAGTTGTTAGAACATAACGCAAAAACAACTTCACTTGTTTTTTGTTTAGATCGAATAGAGGAAAAACATAAATTGTGATTTTTATAGTGAAAGAAAAATAACAAAGGATGTTTTAATCTTTAGGTTCAAACAAAAATAATACAACCTTTTTTCTTGAAGCTTGCATACAGTAGCCTCACAAAACACAAAGACCACGAATCACAGAAAAATGAAACGCAACAATGTGTAACTCTTTATCAAGAACTTCCTACCTCGAAGCCAGGCTGTTGATACCACTTGTTATGAGTGAAAATCACTCTTTTATCACACATATGATGAACACGTTAAGCACAAGAGATGATGGGACAATGGTGAATATTGTGGATCGTATAGATAGAGAGAAAGATGAAGATATGTTAAGACTTTTCTATTATTGCACACAATACACACTCAGTGAACCACACTCCACAAATGAGAAGATGTGGCTTTAAATATCACAAGGATATTACCTAATGGGCCTTCAGTGGGCCTCGAGTGGGCTTTGTATCATGGGTTGGGTTTTTACAAATACTTAAGCTAACATAAGCCCACTTTATACAAAGTTCTTAACTAAGTGAATGACCATCACTTTAAACTATAAGAATTAAAGCTAACAATCACCTCTAAAATGCATGTGCAAATACCCCATAAGATCATCAATAATGTGTAACACAAATTCAAGAAACAAATGTAAATCCAAACACTCTCTCGTAAAATAAAAGAGAAGATAGAAATTTTTTATGGTTTGAATTTATTTAGAAGAAAAGTTTAAGGAAGACTTACTTGCACCAACATAATACTTATAGGAGTAGCCACGTTTAAGCAAGAGTAATTTTCTGTCACGAATTGAACAAGGAGCCCGTCAGCTGCGACTGTTATTATAAACACAATAGTTGGAAGAAAAAAAAAGGGAAAGTCTTTCTCATAAACGTTTTGCTGTTGTGGTGGATGTGAGATTGGTGGTGGTTGTTCCATTTGCATACGTATCAAAGTTAGAATATTGGACTGTTAACATTGCAAATTGACCCTCTCTGCTTGCGCTTTCGCTAATTCTGCTTGGAGCTCACTTGCTTTCGAAGGTGACAAATTGTGTCTACATAGACATACACGGGGTCTCTAGCCTTGCATTTGCTTCGTACACCATGCTACTAACGGCATCTACTCTATGATATTCAGGAATTTCCTATAAACACATCACACCATCAAGTCATCAACAAACTAAATGGAACAAAATGCTTTTGAAATACTTGCGCTTCCCTCCATCCCAAACTAAATTTCCACATCGCCATTGCATATAAGGGTTCACCTCCAAAATACAACCTAACAAAAAAAATTCAAAAACAATGAGTGTGCATTTTGCAAGCAAGCATATAATTTGAGACGGAGGTACTATAACTTTTCAACACCAAACTCATAGATCATATCCTGAACTTCACTAATATAGCCGCAACAACAGATACAACCATAACTCATAACAAAGGGGCGTTTGGGTAAAGCTTATATGATGGGCTTATGAACTTATTAGCTTATATGACTCAAATAAGCCCAAACCAAGTGTTTAGTATATATATGCTTATTGGAAATATCAGAATGGTGGGTTCTGTGTTTAATATAGCTACATTGAATCAGAAATGTTAATTAAAAGAACCCAACAAATATAATATAGATAGTATACCTCAACTCCTTATAGTTGAGCTTCTGAAAAACTGCTTAACATAGCAGGTGAATAACCGCCAGCTGTAAAGAGTGTCTTCCAATGTGGCATTGGCTCCGGACACTTAAGTTTCCCCATCACCATGCTTTCAATCTGAGGCTGCAATAGGAACTTTTCAATATTATTAGTCGTGTGCAAAGGAACCTTAGCAGCATCAATGGAGTCCAATAAAACTTCATAGTACTGGAGGCCGTTGAGAAGATACTGAGCGAACGATAGATCCGTCCTTTCACACCCGCGATCAAGTGACACCACTACCCTCGGTGATAGTTGTTTTATGAAATGCAGAAGTGACGGAATTGCAAATAAATGAGTCAAAGTTGACCATACTGGAAAATTCACTGCGACAGCCTCGTTGTCCGAAACTGAAAACGAATTCGGATCAAAAGAGTCAAAGTTCACAACTTCAAGCTCAAATGAAATACCAATTTCGTGAGTGAATTGTGACAAGTTTTCATGCATTAGCCCGAGTTCGACAGGGTGGTGAGTTGAAGGTGAAGCAAAAGCAGTTATCTTCAATGAACAACCACCGTTAACATTGTTGTTCTTTTTTCTAGGAAGCTCTTGTATAAAAGAAGCCCATTGAGCACCAAACCCGATATCAAATCAGGATCAATGAACGTACTGGGAGACCAACAGCAATGCTTAGCAGCGAAATCTTGTTAAGGCCAGCGCTTAGGTTGACAACGCCATTAAAAGTTATTTTCGGATTTTCTAGACTTTCGTAGACGGTTCCTGTTAAATTAATTAGAGTAAGATTCCCGAAACCATAAGATAAGTTTCTTCAAATTAAATATGGAAGTTTTTATAACCTGATAGTTGACCTTTGATGAAAACATGTAAAGCATGACCAGCAGATAAGGCGGTAAGCATAGGCTGTTCCCCCCTACCAAGAACCTTTCATTGGCGTCAATCTTGACACTAATTACAAAAAATAACAATCAATAGTCTGGCAAACTTATTACTCCATAATTGTTTTGAACTTCTTTTTATACATCTAACGATTATTTGTGAATGAAGATCGTCATGCACTTACTCAGTCATGTACCACAAGTAGTCAGAAGCATCTCTAGTCACATTTAACTGCTCCAATAATCCAACTGTTCCAAATGTATTGTCGTCATAATATCTTGTTTCATCATTATATGATTGTCAAGCAAATCCTGGCGGTTCTCGAGTCATTTGCATCACTGTAGTTTGTGCGCCTACCTGTTAATCAACCACTTTACGCGTTATGATGTTCTAATTTTACATACATATACAACCATTTGAAGTTACATGAATCTGTAATGATATATTTCTCACCCTTGCAGTATTAAAAACAGTGTTCTTGCAGTCGGGTAGGATGCTGACCGACCATGGAGGCAGATTGTAATGCTTATTCCGGAAATTTACTTTTGCAAAAGCAGATTTGTCATCATTCGCCAGAAAAGCTGCACAGCCTCCGGTTTTGTTTTTGTAAACATATGCCTGTTAGAAAACGATGAATGTCAGAGGTGGGGCCCCATTTACTCGAGAAGGATTGATTATAAATCAATGAATGAAAAAAAAATCTTACCTTTTGATAGTGTCCAAGTGAAATGATAGAAGGGTCTCCGCTTACTAAAACGGGCTCACATAGTTTTATGGCTCTGTGCAAATCTTTCAGGTTTCCCCATTCAGCTTCCCTTTTTAGTCCTATGTATAAAGTAACAATTCTACATCACTTAATATAACCCAAATGTAGAAATAACCATTACAAAAAGTATCATTCAGTTGCGTTCACTAGTACAAAAATGACCTATGGTCACACATGGTCGATTTGGAACAGCTACACATTCAAATATTTGTGTGGCTGAAGGTAGGTAAATTGACAGCATTTACGAATTAGTCACACATGAGCATTTCGAATGTGTGACCATAAGAACTCTATTGCCACACAATCGACCCTTATGTGACTAAACGTAACTGGTGATTTTGTTCCATATCATTTAGTCACATATGCATTTGGAACGTGTGACAAATACAAGTAACCTTGATGCCATATATGGTCACACTAAACTTATAGTCACATTTGCTTCTAATAGTATGACCAAATGCCATATACGGTCACACAAAACAGTTTGTCACACATTATTTAAGTGTAGCCAAAATCCAGTACATATAGTTACACTAAACAGTTTGTCACACATTATTTAAGTGTAGCCAAAACATGATTTGTGTGACTAAATGTTAACAAAGGCCACACAAAAACCAAATTAATGTGGCAAGTGGATGATCAATAGTCACACAAAATACAAATTCCTTCACTTTAAATAGCATATGGTCACACTTATTAACACTTTTGGTCACTTGATGGTTAGTTGTATGTGACTAAATACACTCCCAAAAACATGCTTTGTGTGACTAAATGTTAGTAAAGGCCACACAAAAACCAAATTCATGTGGCAAGTGGATGATCAATAGTCACACATTTGAACAGTGTGACCAAATATCATATATAGTCACACTTTTGGTTTTATAGTTCAAATATTTTATAAACTGATTTTACAAAATTTCTCAAATTTTGATATTGGCTCACATATTTTCACTACTCCCGCTCACCTTTTTCCCCAAAAATCAAATTTACGTTTTCATTCTCCCTCAAATACTTATAGTCACATATTTTTACCACTCCCGCCCACTATTTTCACTACTCCCACATTTATCTCATCCTCTTTCTCTCTTCTCTATTCTATAATCAAAACACAGAGGCGAGAGGCGAAACCTTACAGGGAAAGCATCAATTCGTTTTCCATCATCTCAGGTATCGTCATGATTCTATAATCAAAACACACAATTAGATTCAATCATAAAGAATCAAATCGTTTGTAAAAAAAGGAAAGAGATTGTACAGAGTGGTAATTAGGGTTAGGGTTTTGATTATGATTATACTGCATCAACAATGTATTTCACTATAAGTTATATTGTTTTGTGCAGAAGTTGATTTTTTTTCTAAAGTTTCTGAGAAACGGCAGCAGCAGAGAAAGAAAAAGGAGCCAATGTCCATCCAATCACCTGAGAAAATTGAACAAAGTTGTACACCTTCAGATGTTATTACAAGTACGTTGATTTTTTTCAACATTAATTTTAATAAAACCCTTGTTACTGTGTAGTTGGATTTTAGGGAAGTCAGTTATCACGGATGAAAATGTTAGGAAAGCTAGGGAGTACTATGCTTGTCTCTTAGTTTGATTAAAAAAAATGCAAATCCTCTTTTTTGACCCTTGCTAGCAATATGCATGTTTAGAGTTTTTGCGTTGTTGCTAATCCCCATGGTATGTATTAAATTACTGATTCAATTATTACCATTATAAGTGATGCTGAATAGCTCATTTCCATAGCTTCATTTTATGGTTCATTAGCTTGAGATATTTACAGATAGGACATGCTTGTATGTCTGTATAATCTTAAAGACAGGGGACCAATGTATTTGTAATTCACTCGTCACATATTTTCTTTCTCATTAAAATGGTATAGCAACCTTGTAAAATAATAATAGCCTGTTATTTAAGCTAATTCCCAAACCTTAAGGAATCACATAGTTCCTTTTTTTTTGTACGCTCTATACAATAAACAGTCTTTTAACATTTTTTAAAGTTTTAAAGTCGTGCACATCTTTTCAAGATATCAATCTGCTCACCATCCTACTAAGCATAAGTGTTCTCTTCCCTCAATATATGCCAGTGCCAGCGCAATGATTTCCGGCATATGTTTAATATTGTTTTGATGTGGCTTTGAAGATTCAAAGAGCCCTCGGAAGCCCCGAAGACGAACTAGCTCTACACCAAAGAAGCGCCAGACTAGTTGCACTCCAGAGAAGCGACAAAGGAATGCAACGCCATCTAGAAATGCCAGTAATGGTGCCCAAAGTGAAAATTCCTCTGATGTAATGCTGGCTAGTCCCCCTAAACCAATACCTGATCTTCGGTTAGAGGCAAAAAAGACGGCAGAGGTTAGTGCTAATTATAGTTCTCTGTGGTAAATTAAAATAAATGTAGCTTTGTATGTGAATATGCAAATCAACTATTTGTGTGTGAACTGTAAATATTGTCGTTGTAAATACAGCCTTTGTAAACTTTATGCTCTATGGCCAGAATCTTTATCAATATTTTTCTTTCTGGATTCTGAAATCGTTTTATCCTTGTCTATCAGGAAAATTCACGTATATTTGCAGGAAAGCAAATACATCCTTTCTTTTCATCTAGGAAATTTGGCAAGAAAAACACTGGGAATACTGGCACAGAGAATAATTGGTGCCATGTTGAGAGAAAGGGAGGCAACAACGATTTCAGCCCTGTTCACATATTTGAGAAAAAGGAGGCAAGGAACATTGACCTGATCTTAGCTATCTACTCTACCTAATTTATCACTACTTGAATGCCTACTTTTAATATTTAGTTTATTACATCCTATCTAAAAATCACCTCTGCAGGGTGAAACATTCTCTGCTGATTGGAGAAACTGGACATTTTTGGAAAGCATCTCCACAAAGATCAGTCAAGATCTTGAAGATGCTTGCTTGCAACAAAATTTTAAAGGATCGGTCAATTGTCTGGACTTTGGTAACTTTCTGGATATCCAAAACATTGAGGGGGTAAGCATTGGTTTGCCTGTTTCGATAGCCATTGATAATGAGCTTCGGGATCTGTCGTACTGTGACGGTGAGGATGAGGCTGATGATATGTACTTAACTGATGGTGATTTTGTTAAGCTGTGGTTGCCTAGGGCGAGTGGAGAGATGAAATCGCTTTCGATATCGGATTTTTGGCTTCAGTCTTGTCGACGTAGATCACTTCTTCTGTCGTTGGTTTCTTCGTATTGTAAGTTGGTTATTTATGCTAATCTTAATCTTGCTTTTATTTTGTATATTGTGATGCTGTAAATTGATTATAAACTGGTATTGATAGTAAGGATGATGATAATAATTAGATACAGTCATAAAACTTGTGGTCTGCTGCTGTTATTTTTATATATTCATGTTTTAAATTGTTTGAAATTGTGAAGTTGTTGTCATTTATCTAACATTAGTTGTGAATTTTCGCGTAAACTATTAGAATGATTAGCTGGTGTTGATTGGTGGTTGATTGGCATTAATATGTTTTAAGCAGTCGAGTGTTAGATATACGTAGAAAAGTTTAGTTTCAGTCTATGATATCTGATAGAGAGAAAAAGAAACTGAAAATTGACATGGTAAAAAATCATAATTAACTATGCGTGTGTTACAGTTTACTGCATTTCATGTAGACATGGTAAAAAATCATAATTCTATACGAGTGAGTTTAATTTGATATGAAATGGTATTGTGTTGTGGTTCTCCTGCTGTTTTGTGTCTTTAAAAGACGGTTGTGTTAGAGATGGCATGATGGGGGTGGTCGGGCAGCCTTGGTAATGGGACGTGCTGGATTTAAGTACTGATGCACATTTTATTGTTCATTTGTTATGTTCAGTTAATGCATTAGTTCCAGCTGATCTGTCCAGACATTACCCCTCTGGATTCGTTACCCAGTCAATCTGACCCATCTATTTTGTCTTTTTGTTGAATTAGTCGAGTGTATGGCTCCATCATACTCGTGCTTATAACTTTATAAGCTAATTGACACAAGCTTATGCTTTTGCTAATATTTGGTGCAGGTGGGTTTGACTGTGTAGCAATGTTTCTTGTTAATATCAGCTGGTTCTTTATCGCACTTTTTTCTTGATCACTTGTTTGAGGTAATATTTTATTTAGTGTAATTAGTGTTATAGGCAATATGTAAGTTGTTTATTGGCACTTGTTTGAGGTAATATCAGCTGTTACATCAACATCGACTCGAACTCCAATATACAAGGCATTTGCAAAGGGTGAAAGCATAGGTGATGTTACTGCCAAGGGAGAATGTGTTGGGAACGTTGCAGACCTGGTATGTCTCTGTCTGGTCTATCTATCCGGTCGATATAATAGTTTCTAACAAGAGTATGAAAATGCATTAGGGGTGGGGAACATTGATAATTAACAGAGTATTATGATGATCTTCCAGGTATTGATTATATGCTGCTATAAGTAGAGATGAAGTTCTGATGATGGTATAACTAAAAAGTATTCTAACAAAAGTAATTGTGTAATGCAATTGAATTTAATCCACACTTGTATTCTTATTTTTTGTTGTTGTTACAGTTGCAGCAGTTTCTTGTAGATCGTGGCAATCTTGTTGATATGCTAGAGTAAGTATTAGTATCCACATTAGCTACATATTAGAATTTAGCATCTGGTTTACACCATATTACTTGTTTATGCAGTGGAGATATAAGTAAGAAATGTCCGGATGTGAAGTTGCTGAAAGAGTCACTTGACCAAGAAGCTGTGCTAGTTGAAGTGTTTTCTAGCCAAACATCACCCATCATAGCCTCTTCAAGGTCACCATTAACAATTGAGGTCCTAAATGAAGCAGCCGATTCCTGTGTGACCTCTGATAAGAACTTCGTTTTTGGGCTAAAAATTGGAGCTGGTGACGATGTTCAAGCTCTCGATGTGGTTCTGCGAGAGTCTGCTTCTAAAGAGTATTGCACATTTCATATTCTTTACTGTTAGTACTGCTAGTGTTACAACTGTTAGTTATAAGTTAGTACTGTTGGTTATGTATTAGTGGTTCAGTTATATACATTCCAATTTTATTGTATTTGAATTTGTTTTGATATATATATGAATTTGTTTTGATATACATTGATTTCTTAAATGTGACTAAAAGATGTATATAGTCACACTTATTAACACCTTTGGTCACTGTTTGCTTAATTGGTTGTGTGACTAAATATTACAAAAGGCCACACACACAAAAATTAATGTGGCAATTGGATGATCAATAGTCACACAAAATACAAATTTCTTCTCTTTAAACGGCATATGGTCACACTTATTAACACTTTTGGCCACTTTATGATTTATTGTATGTGACTAAATACCCAAAAGAAAAATGCTTTGTGTGACTAAATGTAACAAAAGGCCACACAAAAATAAAATTCATGTGGCCATTGGATGATCAATAGTCACACAAAACACACATTTCTTCACTTTAAACACCATATGGTCACACTTATTCACACTTTTGGCCACTTTATGATTTATTGTATGTGACTAAATACCCAAAAGAAAAATGCTTTGTGTGACTAAATGTAACAAAAGGCCACACAAACATACAATTCATGTGGCCATTGGATGATCAATAGTCACACAAACCACACATTTCTTCACTTTAAAGAACATATGGTCACACTTATTCACATTTTTGGTCACTTTATGATTAATTGTATGTGACTAAATACCCAAAAGAAACATGATTTGTGTGACTAAATGGTACAAAAGGCCACACAAAAACCAAATTTATGTGGCAATTGGATGATCTATAGTCACACAAACCATACATTTCTTCACTTTCAACACCATATGGTCACACTTATTAACACTTTTGGCCACTTTATGGTTAATTGTATGTGACTAAATATACAAAAAGAAAATGCTTCATGTGACTATAAGAGTTTTTGGTCACACAAAGCTGATTAATCCAACTAAAATTGTACCTATTTAGTCACACATTTTAACGTTTTGGTTACTCTTTTGTAAGTGAGACTAAAAAGAACCAAAACATGTGACCGTAGGTACCCTATGGTCACACCACCTTTAGTCACACACACGAAAAAAACCATGTGTGACTATATGTATATCGTCACACATATTTGGTGTAACCAATTCCACTTTTTGTTCTAGTGGTTTTGTGACATAATAGTCAACTTTGTGAGATGACAAATATGAGCCTCAATCTGAGATGTTGCGTAATGCGTCATAAAACACTTTTCAGCTTTTGAACTCATACTTATCAGGCTCCGAGTAACATGGCTGACCCAAATTAAATCATCATATTAAAAAGAAAAAGTTTAACAGATAAAGAATAATGCATGGTGAAATTATGTTATAGCTAAATATGGAAGTGTGAACATATACTTACAGTTGTTTCGGGTTGTCTATGATTGTTGACTTATATTCTTGGGAACCAAACTCAGGTATGCATCTGAATCGAACATCATCCGATATGAAAATATTGCTGTCCAATTATATTTAGTTCTTCTATTGAAGAAACCGTTTGGCTCCCTTGCCAAATGACACACTAAGAAAGAAATTACTAATGAGTACCATAAAGGTATTGTCTTCCTAACTGATTGGTACCATATCATTACATTTCGTTTACCAAGTAAATTATGATGTTCGCCTTCATGTGTAGGCCTACGTACAACACCTTCATTTTCCCCTGAAACATGATAAGAGTATGCCCATTAACAGGAGTGTAAAAAATCATCTGAAAAGTCAATAGAAATTTTCTTAAATAGTTTCTGATTGCAAACATTTGTTTTTGCAAAAAGTCTTTTTTTTTTCCTTTACTCAAGAGATTACAGCATATAGAGCATATATAAACTCGAAAATATAGAGTAAGGGCCTTTTTGAGCAGACATGCCCAGGAACATCAACAAAATAGTTGCAGGGTGCACAATAATGTAGCATTTATGTTTTCTCAGATACAACTAAAGAATATATATACCTTGTACTTGAGATTCTGATTCAATAATAACCTCATCAGCCCAGTCATCGGCGAATAGCTCCGTTGATTCCATAAATTTTGACCAAATGGACTCCACCAGGTCAACAATTATGGGGGACATATTGAACTTATCAACCAGGGCCTTGATCTGCAGTTCAAGCATTATCTGTACTCCCATCACATATCTCATCCTAATTTCTGAGTAATAATCTTCATACTGCAATGGTCTAGATACTCTGGCAAAATCAACCGGTCCAGTGGGACCAACACCATCACCTGCTTCAGCCTCATTCTTTTGGGTTTGTAGAGTCTCCCAAAATTGTGAAGGTGGTTGGGATTGGGAGAGTTGTTCAATATCTGAGTTACCAAGGTTGAGTGCATCCAAGTCTGTCACATATCAAAATAAGATGCAAAAAGATGATATTATAATGACAACAGAAACAAAAAAGATAATTATCAGATTGGTGCTTATATTTCATTTTTCTTATTATATATGTTCGAAGTATACTTGCAATCTATTATTCTTTCTGAATATCAAAGCCAAAAATGAACTAACTTAACACTTATGATGCCCCCAAAAGGCAGTCTAGAATGACCGAAAAAACAACATATCTTCACTCGAAACAACAACCGAAAAAGACACAAACCTGAAACTTAAAGTAACCTAATATGAAAGATAAACTTACCTATTGTATGTTGTAGTTTGTAGCCTTGCTTCTTCCATAAGGTCTGTGAGATTCCAACAATCTAAAAGCCACAAACATGTTGAATAATTAATCATATTAGGCTCATTAGGCGCAAATAAAATGTGATAAAATATAGCCAAACAAAAATCATTATGAAAACTTGATAAATTATAGTTAACCAAATAAAGAAACCAATAATCATGATGGATGATTTCTTCATAACGGATACATATGCTGAATACCTTGGAAATCAAATAAGAGAAAAAACATAAACCATGTTTTAAACGATTAAACATACCTTTACAATCATGTTCTTATGTTATAGTAGGTTTGTTTTTGGATCGCCATAGGGTTTTTTTTTGGTGTTTTTTGTGAATGATCTAGAGCACGGCTTCTGTGAATGATTTAGTAGGTTTGTTTTGAGATAATATTTTGTGTATAAAATCAATCGTGATTTTCGTATAGAATTTGAATATCAAATGCCGTAAATAATCAAGATAAATATGGGAGAGGATTTGAATAAGAGATATTCTGTGGTTTTTTTGAATTGGTCGATCCGTTATTAGTTTTGATATGCAAAGTCAATCACAAATATTGAAATGGTCCAATGGTTGAGCTGCTTCTAAATTTCCTTCGAAAGGATCCAGGGTTCGATCCTTGTGAGTTGTATTTTTAGTCCGAATTTTAATCCATCCAAATTATGGTTACGTGGAATTATGAAATGGCATTTAAGGTTGATTAATAGTTGCTTAGGTGGACTAAATGTGATGACATGACTTTTAATGACAATTACATGGCAATGACGTGGACTTATGTGGCATTATCTACGTGTAACGCCTCCTGTTATATATATATATATATATATATATATATATATATATATATATATATATATATATATATATATATATATATATATATATATATATATATATTACATTTAACCTGTTTGTTTGTCCAACCCGCTCCATTTGTCAGCCGGTAAATAAGTTGGTGATCCGGGGTGTTCATCCTCACTGACAACCACCTTTAACAGCAACAACCAAAGACAAAAAAAACATAATAAAAAAGGAGAACATATAACCCTAAATCAACCAATAGCAGCAACAAAATCCTAAACCTAAAAGTATAAAATTAGCAAAACCCACAATTAACTACAGCAAAAAAAGGGTGAACCAAGCAATAACAACAACAAAACCCTAAATCTAAAGTCTAAAAATTACCAGTAATGAAAAAAAGATAATCAAAAGATGAAACATACAGCATAGCGCAACCACTATTTGGATCATAAATTACGAAATCCAGATAAGATGAGATCTAAAGCTGTGGCTGTAACTAATGGGAAACTGTATGAATAACAAATGGCTCAATAATAGCCACAAAAGGAATAAATAAATGCGATAATAAAGGATATGCTTGTCAAGTGAGGTAAAAAGATCATTAAGTGTGAATTATCGTTTTAAGTAATTAATTAATTAATACCCGTCTAAAAAACTATTTTCTCACAACGTTGGTTTATTTTGAAAACAATCATTTATCTTGGTAATAATCACTAGATTTAAATAATTGATTATCGTAACGGCTTTTGCCCGTTAAAACAACCAAGTAAATAAATCTAAAATTAATCCGGAAATTATTAACTAACAATCTTCAATATCCGTTTAAAAAACTATTTTCTCACAACGTTGGTTTATTTTGAAAATAATTCTTTATCTTGGTAAAATTGCTAGATTTAAATAATTACCCCAACGGCTTTTGCCCGTCAAAATAACCAAAATCAATCCAAGTAACCGAAGATTATTAATCAACAATTTCTAAGTTTTTCACACTTAAGTCAGTATTCACTACTCACTTAACAAACATAAATAAATCTACGCCATAATGCAAAATAAAACTAAACTAATCACAAAACTAATAATTATAACAATCATAATAAAAATAAAGAGATGAAATGGTTGGAGATAACCAAATGAGATTAAAGATGTAAAGATGGCGATGAGATGAGACCCACTTCATAAGCATATGCTCCAAACCCAAATCTTTAAGCTTCGTCATTAACCCACTAATTTTACTTAAACACCATTAACACTATTGATTACTACTAATTTTTAGACTTAAAAATCAAAGATACAATATAAAACTAAAGATTTGACAAAGTGAAATATGACTACGTGGACACTTCATCAAAGAAAAACGAAGTTAATTCATTAAAAGCAATAAGAATATTCAAATAGTAAATATTCAAACTGTTTGACTTTTTAGTACAAGAAAAAAAACGACATGAATGAAAACTAAAAAATTTCGAAAAACCATTAATAAAATACTTCATCCGTCTCATATTTATTGTCCATATTTCCTTTTATGAATGTCTCAAATTAATTGTTCACTTGTCATTTTTAGTAAGAAAAAAAGAATTTAGTGAAGGAATATTCTATTTGAGTGGTTGAGAATTATAATGGTCCCACTTTTATTAAACTTTGTAATTCTTATTTCCTGACAATAATTTTGAGACGGATGGAGTAAGAGAAATATAGTGATATAAAATTGGTTGGATGATTTTTTTGGGCCTGTGTTATCCTAACACCTCCTATAGGGGGTGTTTTCATTGATTGAACGCTACCGCCGGTGATATTATCTACTTTACGGAGTTATATATTTGACTAAAATAGATGGGCTCCACATAGTAAGGAGTGTTCCTTTAACACAACCCTTTTTTTTTTGATGAGGTGGTATGAACCGACCCCTACTGGGGAAGGTGTCGGCACCCAGCTTCTCTCCAATCAAGTCCCATCTTGTTTCCTTAAATACCCACATTTACTAAAACCTAAGCAAACACAACCATTGGATTTGGATTGGTGTCCAAGAAAGGACACGTGGAACAATCAGATTTGGATTCTTGTGAATTTGTTGGGCCGAACTATACACTTGGTCTTACTTGGTCTTAGACAATGGCTAAGGCTTTGCTGTCTTGGATTTGGACAGCAGGAACATAAGTTGGCATATTTCTTCGGGCTTCACTATTTCTTTCTTTGTTCGAGCTTCGTTTAATCTTTTGCAATTTCATCTTTTTCCTTGATGCTCCAAATAAAATTACCTACAATATAAAATAACAAAATTACACAATATATGCAATAAAATTTATAATTTTGCTATTTAATTAAGCCGTAAATGAGGGATTTTTGATATTAAAAACATATATATTTTAACACATACCAAAATACCCCTACACTTAAACGGCTGCGTGCCCTCACGCAACAATTATTACACACGTTAAGTCAAAAATGATTTTCATCCCCTAAATGAATAATTTATCACATCAAACAAGAATAGATAAATAATCATTTGGGGGATATAAATAAAAATCATTAAAATCGATAATGCCCCATTTTGACCTTTACTCAAATATATTGCTATATATATGTACACGAGTCTGCATCTAATTGAGTAAAGATGGGAGGAGGTCGATTGCCATGTTGCGACAAGAGTAAGGTGAAGAGAGGACCCTGGAGTCCCTCTGAAGACATTAAACTCGTTGCTTTCATTCAGAAACACGGCCATCCTAACTGGCGGAAGCTCCCCAAACAAGCTGGTATATATCTGGCTCTCGCCCTCTCGATCTATGCATATATTATTTATAACTTATTATTTTTTAATATGTTGGTTTCTTTCATGAATGTATGTATGCGGTATATATATGACCTGCTTCATATTGTACATGCATGATAATATGAGTTTAGAATTAATGATTTGAATCATATCTTTTTCTAAGAGCTGGTAATTAATTACTACTCAGTACGACGTGTAAAATGTTGTTGTGCTAATAAGTTTGGAAATATTTCACAGGTTTGCTAAGATGTGGAAAAAGTTGTCGTCTGAGATGGATAAATTACCTAAGACCTGACCTCAAGAGGGGAAATTTCACTCCACAAGAAGAACAGTCCATCATTCGTCTTCACGCCACCTTCGGAAACAAGTAATTAACCTTAACTTCGAGTCCTTGCATTTAATCTACATATAAGTACTACTCATGATTTTAAACAAACATGTGTAGCAACTATCCATGCCAACAATGTAATATTATATTTAGGATTATATATCAGTTGCTGTTTTGCTTACCTAGAATGGTATTACGTGTGTTATGCAGGTGGTCTAAAATTGCATCTCATCTGCCTGGACGAACAGACAATGAGATCAAGAATGTATGGAACACTATTTTAAAGAAAAGATCACGACGACTCAGAATGGCGAATATTAATACTACTACTGATGATACACCTAATTCCTCTTCGTCCAACATCTCAAATAGTGATCAAAATATCCACAATGAGGAACCCGCAAATCAAGAAATATCTTCATCTCATGATCAGCAATTAACCGCCGTAGCAGAATATCCAAAAGTGATTGAAGTTGCTGCTATAGGTCTAATATCGGTTGATGATACAACACAAAAGCCCTTAGCCCCATCTACTTCAACATTATCCAGCATTAATTTAACTCAAGAGTACAAGGCTTGTAGTAATTGTTACGATATTAATCCTACATGTTATGATGACAAAATTATCAACAACATAGATATTAAATTCCCTGATAATTTAGTATCTTATTCCGAGGATGAGCTTTGGAACATGGTCGAGTCTCCCCTCCGGCCAATTAACCTTGATCATGATCATGATCATCACGATGTAAACTATGAATCATGGAAATCAGGCCATGAGAAGATGGAAGCTGTTGAGTACTGGGTGAGATTGCTAGAAGATGAACTTGGATTAGATCATGAGAAAGATTCAATAGCAAATATTACAACAGCAACCACCAGTCAAAAGATTGACCAAAATCATTATCAAACAATGTCCAAGATGGGCCATGAGGAGCCTGAAATATGGTGCAAAATAAGTGATCAAATATCACCCATGTGGCCTACTTTCCCTCACAGTTTTGATTTGTATTAGTTAGTGTTAGCCTTAAAGTTTTGTCATATGTGGGAATTGCACTTCTTTCTTTATACAAGGACTAGTTTAGACATATTGGTTAAGTTAGCTTTGTACTCTTTGCATAAATACCCTCTTGTATAAGAGTGTTAGATTTTATATAAATTACCAATTTATATAAATTAGATATATTTCTATCTAAATTGATATTTTGCCATAACCTTTGTCGAAATTGTAAACTTTTGACTTTATCTTAATTATACTCTAATCAAATTTTGTAACTTAATTTAAATTTGTCTCGTTTATATCAACTGCAACTTCAACGATCACCAATACCAAATCAAGACAATCACAACAACAACTAAACTTAACCTTCAACAACAACATCTCCTACTTCTTTGCAACGATCCTGCATCATCGTTATCATACCAATCATCATCAATGGCCACTCACCAAGACGAAATCACAGCTGCTTTGGCAAATGGTTTTGCTTCGGTATACAGGGCATTAAACATCGAACCACATAACAACAACCATTGGAATTCACCTTACACTGAGAATACGCAGTTATATTTGGGACAAGAAGGTCAAATGGTTGATGTTATTGGGAATCAGCAAGGAAATGCTATGGGTATACAGACTGGGAATCAAATGCAATATGCAGGGTTGTATACGGGAAACCAAGCAGATCAGTTTGTGAATCAGAATGGGGTCAATCAAAATGAGGATTATTGTTTCATGACTTCATCTGGAATCCACAGGAGTGATATAAGCAGAATTAGTAATGTTCAGGCTATGACGAAGGTAGAAAAGCTCCAGTACATGTTGATGCTAGCCAACAAGGAACATTCGGGAATACCGTTGACTGCTGAGGAATCCGACTTCCTGCTTACAACCAGAATCAATGATAATTCTACAGAAGTCACTGGAGTCTCCGATCCTATGCCTGATTAGCAACAAACAACATCATGCAGTGATTCTGAAACTCCTTCGTCCTATGACACAGAACCACTCCATGAAGTACCATCATTGTTTGCTCATGAAAAGCCACATTCTGTACCTCTCGAACCTAATTTCGATACATATGTGGGGGAGCAAGTTAATAGCAATGTTAACTGTGAAACTTCATATATGGATCCTAATGAAGTTCAAGTTGCACAAAATGATGCTAATGATGAGGAAACCCGTGCTCTATTTGAATCATTACTTCAAAATTGTCAAATAGAGATTGAAAAGGTCAAAAAGATCAATCGCGAGGTAAAAGCCGCGAATGAAAAATTGACCACTGAGCTTGAGAGTTATAAGGTGAATGCATGAGCTTTTGACTTTCACAACAATCGACAGTCAGAACTTGAAAATAGTTTAAGAGATTCTGTTTTAAGAGAAAAACATTTGCAAATCAAATATGACACTCTAGATGTCAATTTGAACAACAAAATAAAATCTTTAAACAAAGAAATTTCTGAACTAACCAACCAGCTTTCAAAACAAAAATCAACTTATTCTAATCTTGAAAAGGAAAAGAATGAGTTGAATGAAAGGTTTTCAAAAAGTTAAAATGATCTTCTTAAAGAGACCACTGACAAAAAGGAAACCATTGCAAAGTTGGAAGATTTGCTTGTAAAAACGGGTCATTCTGCACAAACAGTTAACTTGTTAATAAACGGTCCAAACCCGATTTTACATACAATAAAAAAGGTGGCTATCGGTTATGAAAGCCCTTATAATCTCAAGAAAGCTCAAAAAGAACAGAATGTGCTTTATAATGGTAATTTAATAAATGCTATCCATGACCCTCCTCCGGGTTATGATTCTAGTGAAACGATTGAGCTTTCAGAAGAGAGTAGAAAGAAAATGCGACAATTGAACAGAGAAATAAAACCCATTGACTATAATGAAGTTAACAAACTTGTTGGGGTTCATCTTGTTCAAAAGGAGTCACCTCTGTTTTTTCAAAAACCAGTGGTTTTCGCAAAACAAAAAGCTGTTTCAAAACATCTGTCTAACATCGAACAAATGACATCTAAAAACACTTGTGAAATAAGTGCAGCTAGACTATATTTGGTTGATCTTAAACAGAGAATTGAAACACTTCAAAGTATTGTGGCATCCAAAACAAACAATCAAAAAATGGAATGGTTTTCAAGTTTTCAAAATGACCTGAAAAAGATGTTCGAAAATGAAATCAATCCACATATTGCTGCAATCTATGCAGTTGTTCAAAATGTGGAATACAATCTTTTGAAAGAGTCAACAGAATTCGTTAAGGACCACAAATCCTTAGTGAATGAAGCCAATGAATACTTGGAACACATAAAAGTTTTGGAAAAGAAAAATGATTCTCTCCTTCGAAGCTCTATTGACCGATATTATGTCCATTATTTACCAAACATATTCTGTGGAAGATGATGAAAGACTTCGAGCTGAAACTTCTGAACTTGTTTTTTATCTCTTAAAAATGTGAGTCTTTGTTTTTTTTATCTTCGATCTACAATTGGTATCAAAAGCTAACCAGGTGGCCATTCGTGGTGTTTTTAAGGTGATAAAGGTGATTTATGTTGTGACTTATCTCGGTTCTTCTTCATCTTCTCCATCAGCCGAGTTCAGAGGTATTTTGTGTTCGATTTATGTTTTTAAAGTTCTCCACTGTTGCGTTTTTCTTCTCTAAAAACATGACAGTTTGTGGTTTTCTTGGAATCGTTCACATAATCAAGTCGTAAGGTTGTGTTTTTAACGAGTTGGTTTGTGACTTTGTGAAAGTTCTTCACTCAAATCTTGTTTAAAGGAAGAATAGACTTTGGTTTGTTCTTGGTTCATAGATCGACATTCACTAACAATCTTGTATAAGATTTGTTTTTGGATTGATAAGTGATAGACTTGATTGATAGAAGTTAGTAAGAGTTGGTGAAGAATGTCTTACAAGTCACATGGGAGTGTCAGTGATAATATCTTGCAAGATAAGGTCAAGTGGGCAAGTGACACAAAAAGTCAAAGAAGTTGGTAAAAGTGCTGTTTTATCGCAATTCCTTGCTTCAGCAGCGTTTTATCGCAAATCGGGTCTTCTATTGCAATTGGAAGTTGTCAACGTTTTATCGCAATTCTGTGGATTTGGCATCTTATCGCAATTCGAAGTTTGGCATAAATTATCGCAAATCACATTGCGATAAAATTATCGCAATTGGGCTGGTGAACTTTATCGCAATTGGCACTTTGATATTTTTATCGCAATTCAGCCTTAGACCAACTTATCGCAAATATGCCAAAGTTCTATCAGATATCGCAATTCAGACTTATCCGAGATCCTTATCCCAATTCAGATATCGGACAGAACTAACTTATCGCAATTCTAAAAAAAAAAAAAAAATTGAGTAAAATTTAATTTTCATAGGAGACTTAACGGTCTATTTTTACGCGAGATTCAAATTCTAGTACAAGAGTGAAAATTTTGGCCTAAAATTCAATTTTTTTGGCCAAAATTCGAATTTTTCGTGGAATTTTTGGCGTAAAAATTTCTTAAACTCAAATTTTTCCAGCATCATTAGAATTGCATTTTATGGCATTTTTCACAACAACATCACAAATGAAATTATCGGACTGCACCTTCAAAATCACCACGTGTTTATGAGGTGTGTATTTTTTCTCTCCTTTCTCTCTCTAGAAAACATAGACACCTCCCAATCAATAAACCGAATTTATCATGTTTAATCTTTAGTTCGTGTTTATCGTATTTCCTCCACCTCCGAACGTGTTTCTTGGCAGCTACAGTTAGTCTTAATTAGCTGGAAATTAAAATAAATAATTTAGTATGGTCATGTAGTTCGACTTGGCAACCTAGCTAGGTTAATTAGGTAGCTTGATTTCATGAACTTATGATATGATAGATGATAGAAACATATATGCATGCATGCACGTACGTGTATAGCTAGTCATGGGAGCTACATATTCAAAGTACGACTAGTACACGACAACAACAATCTATAGTGGATTTAGGTAATTTGCGACTTTTTAGCTGAACGTACAATTAATTATATTAATAGTGGTTTGAAAAAGTTTTTTTTTTCATTACTAATCACTAATTTTTTTTGTAAACACTTTTGATGAAGACTTTGGTGTAATTAAACGTCATCCCCAAACCCACAATCATCACTCACATACTACAGCGCACTACTACACAAATGGTCATATAGATCGCCTCATATAGATCGGTTATGTTAAAAACTGATCTATGTAAGGAAAAAAGGGGAAAATATAATAAATAGATCGGTTTTTTGGTTAATAACCGATCTATATAGTTTCAAATTTTAATAGATCGGTTATTAACGAAAAAACCGATCTATATATACTCAAAATTCACCAAAATATTTTAGCGGGATTTATTTTGATAAAATCCCCCCATTTATTTCACCAAAAGTTGAATAACTCCGCCATTTATTTCACCAAAACCATATCTATACACATTGACTAACACATTACATCTCATTCACTACAAAAACCAACCACGTCCCACACCATCACCGCCGCACCGTCGACCACAGCACCACTGCCACACCGCCAACCTCCCACACCATCACTCTTCTTTTCTTTCTTTCTTCCTCTCTTTATGTTTGTGTTTGTGGTTTACTTGTTTGTCATGTTTGTGTTTATGATTTTGTTTAATTTTTGTTTGTGTTTTGTGTAGTACTCAACTCACCACCGTTGCTTCTGTCCGACCCACCACCACTGCCGCCGTTGCTGCTGTCCGACCCACCACCACCACCGTTAATTGCTTCTACTGATGTAAGTGTCATACTTGTCTTTTTTAAAAACTTTTTTATTATTTATGATTGGTATAAAATGCAGTTAGTTATAAATGTGTTGTATATATGTGTAAATGTGTGAATTGGTAGCATCGCGGAAATGTGGAGTATGCTTTTATGTGTATTATGCGGAAATAAGTAGTATGCGTAAGTGTGCAAGAGTGTTTGGTTATAGGTGTCATAGTCACAATGCCCAATCAACTAAACACACAATGACAAACACCTCCTGCATAAGCTAAGTTCCACAGTCAAATGTGGTACTAAAACATTAAGCACAAACACGTTATTTTCATAAATCAGGGACTACCAAACTACAATCAAATTATGAAAAAGCTTGTAGCCAAAGCACTTGGTTAGGATTGGTAAAGATAAGCAGATGGGACTTTTAAGAATAATGACACTGCTTTAAGCATGTTCAAGTGAAATTTGAAGTAGCTGATGTATTACTCGTACAACTACTATAAACTATCTAAAAGGCTATAGTTTCAAATTTGTTAGCAAACATATATTGTTAAGTTTTGAAAGGCTATGGTTTTGAAAGAGGAAGTACACCAATGATTTTAGTATTGCAAATCTTTTTCGAAAGTGCCTTTATGTTTTCAGTGGAATGTACAACGCAGAAGGGAATAGCTTCCTTGTGAGTAGTAATCTTCTAGGCCTTTTGTGTTAAGCATGTTTGATCTTGCAGTACCTAAAGGAAGCGGGCTGGGCCGATGGTGGACGCGTTATTGCTTGCACTCAACCAAGACGTTTGGCCGTTCAGGTACTGACTGCCAAATTGCTTTTTGCTTAACTTTTCACTGTTACCTTTAATACTTTTTAATGTTTTAGAATGTCTTTATAAGCTTGACTATGGAGATGTGGCTAACCGCGTAATCTGGAAGTTATTCATGTTAGTAGATAAGTCATATGCGGAGATATAGTTGCAAGACTATTAATTGACAACCCCATCTATGTCCACACTAGTAATTAGTTCTTAAGAATTTGGAAATCATCATAATGACATTACAGTTGAATTCTGGCCAATGATTATGCAGTTGAAACTTTGACTAGGATGGCTATTTCACTTAAAAGATACAAGTATTTGTTAGTCTTCTATTGTCCACCTCATTGTGGCAGTATATTACCTTTTTTAAAGCATATACTTCAATTTGAAATTGTGTACATTTGCGCTAGTAATCACATCTACTTACAAGTCTGAATTCGTCTAATTTTCAGAGTGTTGCTGCAAGGTTGGCAGAAGAAATGGGAGTCACCCTTGGGGAGGAAGTTGGTTATACTATTCGATTTGAAGATGTGACAAATCCAGTAAGATTTTATTTGAAGTTGAATCATACCAACATTTATTCTTGGATGCTATATAAATATGATGGATCCTTTAGTCATACATGTTTACACACTATAGCGTAATTCCTTGTGTTTGCTAATTCTCATGTGAAGTGAAACACTACAAAAAGGAAATAAAAAGCATAAAGAGCTGCGTTTGCAAAGTTGCTTTTACGTTGATTCTATTAAGGTTCAAAAGTTGTTTATACCTACCTTTTTGGCAGCACAGGACTTAACAAGGATCAAATTTCTCACTGATGGAGTGTTACTTAGAGAAATGATGGATGATCCTCTTCTAAGCAAGTACAGGTGCTGGTTATAACTGACTATTCCATGTAATTTCACATTTTTTGAGCTAAGGGTGAACATTTTCATGATTAGATTTAGATCGTTATTCATAGTGAGGGGAACATGAGTCACTTTTATTGCACTGGTCACAAGGCTTTTGTTTTGCATTCTATCGACCTCTATTTTTGTTACTTTGGTATCTTTATATATAATAAATGTGTTCTTGACATCAATATGTTGTTTTTCAGTGTGATTATGGTAGACGAAGCTCACGAGAGATCCCTTGCAACAGACATATTGTTGGGTCTCCTGAAAAAGGTATCGACAATGGTTCAAGATCTATTTTACTTAACCATCTAAAAGTACATGCAAAAATGCGACGACAGACGATCTGTGGAGCATTATTTCTGAAGAATCTGGCATCGAAGTGAATAAGCTTATGGATATATGGACAAAGCAAACGGGATATCCATTTTTTTTTTTTTTGAAAATGGACTTAATAGATCGGTTATTGTGTATCAACCGATCTATATGTGGTATCATATAGATCGGTTATTGGGTATAAACCGATCTATATGTGGTGTCATATAGATCATTTATTGAGTATAAACCGATCTATATGTAGTTCATATAGATCGGTTCTCAACCGATCTATATGTGACTCGCTCATAAAGATCACTTTTGTATAGAGCGGTTCAAAACCGATCTATATGTGGGTTTTCCACCGATCTATATAAGCTTTTGTGTAGTAGTGGCGATACATCATCTAATATATCTCACATTTACTTTCGTGACCACCTCACTGTTTATCCATACCAAACTACTCGTAATTAATAACACACCCCCACGCACAAAACTTTTACTTTCACCCACTGAAATGCTCACCTTTTGAAACCATAACTAGTTCCTTAAGCGTTAGAGGAAAACTGTATGTAATGAGTGAGACGGCTGAATGCGTGATTAATTATTCGCCCCACTATGTCATGTCTTATATACTTCTGATTTGTTTTTCTTAAACAAACTTTCTTTTGTTACTTGGATTAAATTAAAGCTTGAAATCACATTCTTCATCCATTTAACTTATAAGTATGTTTTACAAAAGGTAGTTGTTGTTGAAATTGAAGATGATGTTGAAATTTAAATAGCATGTAACACATCTAAATAAATAAACACATCAAGAGTACACATATAGCGAAAGCAAGATCGTATTTAACATGTATAAAGAATTACATAAAAGTAAATAAGAATTACCTCGAGATCCTAGCAAGAACAAGAATCAATTCTTCTCTTCTAATCACAAGATCAACAAAGATGGATTAACGTGGATCCCCTTACCGTTTTGATTCACAATCCAAGATAAACAACTAAAGTAAGTTGTTACCGAACTCATGTACACACGTACTATAACCGATCAAGCAATGATGCTAGTGATTAGACACGTTTATTAAACTAATATACAATTGTTTAATAAAAAACCAATCAATCCAATTGGTTAATGAAAAACAGTTCGATTCATTGTTTAATGAAACAATCCGATTCATTTGTTTAATAAAATAAATACATTCGATCTATTATTCAACTTAATAATAAAAGTCATCTACTGTCAATGACAGTGATGATTTGATTGATCGAATAGAGAAGAAAAGAGACTGCATACATTAATTGGCATATAGTACTTGTACCAAAAGTCCAACCGTACAGTCCCAATATTATGTTTGCTTTTAGACCATTTACATCGGTGGCGTTAAGCCACCGTTAAAGCAACAAAAAATCCATTTTTTCCACGTTAACATTGCGTTAGTTGATGTGAGGATCGGAGTTAAAGCTGCGTTAACGGGGTGCGTTACCCGGTTAACGCAGCGTTAAGCTGCTTTATAAAAAAAAAAAAAAAAAAATTAAAAAAAAAAAATTCACTTTGCCCCCCTTTTATGGGTAGTTTGTGGAAAAATATTTTATATAAAGGTGAGTTAAGGTGTGTCAAAACCAAGTTTACCGTTGTGCGTGTTAAAGCTGAGTTAAGTTAAAGGGTGAAAAAACTGACGTGGCATGCCTTAAAATTTAAACCTGAGTTAAGTGATGTGAGTGACCTTATAGTGAATTAATATCTTGAGGAATAAGACACACGATTTAGGGTTATAGAACCCATTAGCCGATCGGTGCTATCTTGTCCTTCAAGGATTCTAGATCCTTCCAATCCCAATTTCACTTACAGTCCTTTCTTTATTTTTTAACGGTCGTTAGTCAACACCGTTAGTTTACATAACATCCGTTATGTATCATTTCGTGTCCAAATAATTAATATACATAAATAATTATACATATTAATTATTTACTTGATCATCATATGTAAAGTGTGCAATCCATCGGTCCCGAGTTCGAATCTAGACATACACATTTAATATTTTTCCATTAACTCTAACAGCTCCCACTTGGAAATCTATTAAAAGTGTAATGACATTGGTTAGCGTCTAGCAACACGCCAATGCCCCTAGAACAACTCGGGTGTGTGGTCTCCTGGAAAAACCACTAGATGATTAGATCATCATACTTATCCTTTTGTTTCTAATACTACATTAATAAAGATATGGATCTCAGTCATTCTTTATTAATAATTCTGTTTCTCGTTATTTATGATTCAATAAGATTACCATATCTTCTGAACTAGTCAGGGGAGATCATGGGTGCGGCCGCACAAACATCTTATTAATCCCACGAGGGGCCTAGTAGTATTAAACTTCAAATTAAATTTGAAGGAACAAATCTCATTTTGACTACGAGCATAACTCATACACTTTGCAACACTTCCGAAAACAATCCGTATAGCTACCAGTTACGTATAGCGTTAAATTGAGTCACAGAAATGCACTACATGTATGAACGATTATCTGGTATCTCAAGTCTAAGGATAAATATATACATGATTTACTTAATGACAAGATCCATAAAGCAAACTCATGAAGTCGGGATAGTCCTATATTCAAATCCTTGAATATCATGTGATATTGGTATCTCAACCTTACAGTACATTCTACCAATCCTCACATTTGTCTTTATTTAATGATATTCTCATATCATTAATCGACAATGGACAATTTAGAATAACATAACATAAGTTATTCATGGATTTAAACATGCAAATATAGGATACAATTTATTATTAATGAAAACAAACGTACCACGTACTTTAATTCATTGTAAATAATAATTGTTTAATATCTCTTATCCAAATACTAAATAGATCAATGCATGATAATTCCCATTAATGAATTATGCCACAAGGCATGACAACCATACTTGTTGACAAGGCATAAATCAACTAATTTTGATCTATCAGAATTTTGAGAATACTTATTTCAATTAATGAAATTCTTGTATGTGTGCATTCATCTATCTAGATATTGCCACATACTTCATAAAATACGTGACATCCTCTATCACGAATTTATGACAATTAAACTACCAAACCTCTATAGTTAAAGTATTCTAATTCTTTATGTATAATGCAACTATGCTCATATTGAGCATAACTAGTCCACATGGTCTTTACAAGGATAAACTCCCACCATGACTAGTATTGAGTGTCATCTCAATCTTATAAGCATCATTGTATCCAAACAACAATATGCCCTTTAAAATCTGTAAACTTTTATTCATCGTGTAATGTTTGATATCTTCAAATCTTTTCAGATTTGTCAACTATATCAATTTTGCAACAACATGCCATATGGTTCATATTTAGAATTATGGAGCAACTCCAGGCTGAGGATGTTAATTCTAATCCAACCATATACATTACACTTAGCTATCTAATAATTTTCAATTAGATACTAATGTTGTCTATCATCTTGCATCCAAGCATGATACAACAAACAACATGATGTACATGAAAAATCCCTGTGTCTTTGATTTCATTCATGTCATATCTTATCAAATATATGTATCTATCTAGCCTTTCTAATAGATTATCATGTTTATTAGAATCAGTTATTTTACCGCTTATGTTTATAACAATAAACATATACTTCAAGGTTTTATTTTCTAAATTCCCATGTGAAGTTTCATTCCAAACAAGACTTAACATATAAATGTTTATGGAATGTTACTTCCTATATGTTATACAACATATATGAAATAAGAAAATATAATACTCCCACCAGCTTTCAGGAATATTGAGAATACCTTATTTTAATTATAAATCAAAACTAGATTTAATAACTAAACATAAGTATATCTCCTAGATGCATGCATCAATCTGAATGATTGTACTTTGTACACTTCCAAAGATTATTTGAATTCAAATACTCCTTTCAATTACTTTTCGTCCTCGCACAAGTAATTATCCAATAAAGAGTTTTGATATTTCCTTATTAATTTCATATAAATGAAACCAAGAATGACAATCATAATCTTTATACATTTAATGTACTTAGAAAGAATTTCAATCACATTTAATTGCTTAAGCGTGATTGTTAATCTTTCACTCATTAAATATGTATACAAATTTGTCCATTATGATTTCTACACAAGAATTTAAATCTCTAGTATTTTCATTTCCTTTGTAGAAATTCATCTTTATTCTATAGTGTAACTATAGAGTTTAAGATTAACTATGTTACCAAACTAGTTATCTTCTTGGACTGCATCTAATTATTCATAGTATGAGTAATTTTCCAAATTAAACATTTGCAATTTATTAACAGGTTTATCAAAATCCTGTAACTCATAATCCTCAACATATTCTACAAATATTTGAGATATCCTTGCGGATCTATGAATTTACCATCATCTTGAGATTAAACACTAACATGTTTAATCCTCATTATGATTTTGCTAGTGTGTTAAGAAGATTAAGTATCTTGTAATTTTATCTTATCAATATAAAACTCCCACTTGCCTTTTATAATTTATAGATTATCTATAAATATTTAGCAAATAGAGCAACACAACTTTGTTCCCTTTTGGGACTTTTACAAATGCTTATTGACAGTTCCTAAAATCAATTTGTTAATAACCTACTTAACAATCAGTCTAACAAATTCTGAACTTCAATTTTAAGACTTAATGTGATTTAATACATTCCATTATAAATTGTGTCTTATTAATCTTCTAGGTTGGAGTCTAATTGAGTATATCCAATCCTTACTCAATTTTTTAACCTTGATATCTTTAAGAAGAATTGAAGATATAGTTATCTCAAATCAAACAATATTGAAAGTGTTTGATTTTCCTAACTGAACATGCCATATACTAATGTATTTCATTAGGATTAATATTGTAAGTCAATTTTACAATATGTAAGATAAATATATTTCATTTTTGGCTTACCTATTTACCAACTAAGTCAATTTAATGGTATAATAGATTTTCCAAGCCAATTGCATGCTCTATAACATAAGTTCCCTTTTACCCAACTCAATTCATTTTTATGTCTTACCAAAACGACATAAACTGTTATAATCCCAATCTACGTTATATGTCAATGATCAACTCAATGACTTCTTGTATGTCTTAATTAAAAAACATAACAAGATAACGTTTTACTTTATTATAAGTCTTATAGCAATAAAAGACTTCATATTTATATCTACAATATAAACATGTATAACTAAAGTAATCATGAACACCACAATCTGGTTTCAATAGTTATTTCAAGTTAATTTATTACTTCATATATTTATGTCATTCCACGAATACATAAACATTCAAATTATGAAGTAGTTTTAGATTACTTCGTGTATTTATGTCATTGCAACAATACATAAATATTCATATTTGAAGTAGTCTAATTATCATATTGACACTTGTTCTAATAATTTATCTAATTTAGAAACATGCAAATTAACATAGTTTCATTGCATCAGCTGAGGCTGCTAGAAATGAAAGTATATAATTTACCTTGTCATTAATATCTAGTAATGAAAGTAGATATTAACTCCAAGTGTTCTATTAATTAGATGTGAATAAACCGCATTAGAACATCAATCTCTGACCTTGCTGTCAAGAGAACACTTTAAATCATATCACTTTATGTTGTTGCTTGCACACAATAAAGATTTCTCCCACTTGTGCATGGAACAACATCATGCATCAGATAAACAACACGTCAATAGTTTGCTTATGTGATTAATATGATTGTGTCATAGATGTTAGTAGATATAGAATCACCTTGTCTAGTAAGGAAACGTACACGACAATCCTTAATACCACAAGTGTCTATAATTGGAAAGTAATTATCTCAAGAGATCCTAGAGATAATCCGGGTTACTACCAAGATATAAAGCTTGTAGCTCCCACTGAATTAAAGATCACTACATGAACTCATTATTCATTAATTACAACACAATGCTCCCACTGGATTTGACAACATTATAAGTGTTTCAAAACACAGTAAAAGCAAATAGCGTCTGCTTACTTTCCTACACCTTTGAATGATCCCTTACGCAATACATACTAAGGTACTCAAAGAATGTATTCTACTTTGTCAATGATGGAATATCCATCAATACAATTAACTTGAGAAAATTGGGTATGCAATTTCTTCCTCAATTAGGTCTACCATCACCTACAGTGATATGTAGCACCTTTAAATGGTTAAAGCACAACAACTAGAGCAATCATTCTAGTTTGCCTTTTACCAATTTTGCGGTAATTAGTCTAGCTTCTAATATTAATAACTCCTAAACGTGCAATTTCTACAAAAATTGCCATGAGTTATTTCTTAGAATTTAGACAATTCTAATTTTCCTATTATACCTTTCTCATTTATGAAAAGGAATAGGATTAAGTCTTACTCTTCACACGGAAAGTAGATTAGGTTTATTCTTTCAGTTAAGTTAACTCTATCCAACGACCCCTACGGGTGCAGATCAACTTTCCACTAAAGAATGCCCCACGTTTACGGTTTTAACGTTGCATTAAATACATTAAAAGAATTTTCAAAATTCAATTTTAGTATTTTCGATAATAAACTTTTCAAGAAAATTAAACACCCATGGTAAATAAATTTAACCATTTAATTTTCACTGAAAAATTAGGATCCAAATTGACGTCGTTTCATTACATCAGCTTTGGCTGCTAGCAATGAAAGTACTCAATAAGGTAGAGCTACACTCAATTGCCAATATCCAATTGCAATTCCTAGAATCATGGGACTTACATATTTTGCCAACAACAGTTGCAAATGTAAGCATGTTTCATCCCCAAATCTTTATGCCTTGACGCCGTTTCAATACATCAGCTTTGGCTGCTAGTATGAAAGTGCTCAATTAAGTTAACCAACTTAAGAAACTGTAAATTGACATCGTTTCATCACATTCAGCTTTGGCTGCTAGCAATGAAAGTACTCAATTTACCCTTAGACTCCCACCCTTTGAACATCAACATTCAGCTTTGGCTGCTAGTGATGTAGGATGTAACCTTAGGTGTTCCTTTTTTCAGTTGGATGGCATATTACTTAAATTTTAAGGGTATTTATTTTTGATGTGTAATCAAAAAATATGTACAAGATGTCATGCATTCATCTTGTATCATATGTTTTCTACAAAAACCATTTACTTATTCACAGCTTAAAAACAACAAAATTTAATTGATGGCGTTGAGAAACTTACAACATTGCCTTAAGATGCTTCGTACTTTTTCATGGTGTACTTGGTAAGTCTAATATTGATGCACAGGCGAGCGGAGGGGCAAACGTCCGCCGAAACTAATTAAAAACGCGCCCCTTTCGGATGACAATTTAATGTCAAGCCTCCTTATACCCAGTTTATAGTTTGTCAATATTAGGTCCGCCGCTTCGACCACTTTTGTACAGTTGCATAAATCAATTAAAACTTTAAGATTTAAAGCTTAAAATATTTATGTAGTAAATTATTAAATTGCTAGTCTCGCCTGGGAGCAAATTACCGTGCGAAGCGAACTACTATCGGCACATAAGACTTGGCAATAATAATTTACCACAAAGGTTTCATAGTTATTAGGTTCATTTATTTTTTTTATTCAAAAAAATTACCCTCTTTGATGTTTCCAATCCATCATAATTAAAACACAAAGATCAAGTAATTAAAAAAATAAACAAACACATAATAACACATATATGATCATTAATCAATATCATATAGCCACATGCAAACCTTTTGATAAACCCTATTAATAATCTCCATGTGAAAATTAATGTATATAATTAGAAAAACTCCCATTGGTTTTCGAGCTCATTGTGCCCAATGGTCCACAGACGCCAAACAACTTGGCCGCGTAAGTTTTACATAATTAAATACCACATAGCACATAACCGATTAATTAATATATTTAATTAGGGTATTCCCTAACTTTAGATTTATCATAAAAACATGTAGCAAATAAACAAACCCTAATCCATAATTCATTGCATGAAGAATTATGGATCAACCAAGATCGTAACCCTAATTACTCAAATAAACACATAGCACATCATGTTCTTAATTTAGGGTTACAACTAATAATAATTAGTTAAAATAAGGGTCGAAACCCTAACCCTGAATTCTATTCGATTTTAATTAGAATGTTTTCTACAAAAACAAACCCTAATTAATTAAAATCGACATTAACATGTGTATTTAAATCAAGATTTGATTTTTATTATGCGTTTAAGTAATTCATTAACATGTTAAAACAGGCTCATGATGCCACTGTTGAAATTTAAATAGCATGTAACACATCTAAATAAATAAACACTTCAAGAGTACACATATAGCGGAAGCAAGATCGTATTTAACATGTATAAAGAATTACATAAAAGTAAATAAGAATTACCTCGAGATCCTAGCAAGAACAAGGATCAATTCTTCTCTTCTAATCACAAGATCAACAAAGATGGATTAACGTGGATCCCCTTACCGTTTTGATCCACAATCCAAGATAAACAACTAAAGTAAGTTGTTACCGAACTCATGTACACACGTACTATAACCGATCAAGCAATGATGCTAGTGATTAGACACGTTTATTAAACCAATATACAATTGTTTAATAAAAAACCAATCAATCCAATTGTTTAATGAAAAACAGTTCGATTCATTGTTTAATGAAACAATCCGATTCATTGTTTAATAAAATAAATACATTCGATCTATTATTCAACTTAATAATAAAAGTCATCTACTGTCAATGACAGTGATGATTTGATTGATCGAATAGAGAAGAAAAGAGACTGCAAACATTAATTGGCATATAGTACTTGTACCAAAAGTCCAACCGTACAGTCCCAATATTATGTTTGCTTTTATAGTGAATTAATATCTTGAGGAATAAGACACACGATTTAGGGTTATAGAACCCATTAGCCGATCGGTGCTATCTTGTCCTTCAAGGATTCTAGATCCTTCCGATCCCAATTTCACTTACAGTCATTTCTTTATTTTTTTACGGTCGTTAGTCAACACCGTTAGTTTACATAACATCTGTTATGTATCATTTCGTGTCCAAATAATTAATATACATAAATAATTATACATATTAATTATTTACTTGATCATCATACGTAAAGTGTGCAATCCCTCGGTCCCGAGTTCGAATCTAGACATACACATTTAATATTTTTCCATTAACTCTAACAAGTGCAATCCCTCGGTCCCGAGTTCGAATCTAGACATACACATTTAATATTTTTCCATTAACTCTAACAGATGAAGCTGTTATAGATAAAGCGCGAGAGCTAAAAATAATTATACTTACAAGTTACAAGTAACCTTTTTCTTAAAATTTATAAATGTAAGTTTATAATCTTTTGTGTCAAACATGCTTCATAGCTTTACTAGACGAATACTTATGCAAAACGATAATGTATAGCGGCTAATAATTATACTTGTGAACTTGTGGTTCTTGTGTGACTCTTGATGCAACACTTACAAGTTCAATTTATAGTTATTGCGAGAAAATAATTTATGTGTTATAATGAAAAATGATAAAAGTTTGACGATTAAACAATATATAAACTATTAATTTAATTGTGGATGTTATTATCATTTTTAATCAATGTTAGATTAGAAAAATCACTTTACTCTAAAAAGAGTTTTAAATTTAAAGAATAGCAAATTTATTTTATAAATAGTAAAGATTGTAAATTGAACTAATAGTGGATCTTTGTTTTTTCTCTAATGAAAGATATAAGCATGAACTTATGACACAAAACCTAATAAATAGGTGGAAACTATTTCCAAACAAAATTACCGATAACAACTTTCTCAAACAAAACTTTATTCACTTATTTCATTAATCATACAAAAAAAAAATTTAAAAAATAAAAATAAATGGAAGAAAAAATATGTTCGGTAATTATTAGAGATGTCAATTTTTGACAAGATATAAAACATAACCTTTGACCCATACAAAAACAAACGTGTTAAAGTTTGGGATAAACATGTTTCAGATGTAAATGAGCGGACATGCTAAACTGTTTAATAAATGTGCTAGGTCTGGGTTAAGATTTTTAACCCGATTTTAACTCATCAACCCATTTAACAATACACTTCAAACGTCATTATAAGATGTATTCGGTTTCATTAATTAACAATCTGACACGGACCTGTTAACACGACACGACACGACCTGTTCTTAACAGGTTTCGTGTCACCCCTTAACAGGTTTCGTGTCTTAACAGGTCCGGACCTGTTAAGATACGAATAAAATTAACATGTTTCGTGTCTTAACAGGTCCGGACCTGTTAAGACACGTTAAGAGACCTGTTATAATCTTATATATATATGTTCAAAAATAAACCCTACTTTCCTCTTTCCATATCTTTTATCTCACTATCTCAGCCTCCAATCTCTTATCTCCATAGCTCCATTCGACCATTCCTCCACCATTAATCGATCCATATCTTTTTATCTTTTTATCCATAAACCTTAATCGATCCACAATCCCTTTCCCTGTTTCTTAATCGATCCACCATTATTAATTAATCAATCGATCCACGGCCTCCATTAATCTTCTCATCAAATCAATACTAATCCTGCATACATTACATACACATTTCATAATTTGACTTCTGAAAGTCAAATCAACCACTTCCATTCCACAATTAATCTATTAACAGGTAATCTATTGATCCCTTTCACTTTGCATCTATTGATCGATTTATAGTTGGATTTATGTAATCGATTTATGTTATATTTTAGTTTATATGTAATCGATTTATATGTAAATTATATATACGCTTGAAGGGCTCAGCTAGCAATCCTAACAGTCGACTATCACTAAATTAGAAACACTGTCATAGTTTGGCCATAGCTGATAATTTGCTTTTATTTTAATCACCCAAAATCATCAACTGAAAAATGATAAGTTAATTTGACAGGAAAGTTGATTATTAATAAATGTATATTTATAAACGGAATAAAACACTTGTTTGGAATCTGTAAAAATACAAATAGTAAGGTTTTATTGTATATATCAGGTTTTGTATATATCAGGTTATTGTATATATTAGGTTATATACCAAATAACATCGAATTAATATCACTTGTTTCTTCTATATTGTAGCTGAAAATTTGATGTTAGGACAGTGCTTGTGACAAATAAGTAGAAGAAATTTCCAACCAACTGAAATGCATCACTTGTGGTGATCCGATACAGACCAAAGTTTTGAACTGCATTGAATATCACTACAGATGTAGCATCATTCACTACACCTTCCCCAAACACCAAACTGTATAATAAAGGGGTCTCATCCTGATTGAGGACCTGCATAGTAAGATGAGATAAATTAGCTCAATATGGATTCTAATTATATATACTAAAGAAAATAATGTGATCTGTACCTGCAAAGTGAAAACAGAATCTGTTGCAGAAAAGATTGCTCCTATTGCTGGAAGAAAGATGGTTGATAATATTAGCAAATAAGAACATGTTTTTAAAAGGTAACTAAAACAAGATATGATAGGGAAATAAGGAGTGGGTGATACCAAGAAAATATCCTAGCTCTAGACTCCCGACATTCATTCTTTTGAAAATGTTTATATCGCCTGTAAAGAAGTTAGCAAATTTGTTCAGAATAATATAAACATGCAGTATTATTGTTATTCCACTGATTAGAATTGTTGGTTAAGATTACAATCCATATGACCATATGTCCAATCATGTTCCTAGACAGGTGAATTAGCATCTCATCTTAAAAAGGAATGACATTTTAAGACAGTAGCTACTAATTGATTATGTTGTTGAAAGTATATCATAAACAATGGAATTTATGTTGGGAATTAAATATTCAAGAAGGTTAATATCGGGTTCTAATCAAAGAAATACTTTAAGTATGATTCTGCTGCTAGTGCATTTGGTTCCTGCTGTTAATGTTTGTTCCTGCTGCTAGAACATTTGATTCTGCTGCTAGCGATAAATGATTCTGCTGCTAGGCTTAACACTCTGCTGCTGTTGATCCTGCTGCTAGTGTACTTGATCCTGCTGCTAGCGATAACTCATTGCTGCTGCTAATGTACATTCTGCTGCTAAGTGGATAAGAATGAAAAGATATTATTTGTATTTTGGTCAACAATATACGGTAGATAATATCTTACCCCATGTGCTTAGTTAACAAGTTGTGTACACAGATACATGTTGTATCTTATGTACTGACACACTCAAGATAAGTTAACAAGTAGTTCGGCTAGACTTTTAGCAATATTGTAAAAGATCTTCTTGGACTATAAAAGAAGATCTTACCCTAGTGATATGTGTGTCCATGTATGTTATTATTAGAACATATAACTGTTAAGACATAGAACAAACAAAAATATATCACAAGTTGTAAAAACTTAAGATTCAAGGTTGTAACCCTAGTGATATTTCAAGATCACTCGTATTATTATCATTAATAATATTGAATCGTTTGGTATTAATCTTTCTTTGTTCATTGTCATAGAACTAACACAACCGTTCCATTTCCACAACACAAGTAACCTTCTAAGTGTGGTTATGTAGATTCCGCATACTTAATCATATTCACTCAATATATCATACACACAAAGAACAAAAGGTTTAACCACCTTAACCGTGTGTCGAATCCTAACAAGTGGTATCAGAGCTAGAGGTTGATATTATTGATTTAGAAGAAGAAGCTAAAGAAATGGATGTTGAATCTATTCAGACAAATGTTGCTGCAAAGATTCCCATGCTCAAACAGAATGAGTTTGAGATGTGGAGGCTGAGGATAGAGCAATATTTCCAAGTGCAAGACTATGCACTTTGGGAAATTATAGAAGATGGAAACTCTTACCAGCCTACCACCACTACATCAACAGTGGACGGCAAAGTTGTGTCAACTCTGCAGACAAAGCCATCATCTGCAGAAGATAGAATAAAGAAGAAAAATGACTTGAAGGCAAGAAGCATGCTGATGATGACCATTCTTAATGATCAACTTCTAAACTTCATAAAGTTCAAGGATGCCAAGTGATGTGCGTGTGGTATTGCTCTAATTTTATATCCACGATATGTCGTTTATCCACGGTATGTCGTTGTGGTTTTAGTAGTATTCAAGTTTTAAATTTATATTTAGCCGACTTATCAATAACACACACTTTAACGAGCAGTGTACCCGGTCAGTATGAATATAATGGTAAGTAGAGTGTCGATCACTAAGAGTGGAACGTATTATCTAGTTATTCTAATCAGTATTTTAATATCCTAAGATAGCTATACAACCCAATCTAACGCAAGGGGGTTTCAGCCTGAGAGACTGGCACGGTTTGGTTATGATTAAATATAAACTAAACTAATGAGCACGAATCAGCGAATAGCACACACGTACACAGATAAATACTTGAGACAATAAGAAGACCTGTCCTGATAGTTAAGTAGCTTGTCACTTGTTTTATTGCTAGTTTTATATGAAGTGTATAGTTCGATGCAACGCACCGAGATTAAGTCCTTTCTCGTTGGTTCTAATCTTATCGGCGAGTAAACCCTTAATGATTACTTATGACTATCCTATTTATCTTTCTTCCTACTTTTCTACAGACGATAGAATGCATAGGCGATCTAATAAATAGGCGAGGAAGGGGCATGGCGACCCAAGCAATGCTCAGCTAGACACAGAGGTTATCAATGCACTAATAAAAGTCACCAAAGACATCAACATATAAACTTTAATTGATGGAAAAGCAATTTTAAGGGGAGTTGAAGTGCATGATAAAATCAATGTCACAAGCCCATCAATCCTGACCAATTAAAGTGTACTAATACAATAAAACAAAACTACTTAATGAATTGAATACATGCAGGACCTTCTTACAGCTCTTGTATCTTTGTTCAAGGTGTGTCTTGTGCTGCTACTTTGACTGAAATCGGCCTTAGGGTTTCTGTGGTCTTCGGTCTTCTAAAACTAGCCGTTCAAAATTCGTCTGGTCTTGGGGTATTTATAGTTTCTGTCTGAGGGTAAGATGCGGCGCATAGAATAAGTAGATGCGGCGCATTGACTTAACTTCGTGTGGGATCCAAGATTAATATATTCAGGAATATTCGTACACCGCCAGAAGATGCGGCGTAACTCCATTCTTAGATGCGGCGCATGTCCTTGCTGTCTTGGATCGTAGCTTGTGAAATCTTGATAGTGATGCGCCGTATATAATAAGTAAGATGCGGCGTATCTGGAGCAGAATGATCTTGATCTTGTACATTTCAGTAGACTCTTAACTTCTTGCTTGTTTTGCTCCATAATTAGTCTAAAATCGCCAAGTTTCACATAATACTTGTTTTTACCTGAGAATTACAAAAGTAAACATTAACGTATCGATTCTCACAGATAATATAATAAAACAAGTCAAATAAATAGGATAAATGATGGTAATAAAATGTACTTATTTGAGTTCATCAAATATCCCCCCACTTGAACTTTACTTGTCCCCAAGTAAACCTTAGAATTAATCTTATGAAAATGTATCCTAAAAGATATTAGGATTTATTTTTATATTTAAGCATGTATTCATTTTTTTCATAATCACACAACCAAACACTTAACGAATTAGAAATAAAATAAAATATTCTGATAAAAGCAAATCTAATCGTTTAACTGTCCAGTCGTGACGAATATTCTATCATAAGCTTGGCAAGTATACGCATCTCCTCCACTAAAGCCAAGGAATAACAAGTCTAAAGCGGTAAAAAGGGTTTGTAGGTTAAGGGTTAATCATTCTTCTTAATCTCTATCGATCTCAAATTCTAGAAAAGGCGACAAAATCACAAATACATGATCGAATCCACGAACACGATACTTGCAATTGCTCAAATCCTTAACTCGAATAGGCTAAAGATAGGACCAAGTAATATTCACCAATAATATTATATCAAAAAGGGCGACAAAATCATAAATACATAGCCGAATCCACGACTACGATACTTAAGATTGCTCAAATCCCTAATCTCAATAAATCAAAGGTTTGGATAAAGAATAATATAGGGTATGGATAATATTTGGGATACAAATTGGTGTAAAATGAAAAATAAACAAAACAGATAAATTAAAATCCTAAGTGTGGTTAATCACTATCCCAACCATCCCATGAATAAGACTCATATCATAGAATAACTCACGCTTTAACACTTGAAACACACGCTTTAGGTAAACACGAATTATACTCAACAAGATCTCAATCAAAGAATAACCTTAATTCGCGTTCCCAAAACGTCCAACTCCCATTCAATCCATAGATATAATATACAACAACTAGTGGTGATATCGACCACTTAATACAAAACTTTACATAAGTTGGTTAAAACAAACTTCCAACTTTTCCTTTTTCTTTTTCTTTTCTGATTTTTTCGATTTTTTTTTTTTTTTTTTTTTTTTTTTTTTTTTTTTTTTTTTTTTTTTTAACTTGAAACATAAACATAGATGTGTAAAATTTCACCACATCACTATAACAATAACTCTGGATAATTTTTCCATACTTTTCTTGACTTCAGAAATAACGGTAATAGTGAAAGTAGTAAACACACAAAAAATAAACTCAAAGATATACAATATTTACTTTCACTCCAATTGCATTGTGCAATTTCCCGACCTAACCAAAGATAATGAATTACGCACGCGAACATAGGTAATGTAAGGAAACACACTTTGCCTAAAGCAATTAACCAACCACGGATTTTAATCTACAGGGTAGGCTAAGGTGTAAGGGTGTAACGAAATATTATAACAAAGGTGTAAGAAACGAAAGGAATGGCTCTGAGTGTTTTTCTAGGGGTATCTTACTCTAAAAGTGAGAGTAACAAAAGGGTTTATACGGGGGTTAACTAACCAATGTAGTTAGTTAATATCACATAACATATAAAGGCTATTTGGGTGTAATCCTAGAAATTTACCAATTTAGACAAGTCATTCCAATTATAAATAATACTTATTATGGTGGTCTCGAATAGTATACAAGCCAAGTTCTAAAGTTTACACGTCACCGGCACAATCATAGATTTGTGAATTTTTGAAAAGTTCACAATTTTTGAAAGTAATGTTATGTGTGCAGCTATGTCATTTAGACTTAAAACAAAACATGCTAAAAATTTTAAATTTTGATATATTAAGCACATTTTATGCATATTTTGAAAAAGTTTAGGACAAGTAAGTGTTCTAATTCTCCAATCCCCCCACTTAAGTTAAACAACGTCCTCGTTGTTTGTATCAAAGATTAAAAACTGGAAAATAAAAGAATTAGAACAGAAAAACTCCCCTGAGATTTGCTCGGTATGATCCTCCATTATTTGTATAAGAGCAAAAATCAACTTTCTTGTGGATTAGAACGTTTAAGCTTCATAATTGATGTATCCACAGAAAATGCAGGAATCTATAATACCATCAAGACTTTAACACACCTGAGTTAAGAAGGTTTAAACTTGCATAATACATTAGTAGTTAGTAAAAATAAAACATAAAAATTAAAATGAAAATCATCAGGTCAGTCGATACGCCGTATCTTATGGAAGAAGATACGCCGTATCGAGCCTGGAATAAATATAAAATAAAACGAAATAAAGGATAGGATGCGTCGCATCTGTTTTACCAGATGCGGCGCATGTAGTTACCAGACAGACTGTTAACAGTCTATTGTAAAATGACTCGTTCCACGGTTTATCTCTCACGTCCTCTCGTACTCTCATGCTGAACTTAATGCCAGTCTTTGTCAAGCAGAATAAGAAATATCAACTGAAACATCAAATATATACGATAATAATAATGAGTACAATCAAAAAGATAATAATAATAATATACGTGGAACAATGTCAATAAACACATCAAATCCAGAGATCATGGGTCAGTAGGGTCGTCTGAGCGGGTCCCGGAAGTGCTGGCACCATCTGTCCTGGCCCAGACTCTGCGAGTGTATGCGAGTGTCACCCCTATAACCTGAGTACCATCCGGGCGAGTGTGGCTAATACCCTGATGCTCCAAAAGCCGGCTCACACTCGTGACAAGCCACTCCGAGTCCCTCCTGATACTAGCGAGGTCTGCTCTCAAACCTCTAACCTCAGCCTCGACCAGCTCAACTCTCTGTCCCACTGTACGTGCAGCTGCTGGCGGGGGTACTGGTGCCTGTGGCTCTTCCTGATGGGCCGGAGCAGCAACCGGAGCTCCCTGAGGACCTCCCTGCTCCGCCTCTGGTACTGCTGGTCTAGCGGGCCCCAATGCCACCCAAAAGTAATCCCCCAAAGTCATCTGACAGATCCCTATCCTCACCAAAAAGGCCCGGTCAGTAACTGGCAGCCTAGTCACATCGACCTCTAAACCGGCAGGGATCTCGTCACCAATCACTCCAAAATGGCGGGCCAGCCTAGACACAAAATGCCCGCCAGTCATCTGACTCCTCCTGTCTCTCCCTGCAGCTGCCCGATGGAGGTAATGTGCCAGAAAGTGGGGGATGTTCACCGACAACCCCTCGTCCATGCTCCTCAGAAGGAAGAGGTCAAGAGTAGTCACCTTCTCGGGTGACTGACCTCTCCCAGCAATGGTCAAAGCTATCATGCGGTGGCACAACCTCCTCATGGGCTCCCTGATCAACGTATAAGATGGGGTGCCCGTGGTGGAATCACCCCCTGAAGAGATCCTCTCCCAGTAGTCTCCTAGCAACCCCCTATCAGGAACCACTCTCAAACTCTCATCCCAATACCTAGCAAAACCATCAGACTCAATCTCCTCCACCGTATGCAAGCCCATAGCCAAAATGAACTGTCTCATCGACATCTGCCTGTGCTCTCCCCCAACCTAAAAACCAAAGTGTCAGCAGTGTCCAACTCCGTATCAGTCTCCCTATAGTAAACTGTACTGAAAAAATCCAACATAAGCTCCTTCACTAGAGGCTCGTCTACCCCGAACAACCTCTCCCAAGCAAAAGATCTAAATACCACCTCATCATCATCATCACTAACCACCATCTCCAACCTACGATGCAAACTATCAGTTGCATGTCCCCCTCCAATCAACCCAACATCAGCAACATCCAAAACCGATACCCTGAAAATCCTCCTGAAGTAAATAGCTCCAAGCCTCCTCAAATAGTCTTCCAATGTATCAGGAGTAAGTCCAAAAGTCTCAAAGCGGAGCCATGGATGTCTGTTAGCAGCTTCGGGTAGTGCCATCTGCAACAAATCTTCAAGATTAGAAAACAGTCTGTAAATATGGTAGATACGGCGCAACTGATAAATCAGTGCGGCGTATCTGCGAAATATGAGAGATGCGAAGCAAGCACAATAGAATACGGCGTATGGAGATGCGTCGTATCTAGATTAAGTAATACGGCGTATATAGGGTTTTATTAAATTGGAATTAGATCGTTACGCCGCATCAATTAACCTAGATGCGCCGCATCTATCAATCTATCAACATAAAAAGGGGTCAGGCACGCATTCCAAGAATCCGGACCCGTGACGTAAACTCCCACTTAACATCACAGTTCCTAATACCCATTGTAAAAGTTTTAAAAGTTTATTATACCACCACCAATCCATTTTCCCACTAAAATTCAAAATAACTTCCCCAAACCCTAGTTTTTGCTCAAATCAATTCGGGTCGAAATTCAATGATCTATTCAAATTCAATATGGGGGAAATCATCTAATGCAAGTCCTAATCATTTCCCTAAAATCTTCCTAATCCTAACCGAAGTATTGCATAAGCCCAGATTTTTAAATTAAACAAAATTCAATGAAATAATTACCTTATATTATGATTAGGATTAGGATTAGAAGTTTTGATTTGATAAGAAAGCTCGGATTCGAGGGTCGATTTTTGACTGTGTGTGTGATCTTAACTGTGTGTGTTTTTGGGTAAGGAAGTGAGATCCGGCGCATCCCTTTCGTATTTATAGTGCAGATAGATGCGCCGTATCTCATAATTAACATGCGCCGTATCTATCTAAAATTGTTGACTGGTCAATAGGTTTTAATTAGTTTGAGATACGGCGCTTAGAATGTTGGATCCGCCGTATTGTTGCTCCAGTAAACAAAATTTAAATAGGGAACGTACCTTGGCCTCCGCAACGCTTTTCCTTATACATAAAATTGGGTAAAACGGTACACCATATGATAAATATAAATTCAAAGTAAGGGTAATAGGCATATACGTTTTATTAATGATTATAATCTCATTGCTTAGTGGATAATGATTTATTCCAAGGTTAGGAGCAAATATCGTTTTAAGTTTACAAAATTGAGATTATATTCGGGAGAGGTTTCGTAGAGAACTCTCTTTAAGGCTAGGTAAATTATTGTAGAGGATACCTGGAATTCAATTTCAAGAATTTTAAGATACTCAATGTTACCAGTGCTGAATTCTCCTCCACTCTTGTCGTCTTAATACAGCCTTACAATCATCAATGGTTTGATTACTCCAGCTAGCATCTCATGGTCGGGCTCAGAATGTAATCTTCCATAGTGATGCTTAAGCCATCATTTATCCTGAAAGTAAACCAACTTGTGCACGAGAGTAGTGGAACGATCAAAGTGAATATCAAAAATCAACTATATTTATTAAAATTAAATGCGTCGTATTAACAAAAGTTAATGCGCCGTATTTTCGTTACGTTTCAAAATACAAGATTTTTGATTCAGTAGATACGCCGTATCGATAGAGATCGATGCGTCGTATCTGTTTAATAATTCGAAAACTGTTTTTAATTAAAATAATAGATACGCCGTATCTGCTAAAGCAGATGCGTCGTATGGCGTTATCGCTTAGAAATTTTTTTTTTATTAAAAACAGATACGCCGTATCTTGGGGAAAGATGCGTCGTATCGAATTTATTAAACGCGTTGTATTTTATAAAAATTAAACGCAATACGCCGTATCTGTGAAAACAGATGCGCCGTATCGTTTATATTAGCTCAGTACAACGATAGCAGAATACAGAAAATACGAAAAATAAAAACAAAAAATAAAAACAAACCAAAATAAACAAAAATTAAACACACGAAAACAGAAAATATGCAAAATAATACAATGAATGCAATTTAACCTAATATACAACAGAGTTAGAGGTTAGAATAAAAAATTAAAAAGAAAAACCTAACTAAAATACTAATCAAATTAACAGATAATAACAATTCACTCCCCGGCAGCGGCGCCAAAAACTTGTTGTGCGTGTGGTATTGCTCTAATTTTATATCCACGATATGTCGTTGTGGTTTTAGCAGTATTCAAGTTTTAAATTTATATTTAGCCGACTTATCAATAACACACACTTTAACGAGCAGTGTACCCGATCAGTATGAATATAATGGTAAGTAGAGTGTCGATCACTAAGAGTGGAACGTATTATCTAGTTATTCTAATCAGTATTTTAATATCTTAAGTTAGCTATACAACCTAATCTAACGCAAGGGGGTTTCAGCCTGAGAGACTGGCACGGTTTGGTTATGATTAAATATAAACTAAACTAATGAGCACGAATCAGCGAATAGCACACACATACACAGATAAATACTTGAGACAATAAGAAGACCTGTCCTGATAGTTAAGTAGCTTGTCACTTGTTTTATTGCTAGTTTTATATGAAGTGTATAGTTCGATGCAACGCACCGAGATTAAGTCCTTTCTCGTTGGTTCTAATCTTATCGGCGAGTAAACCCTTAATGATTACTTATGACTATCCTATTTATCTTTCTTCCTACTTTTCTACAGACGATAGAATGCATAGGCGATCTAATAAATAGGCGAGGAAGGGGCATGGCGACCCAAGCAATGCTCAGCTAGACACAGAGGTTATCAATGCACTAATAAAAGTCACCAAAGACATCAACATATAAACTTTAATTGATGGGAAAGCAATTTTAAGGGGAGTTGAAGTGCATGATAAAATCAATGTCACAAGCCCATCAATCCTGACCAATTAAAGTGTACTAATACAATAAAATAAAACTACTTAATGAATTGAATACATGCAGGACCTTCTTACAGCTCTTGTATCTTTGTTCAAGGTGTGTCTTGTGCTGCTACTTCGACTGAAATCGGCCTTAGGGTTTCTGTGGTCTTCGGTCTTCTAAAACTAGCCTCTCGAAATTCGTCTGGTCTTGGGGTATTTATAGTTTCTGTCTGAGGGTAAGATGCGGCGCATAGAATAAGTAGATGCGGCGCATTGACTTAACTTCGCGTGGGGTCCAAGATTAATATATTCAGGAATATTCGTACACCGCCAGAAGATGCGGCGTAACTCCATTCTTAGATGCGGCGCATGTCCTTGTTGTCTTGGATCGTAGCTTGTGAAATCTTGATAGTGATGCGCCGTATATAATAAGTAAGATGCGGTGTATCTGGAGCAGAATGATCTTGATCTTGTACATTTCAGTAGACTCTTAACTTCTTGCTTGTTTTGCTCCATAATTAGTCCAAAATCGCCAAGTTTCACATAATACTTGTTTTTACCTGAGAATTACAAAAGTAAACATTAACGTATCGATTCTCACAGATAATATAATAAAACAAGTCAAATAAATAGGATAAATGATGGTAATAAAATGTACTTATTTGAGTTCATCACCAAGTCATTATTTGAAGCTATTATTGCCAGGTATGGTGGAAATGAAGCCACCAAGAAAACCCACAAGACACTGCTCAAGCAGCAGTTTGAAAACTTCTCCTCTACATACAATGAATCTCTTGACCACATGTTTAATAGGCTTCAGAATATTGTGAGCTAACGTGCTATTCTTGGGATTGAAATGCCTCAAGAAGATCTGAATTCAAAATTTCTGAGAAGCTTACCAGAAGAGTGGGCTATGCATGTTGTTGTCTGGAAGAACAAGCCAGACTTAGACACCATGGAACTGATGAACTTGTATAGCAACTTCAAGATTGTGGAGCAAGATTTGAAGAAGAATGGAGGTACTAGTTCTAATACTGGGAACAAGGCATTTATGTTAACTCCTAGTACCTCAAAATCAAGTGAAGAGATAAAAGTTGTTGATGATGTTGGTGCTGCTAGTTCATCAAGTAGTACCATTAGTATTTTGGATGAAAAGACTTGTTGTGCCTTTCTTACAAGTCAGAATAATTGGTCCATGCTCTCCTATGAAGACCTCCAAGAGATCCATGAAGATGATCTGGAGGAAATGGATCTAAAATGGAAAATTTCTCTTCTTAGCATGAGAGCCAAGAAGTTCTATCACAAGACGGGGAAGAAGCTCATAATCAGCAACACTGATGCTGCTGGTTTTGATAAGTCAAAGATAGAGTGCTATAACTGCCACATGATGGGTCATTTCTCAAGAGATTGCAGAAGACCAAGGCAGCAAGATAGCAAGAATAGAAGTTTTGGAAGCAAATCCAAAACAGAGGAGGTTATTGAGCCAAAAGCTATGGTAGCTATTGATGGATTAGGTTTTGATTGGAGCTTCATGGCAGATGAAGAAGAAACTCCTGCTCGAATGGCACTTATGGCTTTTTCTGCTACTGAGGTACAAAATCATAAAGCTTGTTCTAATACTTGCACTGCTCTTAATGCTCTACAGGTTTTAATGAAACAATATGATGATCAAAAGAAAGAGCTAAGCAACACTTTTCAAAACTTTATAAACTATAAGTGTGGATTAGAAAAGGTAGAGAAACAAATCACACACTATAAAGAAAATGAATTAGCTTTTTCTGATGACAAAGCTCTCCTAAGACAGGACATATTCTTTAGAGATGCTGAAATTAAGCTTTTGAGAGAAGCTTTTGATAGGGTCAAAAAGGAAAATGAAAACATTCACTTGACTACTGAGGCACTAGAACATGCTTCTAGAGGTGTGCACAACATAGTAGAATGTCAAGTGATTAATAGAGCTAAGTCAGGAGTAGGATATAAGAGTGTCCCACCTCCTTATAGAGGCATCCCAAAACCCCCAGGGATTGACCTAGTAAATTCAGGTTTACCTGAGTTTCAAGAACCAATCATGGAATATGGTTCTAAGGCTAGCAAGAGCCTTAAGGTAGACAAAGTAAGTAAAAGTTTAGATAAAACTTTACTTTATCAGGACAAGGTGTCCTTTGTTAAGAACTTAGATACTATAGTTGTTGAGGATTGTACAACTGATAGTGATGATGAAGAAGAACAGGTTATGTCTAAACCTGAAGTGGTTAAGAAAGTAGGAACAAGTGTTCCTAAGATAGTCAAACACAATACTGATAGGCCTAAATCAAACATTAAGCATGTTAGGCAACTAGTTAGATATTGTGAGCAATATAGAACCACCAACAAGCCCAGAGGTAACCAAAGAAATTGGAACAACCTCAAGTCTAACCAATTAGGTGATGACTTTGCTTTTTATAACAAAGCTTGTTACACATGTGGTAGTTTTGACCATCTTGCAGCTTTCTGCAACCAATGGGTATCTGGATATGAAAATAATAGAGTGAACCACAAAAGGCAAACACATAAAACTCACTTTCACTCTAGTTCTAGTGTTAAGAGAACAAACCCCAGAGTAGTCAAAAACAAGTCTGGCTCAAACTCAGATCCTGCTGCTAGACATATGGTTCCTGCTGCTAGACAAGTTCATTCTGCTGCTAAACCATTTATGACTGTTAACCCAAAATCAACAGCTAAAGGTGCAAAAACAAATTTCAAACATGCACCAACAACTGTTCTAAGGCCCATTCAAACAAAAGCAGTGGTTCAAAAACAAGTTTGGAAACCAAAGGGTAGAACTACAAAGTTAGCAGATTCTGCTGCTAAGCGTGTGGTTCATTCTGCTGCTAAGGGATACAGGGCAAATGCTGTTAAGGCCTCAACATGTTGGATTCTTAAATCCAATGTTGCATCAACTGTCCTTAAAAGATTGAATTATATTGATGTAAGAGGCAGATCCAAGTCAGTAATGGCTTGGATCCCCAAAAAGAAACTAACACTCTTATTTATGTGCAGGAACATTCAAATGATCAGGAAGAGGATCAAGGATACTCAGATAGTGGATGTTCTAGGCACATGACATGCAACAAGTCTTGTCTCTCAGATTTTCAATCAATAGATGGAGGCTATGTTACCTTTGGAGGAGGTGTTGGTGGCAAAATTTCCGGTAAAGGTACCATTAAAACTGGAAATTTAGATTTTGAAGATGTGTTCTATGTAAAATAGCTAAATTATAATCTTTTTAGTGTTTCACAAATGTGTGACAAAAAGAACAATATTCTTTTCTGTGAGACTGAATGTCTTGTACTTTCTCCTGATTTTAAGATGCCTGATGAAAATCAAGTACTTCTTAGAATTCCTAGAAAAGGCAATATGTACAGTGTAGACATGAAAAACATTGTTCCTAAAAAGAATTTAACTTGTCTTGTTAGAAAGGCCACATTGGATGAATCAATGAAATGGCATAGAAGGCTTGGTCATATTAACTTCAAAACCATAAATAAAATTGTTAAGAATGGTTTGGTAAGAGGTTTACCTCACAAAAGATTTGAAAATGATCAAACATGCATTGCTTGTCTTAAAGGCAAACAACACAAAGCCACTTGTAAGCCCAAGATTTTTAACTCTATCAATCAATCATTGTTTATGCTGCATATGGACTTATTTGGACCTGTTTCAGTAAGTAGTATAATGCATAAGAGATATTGTCTTGTTGTAATTGATGACTATACTAGATTTACATGGGTTTTCTTTCTATCTACTAAGGATGAGACTACAAGCATCCTTAAGACTTTCATTACACAGATAGAAAACCAAGTAGACAAGAAAGTGAAGGTCATTAGATGTGATAATGGGACAGAGTTTAAGAATAGAGTTATGGATGATTTCTGCAAACAAAAAGATATTAAGAGAGAATTTAGTGTTGCTAGAACACCACAACAGAATGGTGTTGTTGAAAGAAAGAATAGAACACTAATTGAAGCTGCTAGAACAATGTTAGCTGATTCTAAGCTACCTATAACTTTTTGGGCTGAAGCAGTCAACACTGCTTGCTATGTTCAAAATAGAGTTTTAGTTATACAGCCTCACAATAAGACATCATATGAACTTTTTAGAGGTAGAACTCCTGCAATAGGATTTCTTAGACCTTTTGGATGTCATGTGACAATTCTCAATACCTTAGATCATTTAGGAAAATTTGATGGTAAAGCAGATGAAGGATTCTTTGTTGAATATTCTCTTATTAGCAAAGCATTTAGAGTATACAACACAAGAACTTTGATTGTAGAAGAAAACCTACATGTGGAGTTTTTAGAAGATAAATCCAATGTAGAAGGTCAAGGACCAAAAAGTCTATTTGATCTTGAATATCTAACCAAATCAATGAATTATGTGCCTGTTGTTGCAGAAACTAATGAATTTTCAGGTTCACAAGCAACAGATGAGGCAAGGTTAGAAAAGGAGACAAACCAAAATCATGTTTGGATGCCAATATGGTCAAGTACAATTGTGGAATCAACTTCAACAATTGATGAATCTTCTTCTAGCAAAGCTAAAGAAGGTGTTGAAGATGAAAGGAAAGAGGATGGAACTCAGGAACAACAAATTATTTCTGCTGGTGATTCTGCTGCTAAGCTTACTGATTCTGCTGTTCGGCCAAATGACTCTGCTGCTGGCCCTTCAGAAACAAAAGAAGCAGAATTCTCAGATAATGAGGTGGATTTCAACAATCTTCCATCAAATTATCAAGTTCTTTCTACTCCACAAACAAGAATTCACAAAGTCCACTCCCTAGATAATGTGATTGGAGATGTACAGTCAGGTGTGAAGACAAGACAACATTTGATGTCTTTAGACCAACAAGGGCTTCTTGATGCCCTTTATGCTTCAAAGCAGCATGAGTTTTCAAACTCTTGCTTGTTTGTATGTTTTCTCTCACAAGTTGAACCAAAGAATATTCTAAAAGCCTTAGATGATTCAAGCTGGGTAGAAGCTATGCAAGAGGAGCTTCTTCAGTTCAAGATTCAGAAAGTATGGGTGCTAGTTGATTTACCTAGGAATGCAAAGGTAATTGGCACTAGATGGGTTTTCAAGAACAAAAGGGATGAAAGGGGAATAGTGATTCGAAATAAGGCTAGATTAGTAGCTCAAGGGTACACACAAGAAGAAGGGATAGACTATGATGAAGTTTATGCTCCAGTAGCAAGGATTGAGGCAATTAGGCTGTTCTTAGCTTATACTTCATTTTTAGGCTTCACAATCTACCAAATGGATGTCAAGAGTGCATTTTTATATGGAACAATTAAAGAAGAGGTGTATGTTTCACAACCTCCAGGCTTCATTGACCCTGACCATCCAGACAAAGTGTACAGAGTAGTTAAAGCTCTCTATGGCCTTCATCAGGCACCAAGAGCTTGGTATGCAACACTAGCTTCCTACTTATTAGAAAATGGATTTCAAAGAGGAAAGATTGATCAGACACTTTTCATCAAACAGCACAAGAAGGATCTTCTGTTAGTGCAGGTGTATGTGGATGACATTATCTTTGGATCTACTAGGAAGGAGATGTGTTTAGAGTTTGAGAAACTTATGCATGATAAGTTTCAGATGAGTTCTATGGGAGAACTTACATTCTTTTTGGGTTTGCAAGTTAAGCAATCATCTGAAGGCATATTTATTAGTCAAGACAAATATGTTGCAGAGATACTTAGAAAATTTCAATTTGCTGATTCAAAAATGGCAAGCACACCAATGGACTCTGAGAAGCACCTTCTGAAAGATGAAGATGGAGAAAGTGTAGATGTACACACTTACAGATCTATGATAGGTTCTTTGATGTACCTTACATCATCTAGACCTGATATCATGTTCCCTGTTTGTGTTTGTGCAAGATTTCAAGTTACTCCAAAGGTTTCTCATTTAACTGCAGTCAAAAGAATTTTTAGATATCTCAAAGGTCAACCAAGGTTGGGTCTATGGTATTCAAGGGAATCACCTTTTGACTTGGTAGCATATTCGGATAGTGATTATGCTGGTGCTAGCTTGGACAGAAAGTCAACAACTGGAGGATGTCAATTCCTTGGGTGTAGACTTGTCTCATGGCAGTGTAAGAAGCAAACAAGTGTGGCAAATTCAACAACTGAAGCTGAATATATAGCTATTGCAAGTTGCTGTGGTCAGGTTCTATGGCTTCAAAACCAACTCCTTGACTATGGGTACAATTTCTTAAACACTGTTATTCATATTGATAATAGTAGTACAATTTGTATTATTAAAAATCCAGTGCAACATTCTAAAACAAAACACATTGAAATTAGACATCACTTTATAAGAGACTACAATGAGAAAAGATTAATTCAAGTACTTAAAATTGCTTCAGAATTCAATTTTGCAGATCTGCTAACCAAAGCTTTTGATGTTGGAAGGTTTCAGTACTTGGTAGCAAGTATTGGAATGCTTAATCCTTAATGATTTTAAACTTTTTGTTTTTGTAAATAAATTTTTGTTGGTGCTGCTAGTTTTAAAAGTTTCTACTACTATTACAAAAAGTTTGTGCTTCTAGTACAAATTTTAATTTGTGTTATTCATACAGTTAGTCCTATGATTATTCTAATACAAGACAAGTACTTTGTACTTTGTTCTTTTGGTTTTAGACTAACAATTTCAGGTATGATCATGTGAACACAAAAGGATGTTTCAAGTGAAATGGAAGCAGAAAAATGATTATATTAGTTGCTACATTTTAGGTTTATGATGGACTGAGTTTGGGAATTTAAAACTCCTTAAAACTTCTTTCTTGAAACCTAAGTATGATATTTCACATTGAATTGATGACTTAGTTGATCAGATAGTAACTGATGCAACTCACTTTCTATCATTTTATACTTTCAAGTATAATGAGCAAGTCTAAGGACATCTGATAGAAAGAACAGCTAGTAAAAGTGAATCTAACACTTGTGTTAGAGGTAACAATTACTATGAGCTGGAAACCCTGTCAAGAAAGCCTTTTGAATAGGTTTATCTTTACACAGGCAGTTATTTATAACTTAAAAACATTGGTTCTCACACAACCAGAGGTTACTTTAAACCGAAATTTTGATTAAGTGTCTGTTATACACTTGATCCCTTCAAAATGGTTGGAAGCAGTATGATTTTTCAATACTGAAATCATAGACATACTGCTAAGGCAAAAATTTCTTAAAAGGATTTTCAAAGGATTCACAAAAACCATTCTTTGATGGACCATGAGTCAAATGTCCACTGATTCACCTCTCATAGGAGTTAACACACCTAGAAGTGATGAGGGCAGTAACTTAAACTCTTAAGGAATTGATGGCTTCATGTACAACATTGTCTGACAACAAGTTCTAAATGATGGATCAGATGATAAGGAAAGATATATTTTGGTACATAGTGAGATCTTCCAAACAAGGGGAGGAAACAAAAGTTATTTGTATCTCAGGGGAGGTAACAATCTCAGGGGAGGAAATAATATCCCAGAAAAGGAAGATAAACCAATAAATGGAAGGAGAAGACAAGAGCATACAAGATGATGACATGGAGGTTGAAAATGACAAGAACATTCCAAAGGAGAAAGTTCTATCTAGGTCAAACGAAGAAAAGTTTCAATTTCAGTTTACTATGTTTGTTCATCACTTGCAAAGGCATGCTGATAGATGATTTCACTTGTTGAAACAAGCATCCAAGATACACAGCATCATTGCCTCTTATAATTCCTCCATCCAAGGAAATTGCACCATCTTTTAGTCCAAGATTGGAGCAATGTGTTGATATTGTTAAAGTCAAAGAACAAAGCAGATGAATTACTGAGAAGGATATTTAATCTTGAAGAACAGAAGTGTTTGAAAGATCTTCACAATCCATAATTTAATTCAGAAACATGTTGAAATGGATTCACATGTTTAGGGGAGGATTGTTGGGAATTAAATATTCAAGAAGGTTAATATCGGGTTCTAATCAAAGAAATACTTTAAGTGTGATTCTGCTGCTAGTGCATTTGGTTCATGCTGTTAATGTTTGTTCCTGCTGCTAGAATATTTGATTCTGCTGCTAGCGATAAATGATTCTGCTGCTAGGCTTAACATTCTGCTGTTGTTGATCCTGCTGCTAGTGTACTTTATCCTGCTGCTAGTGATAACTCATTGCTGCTGCTAATGTACATTCTGCTGCTAAGTTGATAAGAATGAAAAGATATTATTTTTATTTTGGTCAACAATATACGGTAGATAATATCTTACGCCATGTGCTTAGTTAACAAGTTGTGTACACAGATACATGTTGTATCTTATGTACTGACACACTCAAGATAAGTTAACAAGTAGTTCAGCTAGACTTTTAGCAATATTGTAAAAGATCTTCTTGGACTATAAAAGAATATCTTACCCTAGTGATATGTGTGTCCATGTATGTTATTATTAGAACATATAACTGTTAAGACATAGAACAAACAAAAATATATCACAAGTTGTAAAAACTTAAGATTCAAGGTTGTAACCCTAGTGATATTTCAAGATCACTCGTATTATTATCATTAATAATATTGAATCGTTTGGAATTAATCTTTCTTTGTTCATTGTCATAGAACTAACACAACCGTTCCATTTCCACAACATAAGTAACCTTCTAAGTGTGGTTAAGTAGATTCCACATACTTAATCATATTCACTCAATATATCATACACACAAAGAACAAAAGGTTTAACCACCTTAACCGTGTGTCGAATCCTAACAATTTATGTTTTACAATATGCCGTACTTTATGAGTGAGTCTGGTCATGTAATACATATTGTCATTTTAATTATTATTTTCACTTTTCAGGTTTGAAGAATTGAAGTTGCGGACACGGGATTACGGGTGAAGAGTGAAGACATTAGAATTGTTTACTTTTGTTTCGTTATGTATTACTTATAAGGATTTATTAAGGACTTTTTGTTTCGTTATGTATTAGTTAAAAATATTATTAGGAACTCTCGTTAAATTGTTTACTCGTTTTGTTTCGTTATGTATTTGGTTTAAATTTAGTATTTTTGTTAACAGGTCCCTTAACAGGTTTCGTGTCGTGTAACCTGTTAATTTTCGTGTCGTGTTCGTGTTCTAAAAAAATGACACGATTTGTTATCATGTCGTGTTCGTGTTCGACCTTAACAGGTTCGTGTCTTAACAGGTTCGTGTCGTGTCGTGTCGTGTCTGACAAGATATGCCAGCTCTACACTACGGTCTATGCTCATACCCAAAAAAGTATTGTGATGCTTAAAAATGTACTGATACTCAGTGTTTTAAAAACCGGACCGGACCGGCCGGTTTGACCGGTGTCTGGCTGGTCGGCCGGTTTAAAAAACCCCGGTTTTTTATAGGTCCCGTTCACTGTTTAGAACCGGTCGGTTTTGGCCGGTTTTTTTCGGTTCGACCAGTCTGGTTCAACCGGTTTTGATTTTTTTTTTTTTTTTTTTTTTTTAAAAAGAAAAAAAAAATTATAATTTTTTTGACTGGTCAAACGGTTGAACCGGCCGGTTTGACCGGTCCGACCGGTTCGACCGGCCGCGGTGAAAAATCCGGTTCTTCGAAAAAACTGGTTTTTAAAACATTGATGATACTCACCTTATGGATAACTTGTGAGTTTGGTTGATGGTGTTAAATCTGAGACACGAAAAAAAAATAAAAGAAATAAAAATAAAATTAGGGGGTGTTTCGTTTGAGGGTATGGGTATGAGGGAATGACTTTCATTCCTATTGACTCTGTGGTTTAGGGATAAAAAATATGACAGACACACAGATAATAATCTAAACTACTTATAAAACATTTAGCACATTTCCTCCTATTAATTTTTTAAGACTTACTAAAATAGATTTTTAAGCAAATACAAGTAAAAAAGTATAATTTACAAGTAGTTGAAGCACAGATAAAACTAAAAAAACATTATTCTAACACATACAATTAATACATAATTTAATTCACCCATTCACCAAAATATATAACTATTTAACCAAAATGTACAATCTAATTAAGCTTCCAAAACATAAATATGAAATCCATCAGCCCAAAACAAAATAACATTTGTTCTCCAAAAAATTTAGACACATGGTACTCGCCGCCGCATCACGTGAGTATCCTGCTAGTATAAGAAAGAAGAAGTCAGGGATAGAAAGACCAAAATATCTTCATGTGGGTATCACGTGTAGGGGTGTAAATGAGACGAGACATCTCGCGAGATCGACTCGTAAGCTACTTGATTTGAACGAGTCGAGCTCAAGCTTGGGCGTGGAGATTTACCGAGAGTTATTGAGGTCCGTTGGAGGAAGGGACGAACTCAACGCAAAGCATAAGGACTAAGAGCACCTGGTGTGGTCTCGCCGTGGCTCGCTATGATACCCCCCAACTCGCCGTGGCTCGACATCCATGGGTTACTCGTCTGCACCGCGAACCAAAACCGCTGACAAAGTGGGACCCAATTGATTTTCTCTTCTTTTTTTGATTTTTCAAATGTGAAGTGTGTGTGTGTAGTGTATGTGACTGAATACACAGGAAAGGAAGAAGAAGAAGATACATTTTTATTTATTATTTTTTTCCCTTTTTCTTTGTTAAATTTGGGCTAAAGATCCGGTGGGCTAGTTATTGTAACAATTATTTGTGTTATTTGTTATTTGTATTATTTGTCAAAGTTGCGTTTCCTTAATAGTTAGATTTTTTTTTTTTTTTTTTTTTTTTTTTTTTTTTTTTTTTAATAAAAAATGTTATTTGTATAATTTGAATTAAATGAATTTTATGTTATTTGATAAATAGAATAAAAAAAATAGAGTAAACTCCAAAATACATCCATGTGATTTACCCCATTTCGTACTATACATCCTTCTCAAAAAAAATTCAACAGATACATCACTCCGTTAGTAAAAGTTAACTTATATACATCCCTCGGTTAAAATAAGGACGAACAGTGCAAATTATCTCTCCGTTATCTCCTAACGAGATAGACAATATATACACCGTTAGTCTGTTGGCTAAAAATCAAAGCCCTAACCACCGGACTACATGTCCAATGGTGAAATAATACCCAAATATTATTCTTTTAGCCTTTTTTTTTCGAACTTATTCGTTTTTATACGTTTTCTTACGTTTTTATGCCTTTTTTTAACGTTTTATGTAAGTTTTTATCACTTTTAATCCGTTTTTTTTACGTTTTCGTCCGTTTTTTAAGTTTTCGTCCATTTTTTACGTTTTCGTCCATTTTTTTACGTTTTAGTAAATTTTTTTTACGTTTTTGTCCGCTTTCTCGTTTTCGACCGTTTTTTAAAGTTTTTTTAAACGTAAAATCTTTTTCAAGTTTTTAATCGTAAAAAAAAAAAAATTAAAAACATTTTTTTAAGTTTTTAACCGTAAAAAAACTTTTTTTTTAAACATTTTTTAAAGTTTTTTTAAACGTAAAAATCTTTTTTAGGTTTTTAAACATAAAAAAACTTTTTTAAAAAACGTTTTTTTTAAGTTTTATTAAACGCAAAAATCTTTTTTAAGTTTTATTTCTAAGTTTTTTTAAACGTAATTTTTTTTAAACGTAAAAAATTTTTAAAAAAAAGTTTTTTGAATAAAAAAACTTAAGGAAATACGTTTTTTTAAGTTTTTAAGCGTTTTTTAAGTTTTTAAACGTAAAATACGTTTTTTTTTAAGTTTTTTTAAACCTTTACGTTTAAAAACTTTAAAAAAAATTACGTTTAAAAAAACTTAAAAAAAACGATTGAAACGTTTAAAAAAAACTTAAAAAAAAAAAAAAACATAAAAAAAGGATGAAAACTTAAAAAAGCGACAAAAACATAAAAATACAGAAGAAAACGTAAAAAAGGGGAAAAATAGACGAAATCGTAAAAAAATGGACGAAAATATAAAAAAGCACGAAAACGTAAAAAAAAAGACAAAAACGTAAAAAAACGGACGAAAACTTAAAAAACAGACGAAAATGTAAAAAAAGGGATAAAAACGTACATAAAACGTAAAAAAACGCATAAAAACGTAAGAAAATGTATAAAAACGAATAAGTTCGAAAAAAAACTAAAAGAATAATATTTGGGTATTATTTCACCACTGGACATGTACTCTAGTGGTTGGGGCTTTGAATTTTAGCCAACAGACAAATGTTGGATCCTAGCTTACCCTCCGTTTTTAGCACCGAATTTAAATTTTTTTACAACATATAGGAGTGAAACTTTAGTCTTAATAAGAGTCTCATGGATAAGAATTATATAGCTAGCACAAAAACCCTTCCACTCAAAAATTTCCACACCAAAAATGTGAGGTTCGCCTTTAGATCTTTAGGAAAAAGCATTCACTTTTAATGCTTATAAGTGTACCGGTAGTATATAGATTCTAGAATTTGCGTTTGTGATGCATCCCGAGATCGCTAGTGAGACTACATTCGTGTAGTTAGGATTTACTAAATGATAAGAGGCATTAGGATAACCCTTGTTTTAAACATGTATTATAATTATTTTGGCTTCATTGGTCAAGTAATTTTCCCACACCTTTGCGATGTACTCATTTTTATTACACGATACCCCTAGTACACCCCCCAGAGCCTATCCTTTTCGTTTTCTAACTTTAAATATATTGGAAAGACCGAAAGGAAGAAATTCTGAATAACGCATTCCGATTACTTAAAGGAAGAATTTGTTTACAATCCACCCTTAAATATACACCCAAATCGTCTTAGCCTTCCTTGTATGCACTCATTTTTAGTGCATTATTGTTACAACTAATGTGTTAAACCCTTTTGTTAATTATCTAATTGGTTACATGGTTGCTAAGTCGAGTCATATCTTGTAAATACAGTTTTGGGACGATTGGGACTCATGGGTAAAGTACTAGTTATTATGGAGTAATGGGGAAGAATGTCATGTTATTATCCCCATATGTGCGTTAATGTTTAAAGTACTCCACGTGTTTTGATTTTCTTAATTCGGGTCATTAGTTAGTTATGTGTAAAGTATGTAAAAGTTCAAGTATAGGGAGGTTGCAAGTAATCCCTTTGTATGGATGTATTATTTTAGATGGTAGGGTAAGAGCGTATGAAAAAAAATCGAAAAAATGAAAAAAAAAAAAAATAAATAAAAAAATAAAATAAATAACTTCTTCTAGGGTTTCGGTTTATATTACCATTGTAGGTGTGATCAATGCGAATGGATCTCGTCTGCGTCCCTTTTCAGGATTGGCTTGATCTTGTTTGATCCTACATGTGGATGTGGTAACGTGATTTCGTTTCCCCAAGTTTTTTTTTTCCATTATCTTCTTCGTACAGATTCTTTTTAATTAGGGTTTCGTTTTGAAACCTGTTTTGTTTCGGTTTCTGCTGTGGTTGTTTTGCTTCTCCAAATCGTTGAAGGGCATCGTTTGATTCTTCCTAATCAGTTGTAGGACTTGTTGGCTGTCGTGGTTTGAGTTCCCTCGTTACAGGTTTCATTTTTGTGACTGGTTTCTTCGTGCAGTTATATATAGTGGGTTTCGGTGTTGCTTCGGTTTTCTCGCTTCTTCAAAACAGTTGTGGGACCTCTTCCAGTTTGTTTTAAGGGTTTGTTTGCTGTTATGGTTCTTGTTGTCCGAGGCAGTGTTGGGCTTGTTTCTGTGGAATCAGTTCTGGGTTCCTTGGTTTATAATGTTGTGGTGCATGGTTTCTTGGTTTGAATATTCTGTATTGCATGGTTTCTTGGTTTAAATATTTTATGTTGCTTGGTTTTGTGGTTCATAGCTGTGTTTCAGTGTGCTACTACTGTGGAATATTCATTTTGCTTCTGCATTACAGGTCGTGGTGGTGATGTGGTATTGTTTGGGCTGTTTTTCTTTGTGGTAATTTTGTTCAGATTCTGTGTGCTCTTTGCTACTGTGGAGTGTTGCGGGATTCGAGCAATTTGCGGGTTTTGTTTTGCCTCTTTATTACTATATTGGTTTCGTTGGTTTGTGGGTTGTAAGTGCAGCTTTCAGTATTTGGTTTGTTGTGCTTGTTTCATAAGAGTTATGCCTGCTGTAAGATTTCACTGTCCCTTCGTGGGTCTTAGTGGATGTCGGGATGGTGGTGGAAATGGGCTCATTAAAACCTCTTTGATCACACATCTTCGCGATCGGCACTTTAGTGGTGAGGCTCAAGTTATCACTAGGCATTCTCTTTTGTCGGATTTGGTTATTTTCGAAAGGGCTGAGATTACTCTTAAGCGTATGGGTTTGTGGTTGTGTGGTGGTTGTTTTAAAACGCATACCTTCCGGACTAAGTGTCGTCATGGTACGGGGTCTGATTTTGTGTCTCCTCCTGATGGTGGTGATGGTGTTGTTCGGTTCGTGTTATATGATCTCACCAAACCACAGGTTCCTTCCCATGTAGCCCTTGTTGAAGATTTGGTTTTGGACGAGCTTGGTGGTTTCGATTTACCTCTTCTTGATACTTTATTCTCTAAGGGGTTGCGAACTGTCAAATCCATCCCTCCCAAATGTCGTTTGGAGTTCTCTCGTGTTTTGAAAGGAGCTCTTGATAAGGTGATCTGCGCGCCTGATGACATTTCTTGTTGGGTTGGTTTGTTAGTCTTGCCTCTTTGTCTCCTTAAAACCTTTTGCCCGAGGAGTAATCAAGAGTGTAGGTCGGCCACTAAGCGTCAACGCCAGGAAGAGTATATTGTTAATGCTATTCGTGCATGGGGCACCCCTGGTGGCAGTTTGCAGATTGTGCGTGAGGTTTTAGCCGAACCCTCCCCATTATGGTCTAATATTGATGATGGTAGCTTGGACTTGGGTGACCGCAATGTCAAGCAATGTAAGAGGAAGATTTGTGACGGTCATTATACTGCTGCGGTCAGAGTTCTTTCGTCTTCTGGTATTGCACCTTATGATGTTTCTACTCTTGAGGACTTAAAAGCTAAGCACCCTTTCCAGTCTGCTCCTCCTTTGCCTGATATACCTATTGATCATCACCACCTTACTGCATCTCCTGCTACGGTTCTTGACATGATTAAGAGTTTCCCTCGTGGTACTTCTTGTGGGCGGGATGGTTTGCGCGCCCAACACCTTTTGGATTGTTTAAATGGTGCAGCTGTGGCTATTTCTGATGAGTTGATCGCTTCTATCACTCAAGTGGTGAACCTTTTTCTTGCTGGTAAATGCCCGAGGGCGTTGGGTGAGTACATTGCTAGTGCTCCTCTCACACCCTTAGTCAAACCAGGAGGGGGTATCCGTCCTATTGCTGTTGGGACTGTTTGGAGGCGGTTAGTTTCCAAGGTTTGTGCGTCCATGATTGGCCATTCTTCGGATGGTTATTTAGATGATTTACAATTTGGTGTCGGGGTATCGGGTGGAGGGGAGGCTATTCTTCATGCTGTGAATCGGTTGATTGAGGATCGTGGGGGTGATGTTGGTCTTTCTATGTTGTTGGTTGATTTTAAAAACGCTTTCAACATGGTAGATCGGGCTGTTATGTTGCGTGAGGTTCAGCTTCATTTCCCGGCTATTTCACAGTGGGTGGAATTCTGTTACTCCAGTCCTGCCAGATTATATTATGGTGAGCATACTCTTTGGTCTCATCAAGGTGTGCAACAAGGTGATCCGCTTGGGCCTCTTCTTTTTGCTTTAGTGTTACATCCCCTGGCATGTAAGATTAGAGACTCTTTTAACCTTTCTTTTCAAGCATGGTATCTGGATGATGGCACTATTATTGGAGATACTTTGGTTGTGGGTAAGGTTTTAGAGTTGATTATGATGGATGGACCTAGTCGTGGCTTACACCTCAATGTTGATAAAACTGAGGTTTTTTGGCCAAAGGAAGACCCCAGAAGCAGATATGTGGGTGTTTTTCCCCCTAATATTTCTCGCCCCTTACATGGTGTTAAATTATTGGGTGGGCCCGTTAGTGTGGATTTTGAGTTTGGTAGTAAGCTTGTTCTGAAAAGGGTGGCTAAAACCATTGAACTTATGGATGCTGTTGCTAAACTTAATGACCCTCAATGTGAGTTGTTGCTACTCCGTGCATGTGCTGGTATTTCCAAGTTGTATTTTTCTATGCGCACATGTTCCCCCCGGGTCTTTGAGTGTGCTCAGGTTTCTTTTGATGCGGCACTTCGTTCTTCGTTGGAGCGTATTGTCACTGCTTCTGGGCCTGGTTTTGGTGATTGGCAATGGAGACTTGCCACCCTTCCCTTTGCTTTTGGGGGGCTTGGTGTATATTCTGCAGGTGATGTCTTGAAATATGCTTTCCTTGCTTCTAGACTTCAATCTGCTAGCTTACAGACTAAGCTTCTCCATAGTTCTGGTATTGCAACTGCTGGTCCCTCCTTTGATGATGCCTTATGTACTTTTAATATGAATATGGATATTGACCTTTTGAGTAACCCAAGCGAGGTCGCTGCCCCCAAACTCATGAAGAAATTGGCAGATATATATTTCGATCGGGTTACCCAAACTGTTGAATCTACATTCCATCTATCTCCTCGACAGATGGCGTTATGGAGCTCACTAAAGGAGGATCATACTTCAGATTGGCTTAGGGTGGCTCCAATATCGGGATTGGGACAAACTATGAATGCCCGGACATACCGTTGTGTGTTGTGCTATCGGCTGGGTGTTCCTCTTTTCACTGTTCAGGTACCTTGTTCAGCCTGTTCTAGGGTTTTTACTGGAGATATTTATGGGGATCATGTTGTTTCGTATGCGGGTATTGTTGGCATTAAACATCGGCATAACATTGTGCGTGATGTTCTTGTTGATATATGTTCTCGGTCCGGAATTTCAGCTCGTAAGGAGGTGGATATTGGGCTTTATGGAGATAGGGACAGATCTTTACGCCCAGCTGATATATTACTTTACTCTTGGGATGGTGGGCTTGATGTATGTGTTGATCTTACGGGATCGTCACCCTTGACGCAATCTGGTATGATTGATTTTATGCCAGGTCGTGCGGTTATTGAAGCCGCACAACGTAAACGTGTCAAGTACGAGGCTAAATGCGTGGAAATCGGATATGGGTTCCTCCCCTTTTCATTCTCCTCTTTTGGAGAACTTGAGAAAGATGCAGTAACCCTTCTAAAGCGTATTCGACGATTCTCTATGACTCAAGACATTGGAGCACGGGTTGCGGTTCATATTTTTAATAGGATTAGTTTTGCTATTGCTAGAGGTGTGGGGGCCCAGTTGGTTTCTCGGCTCCCCACTAATTTCTTGTAAAATCCTATAAATTTTTAATAAAAGTGTTGGTTATTAATAAAAAAATAAAAAAATAAAATAAATAATAATAATAATAATAATAATAATAATAATAATAATAATAATAATAATAATAATAATAATAATAATAATTATAAAAAATAAAAAAAAAAGACTACCGTGCCGTCTTTTATTTTGGTTTTAGTCAAGAAAGTGTCATGAAAAAAACAAAAAAAGTTAGTAGTTAGCGAGTCGAGTCTTGGCTTAGCAACGCCTTATTGTACATGTAATTGACCAAGATAATTTACTTGCCACCAGTAAAAATTTCCTTTATAAAACAAAACTGTGTTTTCCATACCCTTACACCTAATGTTACAACCCTTTAAAAGCCCTATTTGATAGTTTATTTTATGTGCTTACGCCAAAGTGGTGGAGGTTTGATCCGTACCCAAGCCTATGGTAATCTATGTGCTATAACAGGTAGAGAGTGTTTTATTTTCCCGTTTCCATATGTTATATAACTTTATACACCCGAGAGATGTGAGAATCCGAACACTTTATGTGAGGTGCTAGTGTATAATTTCCGTGTTTATTTCGACTAACGTGGAACGATTGTATGTTGTAATTACTTCTATATTAGTGTTAATTGACCCCTAACTTGTAAATTGATTAGGATAAAAGCATATTCGCTTGAGGACAAGCAAGTCCCAAGTGTAGGGATATTTGATAAGGATTTATTTGTTACCTTTTTAAAGGGTCATTTAAGCCCAAAATAGTATTAATATGTTCAAATATTGCCTTAAATCGCTTCTTAGGTACTTGGGACGAAAAATCTGGAAATCGGTACTTTTAGGGCGTATTTGAACGAAAAAGTGAAGAAAACGATGAAGTCGGGAAATTTTGTCAGATATGGAGATCTGACGGCGTCACATACTACAACGTGACGTCATCACTTGTTGCTGAAGATGGATTTTTAGCTCAAGATTAACGAGCGACGCCTTAGATGAATCTGAAGACTTTATAACCTGGCGGCGTCAGGTGTTATTTGAAGATGAGAGTCACGTGTTAAGCTAACAAGAGACAGCCCAAAGAATTTACTAAAGGACGGCGTCAAGACACATGTGACGACGTCAGAAGACATAATGGCGACTTGCACAAGACGAAACCCTAAATGGCGGCGAGCTGACGGCGTCACAACCCATAAGGTGACGCCGTCAGAGTTGTAAATCTATATATAGTAAAACATAATTAGCCCAACAAAATTAACCCAAAACCTAATTAGCCTAACAAAATTAACCCATTTAATAATTTATAATTAACTTAAACAAAATTAGGCAATTATTCGGTAATTATGGGGAAACGAAAAGTCATCATGGTCAAATAAACAATGGGATACAGTGACTCATCAGATTTCTTCTAAATTATTTTGTTTATTTTTTTATTGCAAAAATCGTCCTTCTGGTTTGGTCAAATTGCACGTTTGGTCCCTACTATTCATTAAGTGCAAAAATTGCCCGGATTTGGCACTGTTTCATTCACTTTTGGTCTTTCGTCCTCCGAACCACAAGGACGAAACGTGCAATTTGGCCAAACCACACGGACGATTTTTGCAATACCGAAGGACCAAAAGTGAATGAAACAGTGCCAAATCCGGACCATTTTTGCACTTAATGAACAGTAAGGACCAAACGTGCAATTTGACCAAACCACAAGGACGATTTTTGCAATTTAATCTTTTTTTAATTATAAGTATGTTCTTGTAATCTTTATTACTGTATTACTAATTTGCTACTATAATAGTTAGATTGTTTATTTAGATTTTAGGGTTTATGTGATCTATGCAATAAGATGCGGGATGACTTTACATGATTGTTTAGTGTCGTATGTGGAAAAAGATATATTATAAGGTATTAGTAATGATATAATCATTGCTCGTTTTCAAGCTATGAAACCTATGAAGATGCAAGTAAAATTGAAACTCTAAACGCATTAGCTATTATGCTATAAACTATGTTTATTGTTTTTTTTATTGCATCTTGTTAAATTAGACCCGATCCGACCCGGAAACTGATAAGTTGGTTGGCCCATTGCATTTTTCAACTTGACCAAATCAAGAAACCACCTTAGATTTTCATCTGGGTCCGCCACTGCATAACCATAAATACCACCATCTCGATCTTTAACACCTCCATCTTCAATCTCTTAACTTTTAACCTTCTCATTAACTACCACCTTCTACCACCATAACCATAACTACAACCACCTCGATCTTCAAAACCTCCATCTTCATTCTCTTCGCCTTCAATCTCCTCTATCTTCAACACCTCCATAACCACCACCTCAATAGCCGGGTGTGAGGTGGTGAGGGTGAGTGTAGGGTAGTGGCGAGAGTATGGGGTGGTGGTGGGTGCGTCTATAGGTGGTGGGGTGGTGGTGGGTTGTATGTAGGGTGGTGGTGGGGTGTTTGATTTGAGTTTAAGTGATGTGAGACCTAAAAAACATGAAAATATAACTTTTTACCAGTCTAACCAGTAGCCGGTAAAAAGACGGTCATATTAGCACTAATTTGAAATTTCTCGTATAACCCCTTTCAAATATAAGTACAAATTAATCAGTTAACAAGTTAACATGATTTTAAGTGTACGTAAACAAGGTAACAATTATAAACAGAGGAAGAAGATGGTGCCTTTTGTCTTGTCAACCTTGCCCCTGACACAATATGTTTTACATTTTTGTCTTAACATATTCTTACGTAGGTGTATTCCTTTCGGTGTCGTTTACGTACGTATATTCATAATAATTCAAGCTCGACTAAATTAGCAAGTAATTTTTCATCAAAACATTTTATACCTATAAATTTTAGCACAATGCACAGACAAACATCCTCATTTAGCACATGTTATAAAGCAAACATCAAACAAAATTACATATTTGTATATCAATGCATCCCACTGTAAATCTTAAAAAAAATTTAAACCAAACTTGTATTTAAACACGATAGTAAAGAGCCAGGTAACAAAATTACAGATTGGAGGATAAGGCATTATAAATACGATCATCATAGAATATGAGCTCCTTCAATTCTTTGCATGGTCTGTGTTCACCGCGACGAAAACCATTAGAACTCCTGATATAAGTCCATCGTTTTGTGCACGCATCAAAAATCAACCGGCTCAAAATCTGATTTGAAGTTGAAGATTTGATAAGGAGGATAACTCAATTTGACCTTACTGATATTATTGCCTCTTCTAAACCTGTGAAATATGATAGTGTTGTAGTCCACCATAATGCTCGTATCTGAATCATATAACGCCTTCAGTGACTCTCTTTCACTATCTTCATTCTTGCTGAAAACATGTAATTTCTTAAACGATCGATCGTGGCTAAGAAACCAAATCTCCCAGCTAGCATTCGCTGGCTTCCACGCGATTCCCAACTTACCTGCATACTTAACTAGTTGCATTGGTGTTGCAAATCGACATTCATTGAGGGATGGAACGGGAGATGAAACGCGCGTCCACTTTTCTATGTAGGCATCAAACATCAAGACATCACCGTTGTCCAGCAACATGTTTATGGAACCTCTTGCTGTAATTGCTTGCGAGTTGGCCAACAAAACACCGTCCGGCAAGCTTATGGGATTTAGCCGTGCCCATGCCCCTCTTTCAGAATCAAACATTTCACAATTTAATGTGTAGAGTTCTTCGTTTGGTTGAGAATCACTGCAATAAGAAAAAATAATGATCATGATTTAAAACGAGTAAATATCAATTTTTTCATGTTACTATACAGTATACACTTCAAAAATCTATAGAACCATGCATTACTATGATTTAGCTGCAAGCAGATAAGCGTAACAAGTTAACTAACACTAAACTTATCATCTTAAATCACAAAATCTTCCCTCTAAATGAACTTATTCTTAGTACAATGTTAACAATATCTAAAAAAAGACAGCCTCGCTCTAGTCATGCATGCAAATATATGTTTAACCCAAATACAAATAGATAGAAACTTACGTGAATTTAGGATAATATAACCTGACTATCTTGTATCGCAATTTCGTCTTTGAACCCATGACAATGATTGCAACCTTTTCCGTTCGATACCTTGTTTTTGGATTTGGCAAACGTGAAACCTGCT